>LPNX011118312.1:59032-215723 GCA_001517045.1 Pseudotsuga menziesii
ATTAACTTTTATAATATGGACTTATGGGTAAAGGCCCTGTATATTATATTATCTAAATAGTAAAATCAAAGGACAAAACCTTATAGTAACCCTGTAAAGAGTTTGTAACATCATAAGAACACAGTTCTCCCTTCTAAAAAGCTAAATTGCTATCTTAAAAAGGAAAAGGTAATAATAGAATCCAGTTAATTGCTCGAATAAACGAGTTAATCTTATTTTTTACTCACGGGGTTTTTATTTTTATTTTTTTTCATAAACTGAGCTTAATTGTAACTGTGGAATTAGGGTTAAACCCTGTAGATTCTACTTTATTAATAAACAAATCTAATAATGGTAATCTAACAGAAATATTACTCCCGGACACAATTAAAAGATTAAAAATTAAACATTGTACTACTATAGTATAGGCCAGTAAGGAATGCAAGAAAGATTTCTAAATCTAGTTTCAGGTATGTAACCGAGGGTAAATACCCAGTCTGTACAAAATACACAATAGTGTTAACTGCAAATAAAAATCCGGTATCAAAATTATGCCCAGCGCAGAATGATATAAAGGCTTATAGCATGTTCCATTATTTTTATAAAAACAGTAAAAACGAAGAACTTACAGCCAGTTCGGCTTCATAAAACATTTTAATAATTACAAACCAAGTCGTATACTCACGGCCGTAGCCGGAGAGCTTTGTATAAGAGCTAATGTTTTTACCTGTAATGATAAACATTAAAACAAACAACCCAAAATCCTTGGAGGTCAACAAAGAAGCTCCAGTAACCATCCCAGCGCAATCTTTTAAAGTTTCACACAGAGATGATATGCCATGGAAGTACCAAGGCTTACCGTGGTCATGGAGCTGTAACCCTCATTCCGGTGTAAGCTAGGAAGCGTAGCAGGTTCACCTGCAAGAAAATTATTACACAGCCGAATGTTAGCATTTTGTTTTTAAGTACAAAGATATATAATAACATGTATAAAAATTGATGTACATTAAAGGAAACAAGGTAGTGGTTACCCTACCTGTTGATAACCTTCACAGCAATGCTACGGCCAGTTCGAGCAAGCAGTCTACCAAACGATGGCAACAAGATTGGGTTAATTTCGTTCAACCTCTACAGCATAAAGGAGATCCTGGCTACTTAATGGAGAAGTATAAAGCCTACAGTCACAGCACTCTTTTTATCGTTTATCACACGACCAGCTGACAGTACCAATCATGCTATACTGAAAGGATAATCTCTCTCATGGGGCAGAGAAAGGTAAAACAGTCACCCCATCAAGACAAGTTAAACAATAGCAGTTTATCAGAGGCAAGCAGTAAGTATGTACACACTCCAGTCACCCTCACCAGGAAATAGCAGAGCTAATGAAGAGCTGAAGCAACCGGAGGTCCAATGGCAGACCAAAACGACAATAACCTGGTCAAGAAGGGTTTGCAGAGCAGTGGCCAAAGGCCCGAGCACGAAGGAAGAATGCCAAAGTTTAGGGTTAGTCAAAGTTTTATAGCGCCAATGCATGGCCACTACGCAGCCACGTAGTACTTACTAATTTGCATGAAATGGTTAACGTTTCCAAAGTCCACGACACTCGATTGTTGTCACAACCCAATCATCGTTTGGAGGTCTTATACCTTAGTATTCCCTGCATATTACATTGTCAACCATGCAACGTTAGTCCTTTATATATAAACCTTGCATGTTACATAACGGTTGCTATATAGTCTCGTTTGCATAAACATAGGGATAGGTTTATGTTCAAAAGGATTATAGAATCTTTAGAATATGGTTATAATAACACACAACATTAATGCTATAGAATCATAGATTATGGTTATTATATAGCATCGTGCACATAAGTATAGAGGTTTGTATATGTGTCTAAGAGTTATAAAGTAATATATTTAGGTTGTTGTAATCACAACTATTATGCCCACTATCCGACAATTCAAAGGAAGGAAAGAAATATAACTACTCATTGAGAAGTATATAATTAATGATATTTAATTATGGTGTTCATAAAATTAATCTAGCATGCACTAGTTCATCATTTAAGTTCCTATGAATAGAGTGGTAACTATTCCTAGTCATAGTTCTAATATCCATTTTGGTGACAATTTGATTTTGTCACTCTCCCAACTCAAGATTTTATAAAAGGCATTATAAGTAAAGTATGATAGGTAACTTGGATACTCTTTTTACCTACTTATTTGTTAATTAATCATGGGTCTTTATACAGTGATCAATCAAGATGAGCCTAGGAGTGATGCTACAGTATTTGGTTTTCAAACAAATGATACTCTTGGAATGAGTTTAGCATTCTAGAAGGAGGTAGACTTTTAAATTATAAAAAGGAATACTCATTTCGAATCATAGATCTTAAATGCTTCAGTAAGGAAAATTTTGGATCGATTTTAATAATATTCCTCATTAGTTGAAAAACTGAATAGGATGCAATCTAAGCATGGAATATTATTATTATAACTTTAACTAAAAGAAGTTAACCTATGAAGCTGTGATTTTTCTACCATGCTAAGCTGTTAAGTAAAGAAATAATAAATGCGTTCTTATACTTATCTTCAGAATGAACATTTAAGGTTTTTCATACTTGTAGATTTACTAAACTTTATGTTACTGTATGGATTAGTCCTCTACTATTTTTATGAGCAAAATGCAATTCTTTTTAGTATTAAGTCTCAAAGGAAAATTTAGCAGTAATAAAAATAATACCTTGAGAAGCATGGTATTTCTGTCTAAACATGTATAAACTTTTACTAATCAAATTGTATGCAGAAATATGTACTGTAATCTTCTGAGACTTGTTAACATCGAACCATACTTCTTACCTGTATACATGTAATAGAAGGAAACTATTGTGTTAGCTCGAAATCTAAGTAAGCCCAGCCCTTCACGACAAACCACCTTGTGTCGCAAACAGAAAAACAATCAGTATCTGAAAAAGAAACTACTCTTCAAAGTACAGAGTAATTAAATAATCATTCAGTTACAATTCTAGTAGCATAAACTCATCAACAGTTAATGACTGCATTTAATGTGATAATATGTTATTTTAAAGTTTAATTTTTTCGAAATTTTTGGGGTTTTGACATCGTTGGCATTATTAAGGGATAACATCCCAATAATGGCGTTATTTTATGTTATGTCCTTCCTTACAAAACTCATTAGAAAAGGCCATGTAGCAAGTTCTAGATTCATATATGCTCCATTCACCAGTATTGAAGGGGATTACTATAATATCTAGTACTAAGAGTGAGGAACTACAATCAATATTGGTTAAACTAGAGAAGTAACAGATGGAGGTTGGTGAGTTGATTGAGACCGGTTATTTTACCCTATAATTGGAAAGTTTAGGGATCCATACAGACGCCCGGGTCTATGACGCTTATAATATGGTGTAGAATGAGCAAGAGAATAATTTATGTTAGTAGATTGAAAATGTTGGCAAAGGGTTATATGGAACATACTGTGTTTCCAACAGAGTTTTCTCCAATTACTAAAACTAGAACAACTCATTAACATGGCAAACATATACACGCACCTATATACTAAGTCCAGTTGAAGGATGTCAAGAAGTCCATTTTACTTTGTAAAGGGAAGGACCAAATTCATGATAGCATGTCATTGAGTAGTTGGTAGTTACTAACAAGGATCTCAAGGAATATGTTAGCCACTCAAGATTCTCTACTTTGGACATTGTCTAGGATTTTTCCACTTGTGACTCTATTGGCTTCCCCTGCTACATTAAGGTGCTCCTAATTCTTATAGATTTTGTCTCTACTACATTGTTTAGGGTCTACCATTTTGAGTCCACCCCTTATTAGGATTTTTTACTGTATCTTTCTTAATTTTGGAGATGCTCTAGGAACTCTCTCATTACTGAGATGTATCTTTCATGCAATTGCTTTGTTGGATCTATGAAGATCGAGGTGCATGGCACTAATATTACTAATAGAAGGTAGAAAATTTACAAAATTTACACTACATTGTCGAATTTTCAATTTTCCATGACACAATTAAAAATGACTAACATAAATGACTAATTCATATTTTTCTCGCTAGTCATTTTTTATGGCGTGACTAAATTAGTCATTTATGTTAGTCATTTTTAAATATGTCACTTATTATCTAGTCATATTTGTTAACTAGTGACTAAATTAGTCGTTAATTTTAGTCGTTTATAGTTGGGTCAATCAAAATTGCTCATATTTAGTAGTAAATCACTTTAAAAACACTTGGTGACTAGAATTTTTAGTCACCTAGTAGCTAATTCCTCATTTTGTACTAGTGTCCGCTTGTTCCTAAGAACATCTATAGGGACGCCAAGTAACTGTCTATCAACTTTCTTCTGGAAAGCATATATTATACTTGTTTATCGGATCGGCTTTAGGAATTTTTAGTGAGTGTTGTGTGGTTTGTCTATACTTAGTGTGCCTTTAGGTGTGTTCTTTGTACTTTTGGTTGCTTTTCAACCTCAGACTTTGTATTATTGTTTGAAACTATGGCTAACATCCCTTTGAACACCAATCAAGAGATCCCCATGCTGGGAACTCCTTGTACAATTCCTCTCACAAGGAATGTTGGTGTTCCTTTGATGGCCACCTTGAATCTGCCTAGATTCACAATAGGGCTACCAGTGTCGTTGTTTTACACTCCAACTGTCCTAAATCCTCCTGATGCTTCTCACGTAAGCTCCTTATATCAAGGGCATCAAAACACTGCTTCTCCTTCACATGTAGTTGATTCTCCTCCTCCTTCTACCTCATGCAGTGAAAGTACTAATACTAGTAGCAGACAGTCTAAAAGGAGTAAAACAAGGAGGAATAGGAAGAAGGCACATAAGAAAGGGGGCACCCGTTCAACCTCTGCAAATCAAGTTGATCTTCATGACCCAGCCTCTGCAATTCATGCTGGGGGCACATATCCAACCTCTGCAATTCATGATGGGGGCACCTATCCAACCTCTGCAAGTCAAGTTGATCTTCACCGCCCAACCTCTGCAGTTCATGCTAGGGGCACCTATCCAACCTCTACAAGTCATGTTGGATCTAAGCACTCAACCTCTACAAGTCAAGTTGATATTCACCATCCAACCTCTGTTCATCATGATGGTGGGATCCTTCCAACCTTTTTAGGTCATGTTGGATCCAGTCACTCAAACTCGGTAATTCATACTGAGGGCACCCGTTCAACCTCTGATGTTCAAGTCGAACCTCCCCATACAACCTCTGCAAATCATGTTGGATGCATCCACCCAGCCTATCAAGTTCATGTTGGGGGAACACACTCAACTACTGCAAAGAATGTTGATCCTAACCATTCATCCTCTGTTTTTCATGCTGGTGGTGCCCATCCAACCTCTGAAGATCATGTTGGACCTAGTCTTTTAGCCTCTATAAGTCATGCTGGGGGCAGCCTCTTAGCCTTTGTGGTTCATGCTGAAGACAATCCATCAGCCACTGCGAGTCATGTTGACACTGTTGAAAAGACTACCCAATCAAAAAACAAGCCCAAGTTTTCTTGTAAGCTTGGTGAGGGAGATCACCTTACTTATAAATGCCCTTCTATCACGGAGGTGCGAAGAGTTTGGTTTCACTGTCATCCTGTTTTTGAACATTCTGAATTTTTTCAACAACCAACCTCTCTTAGTGAGGTTGGACCCAGTCACCCATCCTATGGTGGTCATGCTGGGGGCAAACTCTTAGCCTCTGTAGGTCATGTCGAGAGAAAATAGTCAGCCACTGCTAGTCATGTTGACACCGTTGAGAAAACTGCTTGTTCGAAAGGCAAACTTAAGTTCCCTTGTAAGCTATGCGAGGGAGATCATCTTACTCACTAGTGCCCTGCTATCACAGAGGTGCAAAGGGTGTGTTCCAAGACTCAAGGATTTCCTTATCCTAAACAACCTATAGTTTCTCAACCACCTAATCAACCTTTGGTTGATGAAGTGGTCGAACCAATCTCATGTTTGGTAGATCCCACTCTTCTTTTAGATAGTGATCTTGATGTGATTGAAACAATGTCATCTTTGGCCAATCCCACTCTCTCTTCAAAGAGAGACTTTCACAAAGCAGTTGAATCGATTCCATTGTCGATAAATCCCACTCTTATTTCGGAGAGTGAAGTGTCTTCTAGTCACATTTTCTTCATTTCCAGTTCAGAACTTACTAAATAAGGGGGAATTGAACTCGCTTCAGATCAACCCCCACCAAGCTCTCAGATGGCTTCCTTTGATTAGGATAGCCTAGTTGAGTTGTGCCTTCCTTCTAATGCACCTTTACAGATAAAGGTCAAAGTTGAACCATACACAATTTCTCATTGTATTATTGATGAAGGTGCCTCATTTAGTATCTTGTTTGCTCATGCTTGGCGAGGCATGGGATCTTCCATCCTTGTGTTGACTCTTAGTCAGTTACTAGTGTTTGATAGAAGAACTAGTATAGACTTGGGAATTATTTCTCAAACAACAGTTACTTTGGGTGGGAAGACCATTTTAGTTGACAAGGTGATAGAAGACCCCTCGGACTTTAATATACTCCTTGGACATGATTATGTCTATGCCATGCAAGCTGTGGTGTCAACATTCTTTCGTGTGATGTACTTTAATCATAGCGAAGAGATTGTCACTATCGATCAGTTGGATTTTATTGATCCTTCTCCTGGCCTAACTAGAGACCAGGTCTTTCCTTTATTGATTCCCATTCTTTCTATAGACACTACCCCACCACAGGTGAGCTATGTGGCCTCATGTCCTTTATGTTCAATTGCTACTAAGAAGCAGCCTCTGTTTTCATGCTTATATTCTCGGGACTTGGTACCAGTAGTTGACCAGGTGAGTCATCCTATACATACTATGAAGCATGCTCTCCACTGTGTTGATCCATTTGAAATTTTAGACATGTGTCCTATCTCGGATGATCTCCTTCCTTTGGATGAAGTCTTCCTAGAGTATTTGATACAGTCTGATCTTCTATTGGATGTTGGTTCAGTTGTGACTAAGTATAACCCTGATTTTCCTAGTAAGCCTGACCTTTCTTCTTATGTTGGTCTTGTTGAGTATTTTGATTCTTCCTTTGAACAACATGTCAGTGGTCCTGATGAGCTTGATTTTTCTTATGAATTTTTCAACTCCCGTGATACTGAGTTTGTTCCTGTAGAATCTATCTCCCTTGTTAATTTTTTCTCTCCTTCTGAGGTTGATATTACTGATTATAAAACCTCAATCCTTGGTTCTATAGAATCTTCTTCAATCGATTCTACCTTGACTTTACCTTTTGTAGAAGATAGCAAAGTCACATGTGTTTCTGCCAAAGTGACCTACATCAGAACTTTTCTTTTGAACATGATCTTGATGTTGTTGTTTCTTGGAGACAGAATTCTTAGTTGGATTCACAACTATTTACTGCCCTTGTCTTGTTGTTCAAGCTGCAACTGCATTTGCATGTTCCCTTCTCGCGCTTATGATCCTGATGCTGGCTTCGATGCTTTTAGCTCGTTGTATAAGCCCTCATCTTTGTTCTCATTGTCGCTAAGCCTTGTATCATTTTTCCTTTGCAACTTGACACCCTTTACCTTGAGGAGACTTTCCTCGAGTGTCTTTATCTTTCTCATGTTCCTTGCATTATGCATAGGTTTGTTCCTCGCACATGGAACTAGTTTCACTTTCCTATGACAATCGTCTCCTCGCATTTAGAGCATTCTTTCTGCTCTCCTTCGAGCTCGTTAAAAATAGTAAGGAGGCCACGAGTTGAATTTTCTGAACTCATTAAAAATTCATGGGAAATATATTGAGTTTCTTTAGGCCCAGGTCTGACTCCTCAAAATAGACTTGACTACCGAGTAAACTTGTCGATTCAGGCTCGTTAAGCATATGTGAATGGGCATCCACATTGGTGGTAGGTTATCGCTTTCTTGGACCATGTGGAATAATACAAGAAAGGAACACTCTCTTTTCTTTGGAATCATAGAAGAGTATTCTCAGGCATAGATTTATCACTTTTCTATACCTGAGGGACTAATTTTACAGAAAAGGAGCCCCTGGTATGAGCTTAGTTTTCTCTTTTTCGTACTCTGGACCCAAACATGAAAAATATTCTGAGTGTACTTTATGTCTTTGTCATGCTCGTTAAACCCTAAAGAACAAAACATCGAGTTTACTATTGTAAGCCCCATTTCTCGTAATCATATGGATCTTTCTGAGTGATCTTGCCTTCCTTCACACTTGTAAAACTCAGGCTATATGTTGCTTTTGAAGGAGCGTTGGGTAGGTGGTAATTTAACCTTTTTCGGAACTCCCCGACTAAGTACGAAAAAGGTGCACCTTACTTCTTCGAAAGCTAAGAGAGTTCTTTTGTGGTTTGTTTTATACTTTTCTGGCCTCATGAGACTAAATTGGACGAAAAAGTCCCCCCCTAGAGTCTTCTTTGGGGTTTTCAGACTCTCTGAACTATGAAAACACTAACAAGCATGTACTAGTTCAGGCTCGTAACATCCACGAATCAGTGCTTTATCAAGCATTCTTTTTTCTCTTCTTCGAGCTTTTAAAAAATGAAGAAGGTCATGAGTTTTCTTTCTTGGACTCATTAAACCTTTACAAGAAAGAGGGGAAGGGAAGTTCATTCACATGTATTTTACATCATGGCAGCAATTCTTATTTCCTTGAACAAAGCACCAGTTTTGAGTCTATCAACAGTTGGGTCCTAGTATTTTGACCTTATCCTGATCCAGAGTTTCTTACTCCTCCAGTTGGTTTCTTTTCCAATTATATGGGGAATCTGTCAATGTCTCCTACATTGCAGATTTGTTTCATTGGTCCTTTCATGTCAAAAGCTTCCTAAGTCATCTTTTGTGTCATGCTCACTGTTCAAGGATTAAACCTTTGTCGGCCATTCTGCAGTTTCCTTGACCTTTTGTGTCGGCTATTCCCTGGTATCAATTCATTACATCATGTCTTCAGCGATCATTGTCATGAAATTTAGTACCAATTCCAGATCCAATTAGTCTTTGACTTACCTCATGTTGGATGATGAAGGATGCCTTAATGCCTTCCTTCCAACGGATCTCTTCCTATCGACTACAACACCTCTTCATTTGGGAATCAGATTTAGAGTTTTATGATAGTACCTTTGGGATTGCGGTCATCAATGGCAATTTCCCTTGCTATTGGGTAGTGGGAATACCTTATTGTCTCCTACCCGATGGATTCTTCAAGTGTTCAACTTCAAGTCCTTGTATTCACACTTGTTAGAATGCACTAGGTACCTTGGGGACCATTTTCATTAATGGTGGTTTCCCTCATGTTTGTTAACGGTTCTCATTATTGACCGGTAATCAAACGGTTTCCTCCATGTTCAACTTCAACTCCTTTATCCACATGGTTAGGATTCGTACCTTTTGGGCGGTTTAGATTGAAGACCTCGGGCCAACAGTAGCATCGTCATTTTTCTATTTCCCAATTTGTGCAAGACCTTGTTACATTTTACATGGCATTTTGCTGAGACATAGATCCACCTTGTATTTTTGTGGCTATGATCGATTGTTGAGCATGGATCCACCTTCTTCATTTCTGGCCATGACTCTTTTAGATTTGATAAGGCGCCTTTTTGCATATTGAGTTACCATGACAGTTTCATCAGTCATACATATGTTGCATCCACCTGTATATTTATGGCGATGATCTATATATGGACTTGTATGTCCAAAAGATCAATTTTGTATGACATTTATCTCTCTTTCAGAGACCTTTGTTTGAGCCTTTCGATCTTGGATTCTTTGCTCTCTCCATACTCAGTTGTTTCCTTTATAATGTATTTCGGCTATCATCTGCCCCTCTAACCTCATACATTAGCGGGCATCTATTATAGCTCAAAATGACACATCTCTACCTGTGACCACTTTCCCATGATTCCATCACAAGTCGACACTTCATGAAAGTCACTGAAAAAACACCTAACTTGGAGGACCCATATATTGAGTTTTGTAACTCCGTTTGACCTAATTTATACACCGTTGGAAATATATTTCAGTTAGCTAAAACTTTCCAGAAGACACCAAATTCTGAAAAAGCCCAAAAATACCCTTAAAATGAGATTTGTTTATGTATATGTGAGTTTCCATAAGAAAACTCGTGTATGTACGCGACTTTCTATATATAATACTCGCGTACACCTTAAGTATGCAAATTTTTGCATTGAAACCCACGTATACCTTCTGCATACGTGATTGTTGTCTCTGCAACCCACGTATTCCTCCTGAAAATTTCAAAAAAATACGTATTTTGAAATTCGGGTAGTTTGGGTAGTTATGCAACTGACTCCTTCAGTTGTAACTACTTTGTCTTCGACCCTATATCTTCATAAATCATATAAATAGAGGTAGGGAGGTCCATGAGAAGAGACTTGAACTTTTTCATTGTCATGCTGGAGGAATTGGAGTTCTCGTTGCCCACACCTTTCCCTTGAAGCTTTCTCCTTATGTTGCAGAGCTTGGAGGCTAAGTTCCTTGGAGAAGAGAAGCAGCAGAACCAGATCAAGGTTTCGTGAGGTGTCGAACTTGAAGAGAAGGTATATTTTTACTTGTTTTCAAGATTAATAAATATGTGATGTCCTTCTTTTTCCCAAATCAATGTGTCTTGCATATTGAATCTCTGATTATGATTATATGATGTTGTTTGTCAGATTATTATTTCATGTTTGATTGAATATAATCTCATTACATATGGTCATATTTGTTTGAGGAAGGTATAATTCATTTTGCAGGTCTCTTGGAGAAAAAGGAGCAAGAGGAGCAAGAAGAGGATTGAAGGGATGCTTGGATCAATCTTCATTTGTCAAGGTATGAACCATTCTAATCTATGAAACTTGCTTTTATATACTTGCAGAACCATTTGCATCTCTCTTTCAACTCTAGTACGTTGATGGCCTCTTAAACCCTAGCCATAGGAAACTTTCCTTTACAACAATGGGATAACACATACATGAGGTTATTGAAGATCACTTAGAGTGATGAAGATATTAACCTTTGGTACAAGGTTGAATATGAAAGACTATAGAGGATGACAAGATCACAGATGGGTGCGTGGAGAATGTTTTTAAGATATAGGATCTTGGTATCCAGTGACCCTAGATGAATACATAGAATATTAGTAGCAGAGGAAGCTACTTCTCACTCCAGTACAGAATGTGTCAATGCATAGAGTACAAAAGGCAAAGGGAGAATGATGCTATGCTTCAGAGCGAGTGACTATAGAATATTCTGAGGTTTGACATGGTATGATAGGATGGACAGATTACTGATGACTCTAGTATTTACTAAGAGTAAAGAAGATTCCAACCTTTACTTCAAGTTTGAAGGTGGAATACCAGTGATGATCATGTTATATGTCGAATACTTGTTCCTGACAAAAAAGAGGAACTCATTAAAGTTGTAAGAAGAATACTTGCTGCCGAGTTCGAGATGAAGGACTTAGATATGACGCACTACTTTCTAGGCATGGAGGTGTGGAAGAATGCAAATGGAATCTCCCTAGGACAAGGGAAGTATGCACTAGAGATCCTGAAGAGATTCAGGATGATGGATTGCAAGGCCATGAACACACCTATGGAATCAAACCTAAAGTTATTGAGTGATGCTTCATCAGAGTGGGTTGATGCTACGATGTATCATCAGATGATTGGGTCCTTAATGTACCTAACGTATACAAGACCAGATATTTGCTTTGCTATGAACACATTGATCCAATTCCTGATGTATCCGAGACATGTTCACCTGATGGTTGCAAAGCATGTAGTGAGGTACCTAAAGGGTACAGTTGATTATGGGCTCAAGTATGAGGCAAATCAGAAGATTAACCTAGAGGGTTATGTGGATTCAGATTGGGAAGGCAGTGCCATTGATTGGAAGAGCACTTTGAGGTGTTGCTTTAGTATGAGATTATGTGTGATCTCTTGGTTTAGCAGGAAGCAATCATGCGTGGCACTGAGTATAGCCAAAGCAGAGTATGTTGCAGCTTGTTCGGCAAGTTATGAGGTAGTGTGGATGAGGAATCTACTATCTAATTTGTTTGATCTCCAGTTGGATGCTACTTGTATACATTGTGACAACTAGAGTTGTGTGAAGTTGTCAAAGAACCCAGTGTTCCATGACAATTCGAAGCATATCGAGATAAAATATCACTATATCATGGATATGGTGCAGATAGGAGCAGTGAATCTCTTTTATGTTGTGACAAACGAGCAGATAGCTAATGTGTTTACCAAACCATTAGCTAGAGTGAAGTTTGAGTACTTCAGAGAGAACCTTGGTGTTATCTAGATCGAGGTTCCTTCTAAGGGGAAGTGATGAGTCCATGATCCCTTCTCACATGGTGATAGGATTGGTTCCTTCCACAGTCAGATGTAAGTGCAGTGCCCTTGTGACATGGTGATAGGATTGGTTCCTTCCATGGTCATAGGTAAGTGCAGATCCATTCTGATATGACTGTGGGATTGATTCCCACATGATCATATATAAGTGCAGAGCCATTATAATATGACTGTGGGATTGGCTCCCACATGATAAGATATAAGTGTAGAGCCATTCTGATATGACTGTCGCATTGGCTCCCACATTGTTACTAGGAATTCTCAACCAGTGCTAACACTGCTTGTTCCTTTGTAATGTAAAACACAACTACAGAACAAAAGAATCACAACCACATATCCTTCCCTTGAATAGTTAAATTAATTAACATAACACATCATGTACCTCAACCGTAGACCTGTTTATCTGTTCTCTGAAAAGTCCCTGAGATGATTCAATACCTGCAAGTAGGATCACAAGACAAACAAAAAGATGAGAGCATCATGAAAATCAACTATCCATATTGATGATCAAGGAATTCAATAATATTTAATCACAAACACAATAATTAAATATAGGAAAGGGTAATGTTTTTGTATTAATAATGGATGACAAGAAGTACAACCAAACGCCTTGATGTTGACAGCTTTTGTCTCAACAAATGTCTAAAAAATCCAATGAAGACCTCTCTAGCTATAAGCTACCTCTACTTTGCCTCTATACAGACTTCAAACTAGCAGCATAAGGATGCTCTTTCTGGTCTCCCTCACTCTCTTCATAGAAGCTTCATTTATAGGCCAAAAAATCATAGGATGACTTGACAAAAGGATAGAATAAAATACCTATAGGTGAGGGAGGAGAATGCCACCTCTCCCAGACATGCAGGAACTAATTCCACGAAGTATTCTGTACGGAACCTTCTAGAAACTTCTTTTTTCCCCTTTTAAGACCATCGACGCTTTTAGGAAAACTAGACAGAGCGCCGACCTAGGGTTTTTCCTACTGCAAAGGGTCAACGGCACTTCTTGCTCAACTGATGGAGGCACATACAATGCTCTGTGAAAAAGGTGAAAGAGCGCTATACCTTCTAGGTCAAGGCGAAAAATGGCCAAGGTGATCCAGATCAGGATTTTTGGGAGATTTATAGGCAACAAGAAAGTCATCTAAAGGCTGACTAGGCAATGTGGGATTTTCATGTGCAACAGAATGCCCCCCAAAGTATGATGCTAGAAGAATGTAGGTGAAATGCTTTGCAATTTTTTCGTTTGATACAGACGCAAAGAGAGATAGACTCATAAAAGACCAATAACTGACTCTTATCCAATCATAGTTGCGGACCAATACACTGCAGATCTATGATGATGACTATGTCAAGGCTACCAATAATACACTGTAGATCCATGATTGACTAATTTAAGAGGTAGGTCATAGCTACGAGATATACAAAGTAGATCTATGCCTCTCATTTTTCAGATATAGAACATAGCCACCGAACATACAATGTGGATCTGTGTCATGACTCTAAATGATCTCCAAATGCAACCTGAGCGTAGGCAATGATGGTGATAAGGCCTAATCACTTAGGGTATTCATCCCAATATTTGAATGATACGAATCTAACCATGTGATTAAAATGTCTTGACATCGAACATGGTAGAAACCACTTGATTACCAGTCATTGATGTCAACTATTAACAAGTGCGAGGGGAATCACCATTGATGTCAATGATTCCTAAGGTATCCCAGTATAGATCATTGAATGTCAATAAAGGAATTGAAGTCGAACATCCGATGAGATCTTTCAATCAAGATCCAATGATGTAAACTCATGTTGAAAGCGAGGTAACCTGCCATTGAGGCATGCAGGCCCAAGGTACTACCTAGGTTTCTAGGTCTAAATCCTGGATAGTGATCTGAAGTCGACAGGAATAGACCCTGTCACAGGAGGGCCATAATGATTCCCACATCAGTGTTATAGCTGATTTCACCACTCTAGGTGAATCACACTTTGTATGGCCTTCCCCTGTCCCGCTGCAGACTCCTTAGACCCCATAGACCATTTTTTGTCCTTTGATGTTTCCTTGACCATCCCTAAAAACATGAGAAAAATGATACACGCGAATTTTAAACCTATAAGCGCGTATATACGCGGGTTTGACCACTAAAACCGTGTACATCGGGATGTGTACAAAATCCAAATCCTTTTGGAGTTTTCCTTGACATGGATCCAACTCATTTGACTCCTAGCCTTCCATATGCCTTAAGATCGCTTGGATTCGACCTTTCATTACCCCTTTGAAAAGCTATATAAGGAACCCCTTGGTACATTGAAGGGAGAAGAGAGAATTAAGAGCAAAGAAACTATAGTCCATTGTTGCCGGAACTTATGCTTGAGTCTACATCCCTTTGTCCCTTGGAGCACTGTTGTGTTCCTCCCAAGCTTGCCTTTTGCTTGTGAGCTTGCTATCTAGTGATGGAGGATTGAAGTGGTGGAGGCCCAAGTGGGGGATTCAGTTTCTTCGGTTCGCAGACGTGCCAACAGAGGTTGTATCTTGTAATCTCTAATTTATATTAATAGAAATATATTTTCCTATCCAATAATGTGTGTTTGAATGAATATTTTATCCATTGGATTATGTCAAATGCTTATACATTATTGATTATATATGCTAGAATAGATATAACACCATGATATATAGAATGCGTGTGTTGTTTACTTATTGTTGAGGAATTAATCTATCAATTCAAGCTGAAGTTGGAAAGCTCAACGGGGATCTACTTCAACCATCTGGAATAAGGTACAAGGTCTGATCCTTTAGTGTTAGACATTTAATTTCTATTTCATATTGGAAAGGATAGATTTCTGGAGTCAAGCTGTCTGTTGTGGTACCCCAAGCCATAGGAATTTCTCTCCGTAATAGAATTGGCGACTTCGTTGGGGATGTTCCTTGTTTTTATTTGGGGTTTGCGAGCACAATGGGATTGATATTCTTGACTTGCTCTTTGTTTCTCCTTGTTTCTGTGTTGCATTTTATAGTATGTTCATCCATTGACACTCCCCTTTATTGGTTTGACCCTTGTCCTACTTTTAACCACTGCCTTCTCTGTATACGCAGGTTTTTGTCTAAAAATCATGTACATACGTGGATTTTTGGCCAAAAGTCACGTATACACGTAGGTTTTTGGCCAAAATCCGCATATACACGCAGGTTTTTGGCCAAAATTCGCGTATATACACAGTTGTTCTTTAAACAGTCGCGTACATCCTCCCTTTTGGTGAGTTTGATGTTGTGGGAAGTTGCTAGGTGGGTTGTGAGTGTGGTTGGGTCTTCCTTGGGTCTGATGTTGTCTGTTGGATGCTTCTTTTGTGACCAGAGACCGCTTTTTCATTGATTTTTCTTTGAAAGTAGTTTTAGTCATTTATCCTTTTTGTTTTGTTATTAGTGCATTACTCTTTTTTGTCTCGGTGTCTTACTGGGCTTGTCTTTTATACTTGCTGCAGAGACTGAGAGTTTTAGATGACTTTTATTGCATTTTTCATTCTTTTATATTGAAAAATACAAAGTAGTTGCACTCTTAGTTACATCTTAGATATGGATTTGAGGAGGTACTTGCATTGGATTGCTTGGATGAGAGTTGTGTTTAGGCTTTCATATAGGAAGGATTGCATTGGAATTCGGAAAGGAATATATATTTATGCATCTCATGTAGTGGCATACCCTATTTTTCATTTGACAAAGATTTCACTTAGCATTGTTTGTTATGGTGTGCATATTTACTTCACTGCTGAGTCATAACTTCATTAGTTGCATGATCATTTCCCTTTGAGTAATTACAGCCAATTAAAATCAATGCTTAATTAAAATGAGCTACACTCTTTTCTTTTATAGGGTGCACCAATAAGATTAGGTTTTAGGATCTTGGAATAGTTCATTGTGAGTAAATTCTCCAAGATCACTAAACAACAACATGTATGTGTTTGTCCAGGTGAGAGTGTGAAATTCCTTGGTATAATTGGTGCTTCTCAGGATCCTCCTCTCAAAAGAGAGTTAAGCATGAGGTAGTGTGAGTGGTTATGATTGGGATGACCCCTGGTCATAACCGAGTAGCACCGGAGATATTTCCAGGATTGTATTCGTATCTGGGGGCTCTTTCGAGAGCTTCGAGCTTTGCTACCCTACTCATACGGTCAATCCCGCCTGTGACTGTCCGCCTGAGCATTGATTATATTGAGGTGACCTTAGTTTCCTTACCTAGGTTATCGAGGGGGTACTTCGCAAAGGTTATTCTGCAGGTGTCCTGGCCAAGTAGAGGTCGGACAGCACAGTCGTTTTACACGTTGAAGCTGAGGGCCACTATAATTGGTTACATACCTCCACTTGTAGTGTATGGGAGTTTCGAGCCTCTCCTAGGCGAGACATACCTGCTGCATTCAGGAGCTCACATATCCTCCCCTTGGTTTGCTTATATTTTGGATGTATATTTTCTTAGGAGTGTGCTCTTTGTGCACTAGTTGGCCTTTGGAATCTCGATTACTTGAGTATATTTATGCTCTCTTGAGTTTGGGTCCTTTTATTTTCGGTATGCCTGGTATCCTATCACCCTTCCTTGGTCCTAGTGCGGACACTGGTGTCAGAATTGGGGGCATCACAGCCCCTTACCCTGCTCATAGATTTGGGAATGGTCACATTCTGCCCTCTACTCCATTTGTGGAGGATGTTGACTCCATTCTCTCGGTATTTACACCAGTGGTCACCCTCACGGGGGTGGTAGTGGATGCATGAACGTTGGGTCTACACCTTATTTTCCTTTTTATGTCCCATCGTTTACCGCATTGTTTCCTTTGGGAGCAGTTGTCATGATCATTCCTCCCTTTATCCCATAGTTTGGATTATTTATTGACTATTTTGGGTTGTTTTGGACTAATATGGTCATCATGTAGTGTCCATTTTTGTACACTCTCTCCGAGGTTTCGACCTGTTCATTCCTATCACAGGTATTATGTCTGAACTGGCATATAGGTTAGGATTTCACATCCGCTTGCACTTATGCATTGCCTTATGACCGTTCCATCTTAACCTTAGGTACAAACCCATTCCATGGTATCACGGAACCTTCATGTTGTTGTTAGAAGTGATATTATGTGAATGGTAGAGCTTTCCTATACATGGGTGTCCTAGTTAGCTCCCTTTTGCATTTGGTACCCATGTTGTGAGTCCTCTCTTAGGTTTGGAGTCCCTTTTAGTCCTGCCATGTCCTTGAGCAAGAGCTTCATACTCCTCTTGAAATTTATGCTGGCCATTCCCCTAGGACTCCCTCATATCAAGTTGTGAATGCATTATCATGAGCTTTGCCTGCCTTATTGAGCTTTATGCCATCTCCCTTGACATTGCGTTTTAGCCATATAGCCCGAGCTTGTCTCATGTCTAGCCATGCAGAGCCATTTTTTATATCCTTCGCAGCTTGTTTCCCTTCTTACTGGGAGGGGATTTTCCCCCAAGTGTCGATATCCTACACATGTATCCTTGCATTGAGCATAGGTATGTTCCACTGCTTGGAACTAGTTTGTTTTCCCTTATGAAACTCATCTCCTCCTAGTCTATAACTATAAAGCCATTTTATTCTTTTTCAATCTTTTTAAATAACTGAAAAAGTCCAAAAAAATCAAAAAACCAAAAAGCCGGACAAGGAAAGATGTTATCTTTGGCAGCTGTCAAGTCGTGTAGCCTTCGAACAAAGCACTGTATATCACATCCATTGGTTGGGTTATAGTTTGACTTTAGGAGCTGTACTCATTTATCTGAGTTTGTCTCCATCGACTGGTTAAGCTTCCAGACCCTATGGAGCCTTTGTTGATGCCTCCCGTGTCGCAGAGATGTCCCAGTTTGTATATCAAGTCTATGCTGCCTTTATTCAGTCACAATATGCCGTTATGCTCTTGTTCGAAGGAAGTTGAAGCCAGAGTCGGCCATTCCTCAGTTCTCTTGACTTTGCATGTCGGTCATTCCCGGTACAGTTACTGGTTCGTGCAATTTATGATCAAGTCCTTCCACATTATACAGCTTTGCTGAGTACCTCATGTTGGATGATGGGGGATGCCTTAATTCCCTCCTTCCAGCGGATTTCATCCCATCGAATTCAAATCATTTATTTTGGGATTGGAATCTAGAGTCATTTTGAGTGCCTTGAGACTTGTAGTCATTAGTGGCAGGTTCTCTCGCCATTGACAGTCTTTGGGAATACATCAATGTCCCCTGATCGATGGATCCTCTCAAGTGTTCGACCTCAACACATTTAGTCACACTTGTTAGTTTGCACTCTAGTATCTTGATTCCCATTTTCATCATCGGTGGGTGATCTCGCGTCTGTTAACGATATACATTAATGACCGGTAATCAGACGATGGACTACTATGTTCTACCTTGACACCTCTATTCGCATAGTAGGACATGTACTCCTAGCGGTTTGTGTAGAAGACTTTCCAGATTGGTGGCATCTATTATATGCTACCTCCTTGATCGTGCCAGTGTTCATGAGATTTCAGCTCTCGTGACTTGATTCCAGTATATGTCAGATATTTCTAGCCACTATGGAAATCTTGATCTGTTATATATCTTCAGCCATTATGGAGATCATGGTCCTTTGTATATCTTCATCATGGAGATTCTGATCTATGTATATTGTACGTGGCTGTGACCACTTATGTGATATCTTGTATGATGCCTATTCATGGCCATTGTACTCTTATGTATCTGGGACTGCTATATGTATTTGCAGTTATGTGCAGAGTTATATTATTGTACTATGCTGATTGGGTGGCTAGTATTCCATTTGGGATCCTTCATCACTCCACTTCTGGGATGGACTTATAATGTATTTCGGCCATCGTATGACCCCTCTGACCTCACACATTAGGGGGCATCTGTTATATCTGATTTCACCACTCCAGGTGAATCACACTTTGTATGGCCTTTCCCTGTCCCGCTACAGACTCCTTAGACCCCATGGACCATTTTTTTTCCTTTGATGTTTCCTTGACTATCCCTAAAAACATGAGAAAAATGATACACACGACTTTCAAACCTATAAGCACGTATATACACGGGTTTGACCACTAAAACCGCGTCCATCAGGATGTGTACAAAATCCAAAGCCTTTTGGAGTTTTCCTTGACATGGATCTGACTCATTTGACTCATGGCCTTCCATATGCCTTGAGATTGCTCGGATTCGACCTTTCATTACCCCTTTGAAAAGCTATATAAGGAACCCCTTGGTACATTGAAGGCAGAAGAGAGAATTAACAGCAAAGAAACTATAGTCCATTATTTCCGAAACTTATGCTTGAGTTTGCATCCCTTTGTCCCTTGGAGCACTGTTGTGTTCTTCCCAAGCTTTCCTTTTGCTTGTGAGCTTGCTATCTAGTGATGGAGGATTGAAGTGGTGGAGGCCCAAGTGGGGGATTCAGTTTCTCCAGTTCGCAGATGTGCTGACAGAGGTTGTATCTTGTAATCTCTGATTTATATTAATAGAAATATCTTTTCCTGTCCAATAATGTGTGTTTGAATGAATATTTTATCCATTGGATTATGTCAAATGCTTATACATTATTGATTATATATGCTAGAATAGATCTAACACCATGATATATAGAATGCTTGTGTTGTTTACTTGTTGTTGAGGAAGTAATCTATCAATTCAAGCTGAAGTTGGAAAGCTCAAGGGGATCTACTTCAACCTGTGGAAATTAAGGCCAGCAATAGATTAATTTTACTCACAACAATTATCAATTAATCATGAAAAATTGCTCACAAAAGAGACTGAAAATGGAGCTGTAACAGTAAACTGTATTATGTAAGTGTACAATATCCAACCCTATAATAACATAGGCTTATGAATAAATAGAATACATTAGGAAATTGAATGCATGAGGAAGCATCCAAATCTAGCATTAAGCAGGCTTACCAAAAATAAGCAAATCCCCCATAGGTGTAAAAAGCTGATCCCAAATCTATCATGGAGCTCACGAATTGGAAAGGGTGCATGGGCAAGATAATTAGTGATGAAATGGTAGCTCATACATGCTTTTGCATGGAGAAAAGAGTGGAGGATAAAGAGGAAAAAAAACTAGTTCACCTCACCTAGTCTAGCTTTCCTATGTGCCTTAAAACACTGAAAAAGCAGGCAATAAAGCAGAAAAAGTAGATAAGCGCCTAGGAGGCCAGGAATAAAGCAGATTTGATTCCTAAGGCTTTCCCAAGTGCTACATGAGTCAAAGATGGCAATTTTTACCTCTATGGATAGGAAAATAGCAACTTGCACAAGGTGGGACACATGAACTAGGCAAATAAGACAAAAATAAATGAATTAATGTCTAAGTGGGTAAACTATGGGTTGATTATTCTAACACCCCCCCTTAAGCCTGAATTTATGAGTAATATATCAAAAATATAGGGCCTAGAAACAAGGCTTAGTCACCCTTTACATACTGCATGTCCAAATAAACAAGGAAAGAGGCAAAACCAACTTGGGAAAATCCTCCCTTAAACATGGACTGTAAAACAAAATTGTAGAATCTTGTCTCCACTCATGCTTTCACAGCATGATCAGCAATCCCTAGCAGTGATTTGAGATTGCTGAAGGTATTCTCACAAAATTCTTTGGTGAAGATATTAGCTACTTGTTCTGAAGATGAACAGAAGAGTAGGTGAATGGTGCCATCATGCACAAGTTCTCTGATGTAGTGCATATGGATCTCAATGTGTCTGGCTCTCTGCTTCTGAACTAGATCCTTGTAGATTCGAATGGTACTCTGGTTATCACAGTAGATGGTAGTTGAGTACTCAGGTTTGAAGCCGCACTCTCCAAGTAAACCCTGCAACCATAAACATTGAGTTTCTGCATTAACAACTCCTCTGTACTCAGCTTCTGTAGATGAGAGTGCAATGGAACTCTGTTTCTTGCTTGACCAGTTGATTGGCCCTTCTGCAAGCATGAACACATAACCTAAAGTGGACTTCGTATCTGTGCTATCACCTGCCCAATCACTGTCAGTAAATCCAATCAACTCAAGATCATATTTTTCCTTATAGAAGATCCCATGGGTCCTTGTTCCCTGAACAAAGTTAAGGATCCTTTTGGCTGCTTTCCAATGGATCTCTTGAGGCTGATCCATGAATCTAGAAGCCACACTTACTGCATAACAAATATCAGGTCGAGTATGTGTCAAATACAACAAACAGCAAATCAATTTCCTATACAGTGTATTGTTTACCATCGGTGAAGAATCAGCTTCTTCCAGCTTCACTCCTGAAAGGAAAGGAGTTTTGCTTGCTTTGCAATCCTTCATTTTGAATTTGTTCAGCAAGTCCAAGGCATATTTGGACTGGTGCACCTTGATTCCAGATTTGGTTTAAGAGATCTCAAGCCCCAAAAATTGACTTAAGAGCCCCAAATCTGTCATGGAGAAGGCTTGGTTCATAGCTCCTTTTAAGGAAGCAATCTCAGCCTGTGAGCTTCCTGTAATGAGGAGGTCATCAACATATAACAAAATTATCATTAATGAACCATTAACTAACTTCAAATAGACATTTGGATCTGATTTGCACCGAACAAAATTCAGTGATAGCAAGAAGCTATCAATCTTGGCATACCAAGCCCTGGGGGCTTGCTTTAGCCCATACAATGACTTTCTCAACCTGCACACAAGAGAAGGGTTAGTAGAAAAAACTTGAGGCTGTTGCATATATATCTCCCTAGTGAGATCTCCATTCAAGAAGGCACATTCTACATCCATGTGATGTACCTCCCATTGCCTTGAGGCTGCAATGGCTAGAGCTAGCCTGATGGAATCCATCTTTGCCACTGGGGAAAAGGTCTCATTGTAATCTATGCCATGAACCTGTGAGTAGCCCTTGGCTACCAATATGGCCTTGTGATTTAGTGGTGAACCATCAGCAGCAAATTTGGTCTTATAGACCCACTTACATTGTACTAGTTTTCTCCCTAGAGGAAGATCCACTAGCTCCCATGTGTTGCTCTTCTGGAGTGAGCTGAACTCCTCCTTCATGGCTGTTTGCCATCTTGAATCTCCTATTTATTCTTCATATGTTTGAGGATCAGACTCCACCATCAAATAGTATTTTTCAGCAAACATAGGATCCTTCATGCACAGACCATTCTCAAATTGAGATCTAGTCCTTCTTGGGTCATTGGGATCCCCAGCTAGCTCACCTGCTGCATGTAGTGTCTTGGCTGCCCATTTTGGCCTTGTGGGGCTGTTAGGTTCTGCAATAAACTCATCTCCAGTAGACAAATCAGAATCAGCATGTTCAACAAACTCTTTACTTACTTCTTGAGGTTCAGGTGGTGAAGAGGCTTCACCAACTTTCACTTCTGCAAGGGGTTCTTCTTCAAACTGAACACTCCTTTCGATGAAGGCTTTATTTGTGCTCAAATTTATCAAATTGTACCCTTTTGAATCTTCAGAGTATCCAACAAAAATACACTATTTGCTTTGGGGCTGCAAAGCTTTCCTCTTCTCTATCGGGATTCTAGCCCATGCCTTTGAGCCAAAAATCCTGAAATGGGTCACATCTGGCTCGTGCCCACTCCATGCTTCGAAGGGAGTCATACCATCAAGCTATTTGTGAGGCACCCTATTCTGAATATAGGCTGCATAGTTGATAGCTTCGGCCCAGTACTTTGGTGACAAATTTTTGGCCTCCATCATGCATGTTGCCATCTCCTTCAGTGATCTGTTCTTCCTCTCAGCAACACCATTTTGTTGTGGTGTGTAAGGGATAGAATGCTGCATCTGAATACCTGCATCTACACAATATTTAATAAACTCAGACTTGACATAGTCACCACCATTTTCAGATCTGAGGGCCTTGATTTTCCTTCCAGACTGGTTTTCAACCAAAGCCTTAAAGACTTTGAATAGGCCAAAAAATTCAGACTTGTGTTTCAGGAAGTGAACCCAACAATACCTGGAAAAGTCATCAATGAAAGTTAATGCATACTTGTCCTGACTCATGGACATATGAGGGAATGCACCAGCAACATCACTGTGGATCAGCTCGAGGGGTGCAGAGGTTCTCTCATGGCTAGCTCTCTCAAATTTGTGCTCTGGGTGTTTTCCTAAGATACAGCCTTGGCAGACTCCTTTGGAAACTTTTATCTTGGGCAACCCTATGACCATTTCTTTCTCACTAAGATCAGACAGATACTTGTAATTTAGATGGCCAAATCTTTCATGCCACAGCTTGCTGGCTTCATTAGCATGAATGAGAAGAGCAGAGGGGTTTGAGTAAGGTAGGAAGTGTGAGAACATGTATACCTTTTGAGCATGATTCGCAACTCCTTTTGCAATGACTCTACCAGTTGAAATCTTTGTGATCTCAACTTCATCAGGGGAGCATATGACCTTCTTAGGAGACCCAGTGTGGGTCATCTGGTACACTGACAGGAGGTTGGAGGTGAGACCAGGCACATATAGCACATTGCTGAACTTACCATGATCAAGATCTATCCTTCCTTTGCCTTTACTTTCAGTGAGAGAGTCATCTCCCAGTACAATAGATGGTCCTTTCGACATATCCAGTGAGGAGAAGGCCTCCTTAGTCAAAATCATGTGTCTTGAAGCTCCAGAATCTATGATAAAACTGGGTGAGCTTGATGTGCCAGCAACTAGAGCATGAACTCTCTCTCTGTCATCGGAACTTGATCCTCCTTCTCTCTTTTTTGAGCTTTCTGGAAGGGAGATGCCATTCTTCTCCAGGAGATTGGTCAGCATGTCTATCTGCTTTTTCATACAAGATCTTTCAGTGTGATTTCCCTTATTGCAGTATGCGCACTTGTTCATTTCACCTTTGTTCTTCTTCTTCTGGTTATTCTTCTTGGGACCTTGTTGATCCTCCGGAGACTGTTTCTTGTCTCTCTTTTGCTCAGGTGTCTTTTTAGCTTTCTTTTTTATTTTTGAATCCACCCTTGAATATCCAACAATCAAAGCTTGATCTTTGGATGGTTTGATGGTGCCCATCATCACTAGCTTGTCCTGTTCTTGTGTGAGAGATTCCATGAAATCTGCAAGGCTAGGCATCTTCCAGGCTCGAGCTGTCATTTTTGTGGCATATAAGGTTGAAACAAACACTGAATAATCAAGGCCCATCTTCAAGAGGATGGCCAATACGAGCTGATCGTATTTCTTTTCAATAGCACACTGTTTCAGCTGCAAAACTAGTGCTTTGAACTTGGAGAAATATAGCTGCAGGGATTCAAAGCTTGTTGGACTCAGAGAAATCAGCTCATTCTCAATTTGATGTCCCCTCATCTCATCTGTCTTTCCAAAAATATCAGCAATATTCTCCCATAATTCATTCGGTGATGTCAATCCATC
Source organism: Pseudotsuga menziesii (assembly GCA_001517045.1). NCBI lineage: Eukaryota > Viridiplantae > Streptophyta > Pinopsida > Pinales > Pinaceae > Pseudotsuga > Pseudotsuga menziesii. The sequence continues at coordinate 83,780 of LPNX011118312.1, forward strand.
GAGATGGAAAAGGAGGTCTCTGGAAATACTCAGGCACAAGAGGCCATAAGCCTCATCCCTTCTGTTGTGCCATTTGATCTTCTCTGCAGCTGCATTGGGCTCTGCTTCTATTGCCATAGTCACCCTGTAGAGGCCTTTTGATCTCAACAGTATCTCCATCTCTGCTTTCCATTCAAAGAAATTGAAGGGAGTCAAGATAGTTTTATGTGATTGATCCATAGCTCTAGAAAATATGTCCCGGCTGTCAGTAGAAGGCTCCCAGTCTTTGATGTTGAACCTGCAAAACAATTTTTGAAGGAGAAAAAAAACCTACAATGGCTCTGATACCATGTGGAAATTAAGGCCAGCAATAGATTAATTTTACTCACAACAATTATCAATTGATCATGCAAAACTGCTCACAAAAGAGACTGAAAATGGAGCTGTAACACTAAACTGTATTATGTAAGTGTAAAATATCCAACCCTGTAATAACATAGGCTTCTGAATAAATATAATACATCAGGAAATCGAATGCATGAGGAAGCATCCAAATCTAGCATAAAGCAGGCTTACCAAAAATAAGCAAATCCCCCATAGGTGTAAAAAGTTGATCCCAAATATGTCATGGAGCTCACGAATTGGCAAGGGTGCATGGGAAATATAATGAGTGATGAAATGGCAGCTGATACATGCTTTTTCATGGAGAAAAGAGTGGAGGATGAAGAGGACAAAAAACTAGTTCACCTCACCTAGTCTAGCTTTCCTATGTGCCTTAAAACACTGAAAAAGTAGGCAATAAAGCAGAAAATGCAGATAGGCACCTAGGAGGCTAGGACTAAAGTAGATTTGATTCCTAAGGCTTTCCCAAGTGCTACATGAGTCAAAGATGGCAATTTTGACCTCTATGGATAGGCAAATAGCAACTTGCACAAGGTGGGACACATGAACTAGGCAAATAAGACAAAAATAAATGAATTAATGTCTAAGTGGGTAAACTATGGGTTGATTATTCTAACACAACCATCCAGAATAAGGTACGAGGTCTGATCCTTTAGTGTTAGACATTTAATTTCTATTGCATATTGAAAAGGATTGATTTCTGGAGTCAAGCTGTCTGTTGTGGTACACCAAGCCATAGGAATTTCTCTCTGTAATAATCAGTGACACGAAACTAAGAATAAAATTTGATTTGGAATAATAATACTGACTTAGACATGACTGAATTTTGAGGACAAGTGAGGTTATTGATGCATTATTTTTCTAAGAGAGGTAACCTTTGAAAAATTGGGCGGCACGACACATGACTTGGCAGTATTGACCCACGAGAATAGAACCAGGTGTAATGGAAGGAATATAACAAAGCATCCTTTCAATTGACTCAAAGGAGTTAGGTGACTCACAAGAATGGATCGACTCAAGGACAAACTGAAAACCCAAACTGTTCAGATATGAAAATGAAAATAGGTGCCATGTTCAAAGGTGGGCTGTAGAGTACTACCATATAAACAAATGAAAACCATTCCCCTTTCCTTTAATTTCCCCACCTCAAAAGGTGAGTGCCTCTTTTCATTTTTATGAGTCCAAAGAGGGTAACAAACACTTGTTGAAGCTCATCAAGTGATGAGTCCATTCTCATATTTTTACGAACCTAAGAAAGGAGGGATTCGTTCCCAAAATAGGGTCTTACATCGTATGTTTTATGAGTCCGACGCAAGTAAACTCATCTGTCATTTCATGTTTAGAGAGGCTGAGGATAAAGGGTCCTTTTTTAGCAATCTTTTTGTGTTTTGAGGAGATTGAAAAGAGCTTAAATATAACTCTCAAATGAAGTTCCTTTTTCATAAGCCATTTTTAACGAGTCTGAAAAAGAGAAAAAGTGGACTTGACACCTTTCTACTGTAATTTTAACGAGCATGTAAAAAGTGTATAAGGACGCTTGGTACTTTTTCAGTTTTTCCCTAAGCCCGAAAAAGACAAAAATGGCTTGTATCGGAGCCAAAACCTAGCATTAACCCTGAAAAAATAAAAAAATACCATTAGAAACCATTTTGCCAAAACTATAGAAAATAAAAATGAAACCCCACTTTCACTTAAATAAGTTGGATTTCAAAATATATAAATTGGAATGTATTTTTGAAAATCTCAAATAATCTATAAATAGAAAGTGGGGTAAGAAATATTTACCATTTCATTTTTACCATTTGTGAGCTTTGGAGAGTTGGTTTGGATTGGTGAGAGTTCCATTGGTGGTTTTGGTAAGGATCTTCCTACTCCATTGCTTCATCGTTCATCGTGTAAGAGGTAAGTAATGAAATCTTTTCCCTTCTATCCTCTACAAGCATCAATTTTTCTTCTTTCATGTTTAGACTCACATCCCTAAAAACAATTTTTACCATGATTTTGAAGCCAAGGTAGAAGGTAGATTTGTAAACTTTGATTATAAATAGCAAAACCGACCTTCACTGAGCAATTACAATGGTATAAAATAGGTTAATTTTTATTCTTTAAGGGTTTTCGACCGTCAAGCAAACTCCCCAACGGCACTCTGTCCATCCGGGGCAAGTGCATCGTAGGTGCCTTGTCCACAGTGGACAGGCGGGAGGCACTCTGTGAGCTAAAGATGCAGGTGTCGATGGTGCTCTGTCGACAAAAGATAGCAGCACTGATGCATCCCTAAGGAAGAAATATAAATCCCTAGAATGCTAAAAAGACCAAATTCATGCTCAAGATTTGCTTCAAAATATGTTATTCTGTTTTTAGCCATGCCATGTGTTCTAATCATGAAATTTGTATGTTGTAGGTGCATTATGGTCATCTGGAAAGAAAGGGAGCATGAGACTTCTGATATACAAGCTGCTAACGATCCACCTACCATTGAAGCCTTAAGAAATTGTGGACTGCTAAAGTACTTTCGTGTGCCTGGTATGAAAGCACACATCTGGCTACTTGAGTATATCATTAGCATGTGAGATCCCTATCAAGAAAATTTTGTTGTAGGTGTCCACATATTTCCCATCAAGATAGAAGATATATACTTTTTGACCGGTCTATCCATGAGGGGGAGTCAGGCAGTCTTATCAAGGGCTCGAGGAGGAGAAGGCTCCTTGGATGACATAATAGACCAACATTGCGCATTGGGCATGGAAGCTCAATCTGGGAAACTAAAGATTCGTTCCATAGTGAATCGCCCATTTAGGACTGTGGTATACACTATTGGTAAGGTGGCGGGAACAAGATCTGCCCATCTTACTACTCAGTCTCATATTCTATACGCTCTGCAGTGTATGGAGCCTACCATTTTTAACTGGTGTGAGAGCATTCTAGTATGTTTGAAGAAGCAGTTGAACAAATGTAGGAGGGGAACATTGAATCAATTTAGATACGGGGCAATGGTGATGTCATTCATGTTATAGCATATTCCACATTTGAGACCACAGGTAACTATCCCAAGGCTGGAGCATGAAGATCCCAGGATGTTAGCATTGGTTATAGTTATGCCACGCCTTGGCGGTGCAGCAACTAAAGTTAGATATGGGGCTGGATTCTTTCACTCGTTGAGAAACCAGTTGCTTATGATAGAGGATTATGCCTATGATGGGGAAGATTTTTTTCATGATCCAGAGTTGGTTTTACCTGAGGGTGAGATGTGGGATGATCGTGGTAAGTAAAGACACCATCCAAACTGTGTTTTTTGGAATTTTGTATTTTATTTCATTTTTATGGTTTATAACATTGAGATAACAAAAAGTGTTTTCGTGCAGACATTGGACCTGCCCATCCAGTGGGGATGTCGCCTATTACTAGGCAAGTAGGCACCAGAGACATGATGGTGTATAGCTCCGAGGCTGAAGAGGAGCTTGGATATGTGGAGGAAAACCTACAGCGTTTGACTGTGGGTATTCCCGATGTAGCCACAGACAGGGTACCTAGGTGTTATCAACACCACACTGTGGGTGTTTTTGAATGGTTTTCCAGGATACTCCACAGAGTGGCCCAAGACATTGCATGATATGATGCATAGTAGGAGGATTAGTCTATTTTGATCTTCTTTTTGTATATGTATTACTGAAAGCTTCAGAGCTTCAAATTTTGCCCTATGCATTTGTGAAATTTTTATGGTCCTGAACTTTTGAGGGAACTGAAAGCTAGGGATGTTTCAGCCCTTTTTTGTATCTCAATGTTACAGTTTATATATATATATGACAGCCTTTCATATTTACAGTTGTGTGTGTGATAAATGTGATGTGTGAGATGTTCAGCTACTTATGAATTTACATGTTTTGATTTATGTTTCAAATGTACTTTCTTGTATGAGCAATATACCAATCCAAAACATAATTAGATAAGGAATCTTCCACTGCATTTAAATGTCTTGGAATGTGTTGATAAGTGACTTTCTCAAAAGACCTCTCTAACAACCTGACTCTTTGGAAAGTATGAAGAAACAGGGGATTATGGATAGTGTAGATTCGATTAAGTTGTTGGAGAACCAGCTAAGAGTCCAATTAAACCCTAATTTCCCTTACATCATTAGCTAGGGATTTCATCAACAAACCAACCATAGCTTGATACTCTTCCAGATAAAGAATACCCCCTGAACTCACCAGCTCACTTGTAGGAGAGTATAGTACCCAAGCTGTAGATGCAAGGTTAAGCGTATACCAATGAGCACCATCAACAAAACCAATGAAGGAAGTCATATGTCCATGAGACAAAAGATGTGCATAAGTAGGGTTTTATAAAAAACCCACTCTAAAGCACACAAAAGACACACCTCTTTAAAGTCTAAGACACACAACAAACTATAAACAATATTTACAAAGACCCTATGCTAGATGACCTAGACATAGTATATTTTGAGTTAGATCCCATTTCGGGGCTCTCCCAGTCGTATCCTATCATAATCAACCAGTTCATATGCTCCTTTCTCTAAAAAAAGGCTAACAAGGTAGGGTCCATGCAACATAGACTCAAATTTTCCTGCCCCCGGCTTGTCATGCTTCTGGTTGTAGGTCAAGACTAGGTCTCCTTCATCGAAGGAACAGGGTTGGATAGTCTGTCATATTGAACTTTCATTCTTCATTTGTGTGCCTCATTAGCTAAGGAATCATCACGTCGATTTTCATCAAGTTTATTTAGGTACAGGAATCTTTCCTCGTCTATGGTAGTGTTGGGTAATAATTCGATAGCCATTTTTAAAGAAGGGATCTCACATTCTATTGGGAGAGTAGCTTCCAGCCCGTATACTAATTGGAAAGGTGTAAACCGGTGGAAGTTTTAACAGTAGTCCTGTAGGCCCAAAGTGCAGAGAAAATCTGTAAATTCCATTTTGACTTGGCCTTCCCTACCATCCGTTGAAGCATTGTTTTTAGTACTTTATTTATCGCTTCAACCTGGCCATTGGCCTGTGGATAGTAGGGTGTAGATTTATCATGTCGAAACCCTAATTTGATGATAAGCTCTGCCATCATTTTATTTTTGAAATGTGATCCATGATCGGTCATAATGGCCCTAGGAATCCGAAATCTTGCGATAATATGGTTGAATAAGAAAAGTGCAGCAGTTTTACCATCTTTGGTGTATGTGGGCATTGCCTCATCCCATTTTGTAAAATATTCAACAACCACAATGATGTATCCATGCCCCCCGGCTGAGGTCATTCTACAGTGCATGAAGTCTATGCCCCATTTTGCAAAAGGGCCAACTGCTACGATGGGATGGAGCGGAGTTGGATGTGTGCGTTTCTTGGAAGTAAACATTTGACAAGGTGGGTATTTCTTTACCGTTTCAATACAATCCTTGAAAATAGAAGGCCAGAAGTACCCAGCACGCATGATTTTCTGGGCAATAGCCAACCCAGAAAGATGACCGCCACAAGCTCCAGCATGGAAATCATTAAGAACGATCTCAGCCTCTTTGTGTGTAAGGCAACGATGTAGGATAGAATCAACACCACGGTGGTATAGGGTATCATTAAAGACAAGGTAACTTTTAGCCTGGTGGTGAACACAATGACGTTCATCTCGGGAGGTAGTAGGCTAGTATCGCAAGGTCTGGAGGTACAAAATGATGTCTCCATACCATGGATCTGTCATACTAATGAGAAATAGTGATTCATCAGGTAAGGAATCAGAGGGCTCTAGATTCCTAGTAGTACGGGGAAGGTCACATACAAGCTCTAAAAAGACAAGGGACTTCTTGGAAGTACTTTTGGTGAATTCTAGGTCAAACTCCTGGAGGATCACGATCCAACGTGAGTATTTTCCCCCAAGAACCTGATGTGTAAGAACGTAGTACATGGGGTTAGAATCCACGTAAACAGTAGTGGTGCGAAGAAAAATATAGTGACGAAACTTCTGGACTGCAATGACTATGGCCAGAGCGAGTTTCTCCACATGTGAGTATCAAATTTCATAGTCCAAAAGACTCTTAATAGCGTAATAGATCACATGTTCTTGGTCATGTTCATCTGTTTTAACAAGGACCATGCCTATGGTAGACAAGGATGCAGCTACATACAGGGAATAATCTTGAGCATAGTTGGGTGGTTGCAACACAGGTTCATGGGTAATTACCTGTTTAATATTATCAAACGCGCCCTGTGCAAAATCATCCCAAACAAAAGGAGTATCCTTCTTCAGCAACCTCATGAAACCATGTGTCCTCTTTGCATAATTACAGACGAAGCAACATAGAAAGTTTTCCTTCCCTTGCAAACTTTGGAGTTCAGTAACATTCATGGGAGCAGGCAGGGCCAAAATAACCTCAATTTTCAAAGGATCGATATGGATGCCATCTTTTGAAACAATAAAACCAAGAAAACGGCCAGCTTCGACACAAAAAACACATTTGTGGGGGTTTAGATGAATGTTAAAATGATGACATCGAAGAAATACTACCCTGAGATGATCGACATGGATATCTCAATGCTTGGAATGGGAAGGCAAGTCGTCTAGATAGGGTTCCACAACATGTTTAATATCATGAAAAGCATATGACATGGCCCGTTGGAATATCACGCCAGCATTTTTTAAACCGAAAGGTAGTTTACGATAAGCAAAAGTCCTCCAAGGGAAAATGAATGTCGTCTTGTGTTGATCGGATGGGAGAATCTCAATCTAATTATAGCCAGAAAAGCCATCCATAAAGGGAAAAATAACGCTTCCGGCACAGTTATCAATTATCTGATCGATGTAGGGAGTGGGAAAGTTGTCTTTTGGAAAAGCTCAATTCAAGTCCCTAAAATCAATACAAACCCTAATAGTACCCTGATTTTTATTCACGGGAACTATGTTGAACACCCATTCAGTTAGTGGTACGGGGTAAATGAAACCAGCTTTCATAATTTTTTCAACTTCCTCTTTGATAGCGGCTGCTTTTCGAGGATGAACCTGTCATAGTTTCTGGCGTACAGGCTTGGCATCAAGATACATTTTGATTTCATGGACAATGATAGAGGGATCAATCCCAGGAATTTCTTCATATGTCCATGCAAAGACATCTCAAAATTCTTTGAAAAGAGTCGTGTATGTTTGGATTTCTTCAGGGGAAGAGTTCTGTCCTATGGAAATATTCTCAGAAACACCCAGTTTCACGGATATGTCAATGGGTATATTTTTGGTAATGTTGCATAAATTCCCTTCAGAATCAACACTACAAGTGAGGATCAAAGACTGAGGGTGGAGTACTATATCGGATGAAACCGTGGAGGCAAAGTGGTTTTCTACCATATCGCAAGGGGGAAGGAAAGAAGATTTGTGATGATAATCTTCCCAAGGCATCTTGTCTAACAACATAACTTCCATGATAGACTCATCTGTAGGAAGTGTGTGTGAAAGATGATCCAGAGATGGGGAGGGGTGTTCGAGCCAATATGGCATGTGATAATGGTCTAAGGCCACCAAGAAATGATCATTCATAGCGGGATCGCTGGTAGCTTGAATTGCATTATACATCTCTTCAAAAGGGGAAAAGGATGAGGATTCATCAGCAATTGATTTTCCTTTGTCTGTATGAGAGCTAGAAATCATATTAATGGATGCAGTTTGTGAATCAAGAGGAGGGTCGAAGGAAGGAAAGACTCCCATAAGTGAAGAATCTTTGATGAGGCCTACTCCGATGTCTTGATACTGTGGGGTGTTCAAGAGTAGAATGTTGTTTGCATCATTTGTAATAGCACTAGGTGTGATGAAATCTAACTGGTCAACAGTAACAATATTTCCTTGGAATGGGAACTAGAATATCTAAAAAATGGTTGATTCTTCAGCTTGCATAGCATAAAACCAGTTGCGACCTAAGAGTAAGTTGTAATCCAAAGGAGCATCAATGACTTCGATATGAATGGAGATTGAATTGCCCCCCAGTTCTATGTGGATGGAAGGTAGTAGTCCATAGGGTTGAAAGCCGCGACCATCAAAATCCTTAAGAGTGGTAGGTGAACGATTTATCTCCGGAGATCCAATGGCTCTCCAGCAAGATAAAGACATAACTAATGTAGAGGCACCCTCGTCCAAAATGGTACAACAGATAGTCTTTCCAGCAATCTTTGTAGTGATATGGAAAGTTAACTGATGTGAAATTCTCATTTTGAAATCATCCAGTTTGAAAGTGATGATATTACTATTCTCGAGATCCATAGCTCCAAGGGTAGTAAGCAAATTTTTCCTTTGAGTTGGGAAGGTTTGAAGTACCTCTAAAGCCGACATAACGTAGGGTACCTGGGCCAAATATTCAACAATATTATAGTATTGGGTGGCACGAGCATTAGGATTAATTATGGACTTACGTAGAGTGCCCTTTGGTGGACGAAAAATTGCTTCAGCTATAAGTTTTTCAATATGAATACCATTATTAGTAGGAGCTGTGGAAGTTGAGGTTTTTTCAGATGGAATATCATTAAGTTTCTTTTCCACAGGAGGGTCATAACTATGTGCTCTTGTATTCAAATTCATCGTTTCACTAGACATCATACAAACTTCATCAGTGGAAGAAGAAGTTTCGTTTAAGGACTTATGATCAATTAACTGTTGTTGGGAAGGGAAAGGATCTTTTAAAACAGCTAGGGTGGGTGAGGCTTTTAAAAATTTACCAACTTCCTCACAGCGAGGACATGCTTTTGTAAAATGATCACCTCCACAGATTAAATAGGGGTACTTCACCTTTCTCTTTCCTTTTGAATCGTTATCCGTATTCTGTGTTTTATTTCCTTCCTGTTGGTTGTCAGTTTTTTTAGATTTATTTTTTCCTTTTTTCTTTCCGCCTGAAGATTCAGTGGATTGAATCGTATTACTTCAGCGGAAGCAACAAGAGAGGATGAAGTTTTGGCAGGTGGTGCTTGTTGATTGGATGGGGTGGCGACTTGTTTCTTAGAGGATTTAACCGTTGTTTGTGTTTGAACTGAAGCAAGTATGCCATTAGCAAGTGGTTCCGTAGTAGGTCTCGAAGGGTCAGTAGTAGGTTGAGAAGCATGGGGAATCAGATCATACAAAGTGCCCAACTGGGAATAAACCAAGTCAAGGTACTGGGCACAACTAATATCATGTTCTTCGGTAACAACACCTCCCATGGCCACATCTCTAGCTATGGGTGGAAGAAAAGAATTTATGAACTAGTCAGCTAGTAACTGATCAGGAATAGGGGCCTTAATCAACCTACATCTTCTTCTCCATTCATGGATATGATCGGAGATATGGGTAGATGTAGTTTGTCGAAGTGATATCAACAGGTCTGTACCTATTTCATACCGGATTGGTAACTGAAAGTGTGTCAAAATTTCCATAGCTAAAACATTGAAATCCCAAAATTAATGTCATGGTAACTCGATGTACCATTTAGCTGCAATGCCGGTGAGGGTTCTTTGGAAAAGGCGTAGACGGATTGAACCGTCCATCAAAGAATTGGATGAACACCAAATATGGAAAGTTATAACATGGTTTTTTGGGTCCTCACTAGGTTTACCATTGAATTTTGGGATATCGAAAGGTAGCTTGACTGGGATGGTAGGCCAAGAGGGGTCATGATGAATTGGGTCATTTATCAATCTCGATAAGTCTGGAAAATCTAAACTAGCCAGAAATGGTAGTTGTTTATTTGGTTGCGGGTACTGGTAATATTAATAGGGAATTTGCTAACCAGTAGGACCATATGTGGATTGATAGATGGGTATAGATGATTCCCCCAAAGCTTGTTAAAACGGCTGTTGGTTTCTAGAATTTCCATGGGGAGGTGGGCCCCCCGAGGGAGGGGGTCCTCCAGAAGGTGGTGGTGGTCCTCCTCCTCCAGGTGGTGGTGGGGGTCCGCCTCTGTCAAGTGGTGGTGGTGGTCCACCAGGTCCTTTAGGACCTCCAGGTCCTCGTGATGGTCCTCTTAGGGGAGGTCCACTATATCCTCCCATAGTATTCAAAAACGTACCTCCATATGACGAGATATTTGACCAATTTGGTTATCCCCAAGGCACAAAAGTATTTCTGGGGTAAGGCATTCCAGGATAAATAGTCGTAGGTGGTGGTTGTTGGGAAACTTGATTAACCATAGGCTGTTGAGTTCCTGGAAAAGTATATCCCCAAGAAGCTTTATTGTTGATAGGTTGTGACCATAAGGGTTGGCCTGTACTATATGGGGGGGGAACAACATGGGAATTGGTGAGGGGTATAACTAATACAGGTTGTGCTATAGTTATACCTTATCCTAAACTAGTCATAGTTCCACTGACAGATAACGTAACTCGTGTCGGTGTTTGCCCCCCGGCGTGAGAGTTTACTGACACAGCTTTATTTGAGGATTGTCCCCCAACCATGACATGCATGGAGGGTCTAGCAATAGGTTCATGATGTAACACTATAAGGTTGTGGTTTAGACCTAGATTACCTTGAAAAGGAATTTCTTCAATAGGTCCTAACACTTGAGCTAGTGAACGATATCCTTCGGCCCATGGGTTGTGAGAATTCTCACCATAAGTTAGGCGGCCTTCAGAAGAAGGTTTAATTTCTGCTTCAGGCCAAGGGTCTGTATTATGGGGTAATCGTGCCTATAAAGTTTCATAACGGGACACAGGTGGAGGAATAATTCTTTCTATTCTCTTTTAAAAGTTATGATCTCGATCGAGAGATGCATTAATTCTTCTCTGTTCCTCCTCTCCCAAGGGAGGATTTCTTGGTGAAGGTCTAATAACCCTGAATTCAGTAATGAATTGGCCCATATCAGTCCTCCAGAAAGGAGCATCTGGACCATAATCTAGTGGGGAAAAAACATCGCCATGTCCTTCCAATGGTGGATGCAAAGAAGCATCGGTTGTAGGAGGCAATTGGACCAAAGGATTCGTGTAAACAGTGAAATCTTCTCTAGGTGGAGTAAGTTCCATACGATTCTCAGTTGAAGCTGGTATCTCTACGGCTACCCCTTCTTTCCCTTCCACAGCTGGAGGAGAGTCATGAGGTAAACTCGGAAACCTACAGGATTGACGCCATGCAAGATGCTCAGCCATGGTGGTGGCTGGAAGACTTCTAACCTAGGTCAAAGAAAAAATCACACAAAAAAAAAACCTACACAGAGCTAAAGGTCACAAGCAGTCTTACATGATAGGAGGGGTTCAAAGTCCAATTTCTCTCCAGGATTATCAAGAATTTACAAGCTTCACTTGTAAATCCAAGACGGCTAAGAGGTTAACTCAGTTTGGATAGGGTATCCTAGTGGGGTCTCCTGATATACGCAAGGTACATAGGAGCTCAAATCGGTAGTAGTTCTCTCTAATGCATAACCGTTCACAAAGGGCCTTCCTATATACAATCGAATGCATGAAAGAACCTTTCTGTATACCTCAAGGGTACATGAAATACCATTTCTATATACCGACGATACGTGGAAGAACCGCGCAAGTCTCAAGATGTAGTGCGGAAAAATAACGACAGCTCCTACACTTAATGATGCCCAAACACATCTCTAGCCTATCACTCAACTTTCTATACAAATTTTAACCTAAATCTACCATTGATTTCATCTTGACGATTAGGTGAATGTTTGTGGAAATGTTGTCTCCAATAATGGAGATTAACTCTATATGCAACAGAAAACACTTCTTTGACTTTTGATGAAAACTATTTAGGGTAAGGAGAAAACTTTCTCTTTTTCTTTTTTCAAGAACCTTAAAATAAATCCATTTCAATAAGACAAACTTGAATCGAGAAATGCAAGAAAATGAAGCTTTTTCAAACACAAAAAATTTTCAACAAGCACTCAAAAGATATCTAAAAATTTTGACAAAGAAACTATGCCTCTAGTGTGCATGCAAACTATCTTTGCTACAATATCAAAAAATCTATTTCTTCTAATCTATTTATGCAGAAAAATGACACTTCTAAATAATAAACAAGAAGAAACTAAAATGGTTATTTTATGTATTTTTCTGAAAAATATGAGGCACTCAAAGCAGTCTAAAATGAACTAGTTTAAAAGAGGCTATTATTTTCTTTTCAAAAATAAAAGTTTCCAGATATTTCGTTGAAACCAAAACTGAAACTATCTACCATTTTCCCCTATTAAAAAGATCAAGCCTTTGGAACTGAACTCAAAAGAGAATCAGGTTCACAAAGTACTCTCAAATAGTAGGCAGATGCAAAGAACACATCAAAATCTCGGAGAAGCAAGAAAACCACATAGACTTTTCAGAAAGATAAAAAATTTCCAAACAGACAAAGACAAATTTTACAAAGAGTTTTTGAAGCATACCTCACAAGTTGAATCGGTGCACTAGTAACTCCAAACTTAGGTGCCTACGGCGCTCTTTCAATTGAAGGGAAACGTGCCCTGGAAGGAAGGACGGCGCTCTGTCAGCTGAAGGGAGGGGCGTCATGGAGGGAAGGAAGCACTCTGTTAGTCAAGGGGAAAGGAGCCTGAAACAAAGATAGGCGCTCTGTCAGCCACAGAGAGGCGCGTCATCCAGATAGCGTACTAAAAAATTCAGAACTACAGGAAAAACAAAAAAGTCTCAGTTGAACTGAAAATAGTAAGAAAACAAAATTACCTAGAGAGTGGTAAAAACTATAATCCAGAACCGAGGCAAATTATCATAAATAAAATGAAAAGAGTAGCTTACCTTGCAGACTAAAACAACAAAGAGCAGAGAGAAAAAATTCACCATTGGAATGGTTAACAACGAGTTGTAGATCTGACTGGATCTGCACTAGATCTGACTGGATATTCCCCAGATATGATCGATTTTGCACCTCCCTAGCAAAGTCACCAATTTTGTTACTAGGAATTCTCAACCAATGCTAACATTGCTTGTTCCTGTGTAATGAAAAACAAAACTACAAAACAAAAGAATCATAGCCACATATCCTTCCCTTGAATAGTTAAATTAATTAACATAACACATCATGTACCTCAACCGTAGACCTGTTTATCTGTTCTCCAAAAATTACTTGAGATGATTCAATACCTGCAAGAAGGATCACAAGACAAATGAAAAGATGAGAGCATCATGACAATCAACTATCCATATTGATGATCAAAATGAATTCAATAATATTTAATCACAAACAAAATAATCAAATATAGGAAAGGGTAATGTTTTTGTTTTAATAATGGGTGAGAAGAAGTACAACCAAATGCCTTGATGTTGACAGTTTTTTTCTCAACAAATGTCTACAAACTCCAATGAAGACCTCTCTAGCTATAAGATACCTCTACTTTGCCTCTATCGAGACTTCAAACTAGCAGCATAAGGATGATTTTTCTGGTCTCCCTCACTCTCTTCATAGAAGCTTCATTTATAGGCCAAAAACTCATAGGATGACTTGACAAAAGGATAGAATATGGTCCCTATAGGTGAGGGAGGCAAATGCCACCTCTCCCATACATGCGAGAACTAATTCCACAAAGGATTTCATATGGAACCTTCTAGAAACTTCTTTTTTCCCCTTTTAATACCATCGGCACTTTTACAAAAACTAGACAGAGCACCGACCTAGGGTTTTTCCTACTGCAAAGGGTCAATGATGCTTCTTGCTCAACTAATGGAGGCTCCTACGGTGCTCTATGAAAATGGTGAAAGAGCGTCGTACCTTCTAGGTTAGGGAAAAAAATGGCCAAGGTGATCGAGATCAGGCTTTTTGGGAGATTGACAGGCAACAAGAAAGTCATCTGAAGGCTTACTAGGAAATGTGGGATTTTCATGTGCAACACACATGATCAAATGTAAGTGTAGAGCCATTCTGATATGATTGTGGGATTTGTTCCCACATGATTAGTTGTAAGTGTATAGCCCTTACATGGATGGTAGTAGTTGTTTCCTACCATGCCACTGGTCGTAAGTGCAGGGCCCTTCCATGGATGGTAGTAGTTGTGTCCTACCATGCCACTGGTTTTAAGTGTTGGTCCCTTCCACAGATGATAGTAGGTGTGTCCTATCATGCTGATGGTTGTAAGTGTTGGGCCATTCCACAGATGATAGTAGGTGTGTCCTATCATGTTGATGGTTGTAAGTGCTGGGCCTTTTCACATATGATAGTAGGTGTGTCCTATCATGCTAGTGAATGTAAGTGTTGGGCCTTTCTAACATGGTTCTTGGATGTGTTCCTCCCATGGTCGGATGTAAGTGGTGGAATTTTCTGACATGGTGGTGTATGTGTTCCTCCCATGGTCATATGTGAGTGTTGGGCGTGCCTTTCTGACATGGTGGTGGATGTGTTCCTCCCATGGTCAGATGTAAGTGTTGGGAAGGCCTTTCTGACTGGGTCAGATATAAGTGCTAAAGAAGATGAGTACCTACGTGGATGCTAGGCCTACAACCAGCATGAAAAAGGGCTGGATCTGTAGAACTTTCTGTGACGAGTAGAATTGAGAGATAGCACCATTTGATCATGATGATCCAGCAGTGATGGTCTAGTGATGATCCATACTTGATGAAGATCCAGTGATGATCCAAAATTGATGAAGATCCAGTAACGATCCAAACTTGATAATGATCCAGAGAAGAAGACTTGGGCTAATAAATTGTGTCAAGAGAATACCTTCCTAGTTAAGAGGGAGTGTTGATGTATTTGTAAATTCGGAATTCTTGGGTGTTATAATGCCTAGATTAATTCACCTAATATTTAATTATCGACCGTGATTAGTAGGCTTCGAATTGCTAAAAAATATATGCAAAGGTAGAGGGTGTCGTGTAAATATTTTAACAAACAAAAGATTGAAAGATCTTTCAAAATGAAAAAACAAAGTCAAACTCCTAAGAATGCAATTATTAACATAATTGAACCAAGACAAAACATCAAACTAAAATAAGATTAGGCTATATTACTTTAACTAACAAATGAGAATACAATCACTACTTTTTATGACAAATTCTATTTAGTGACTTCAAAAACTAACTAAGAAAAGAAAGTGTACATTTGGAAATGCAAGTACAACAACTAAATAATTTATAAACAAATAACTCCTAACTAAAAAGAATACTATCAACAACTACTTAAAAGGCTATGATGCAAAGAAAACTTAAATAAGTGAATGGAAAACTAAGTAAGAGAAACAAGTAGAAAACTTAATAAAGAAAACTGAATAAGAGAAGCAAGTAGAAAACTTAACTTCGGAATGTATTCACTTGTATATTTCATGTATTGTACCCCGATATTTATTCCGGGATGTATCTGTAATGTAATTGAGTCATGTCATGCCCCGATGTTCCTATCGGGATATTCTATAATGTAAACAAGTCATGTCAAGTCATTGTGGGCAACCCTCTTATTGATCAAGGGTTAAAGTCCCTGCAGTTCTGGGGCACTAGGGTTATTAGACTCTACTAGAGAAGTTGGCCCTAGTAGGGTTTAGTCAAGTTGGGAATTAGTATAAATAGAGAGCTAGCCTCTCTATTTAATACACACTTAGTTGTAACACATAGCTAAGGAAGAAGAAGACATTGGGGCTAGGAAGAAAGAGGTTACTGTTGTCAGGAGATCATCTTACTGTTTTGGGGTTTTAATTTTGTTGTTGATTCTATCTCTGAGGAAGTTGTGGGGTTTTCTCCATTTATTTTTTCCCCGAGGAAAATAATTGTGTTCGTTGTCTCTTGTGTTTGATTGCTGTGCTTGTTATTCTCTCAGTTAAAGATCCTAACATAATGCTAGCTTGAATGATAAAATCTAACATGGTATCAGAGCTAACCTGAGAAGAAGACATTGTACAGCTGCGGGAACTAGGGCTTCCTACTTTGTGGTTCTCTCTCCATAGATTTTCAGAAAAGAAGGCTGGAATAACACTCCTCCCTAGGGCGCATCTTTCTGTCGAAGCAGAATCCAATTCTGAGGTTTTTCAGTTTTGGACCCGACACTGCTACCGAAAATTAGGGATTTCCACAGAAGTGGAATTTTTTAGTGAGCCCAGGCCTGGATTGATCTCCTCCTCAAAATAAAAGTTTATATATCAAGATCAAATCATTTGGTTGGACAGAACTCTGTAAAAGCAAAACCCTAATCTGCTCCTAAACGAGCACTGTAGAAATTCAGCTCCAAATCCAGATCTGACATCTTGACCTGGTAAGATCTAAATATTTTGTATTTCCATTTGAGGTTCTCATTTAAGATGTCTCATCATACCAAGATTGATGAAAATCTTGAGGGAGCTGATAACTTCTGAGCCTGGAAGTATAGGATCTCCCTGGTCCTGGAAGAAAATGAGTTGGACTCCTATATCAATGAGGAGGTTCCAATTCCAGAGGGAGATGAGGCTAAGGCCTTACACAAAAAGAAGTTGGTTATGGAAAAGAGGATCATTGTTGATTCAATCAAGGATCACCTCATCCCACAGGTGTCCTCCCTAAAGACACCTAAATCTATGTTTGATTCCCTAACCAAATTATTTGAAGGGAAGAACATAAACCGGAAGATGACTCTGAGAAACCAACTGAAGAATGTAAAGATCCATAATGTTGAGACCACCCAGTCTTACTTTACAAGGGTCTCTCAGATCAAGGAACAGCTGGAAGCAGTATATGAAGAAGTGGAGAATGAAGATGTTGTGATGACCACCTTGAATGGTCTCCCTAGATCATGGGACTCCTTTATTCAAGGGATATGTGCCAGAAAGAAGTTAGTCAAGTTCAGCATACTATGGGAAGAATGCTCTCAAGAAGAAGCTCGAATAGCAGCTCGAGAAGAAAATATGGGAAGTGAATATCAAGCCCTCACAGTTCATTACAAGAAAAGCAAAAGAAGTTATTATCACTCCAGAGGTAAGCATTTCTATAAAACTAACTCTAGAAAAGATTTTTCTAGAAGCAGATGTTATACATGTGATGAAGTAGGACACTTTGCAAAACATTGTCCTAAAAGACAAAATAAGAAAAAGGGAAACATGAGAAGACATCATGGTCATGCTGCAGAGGATGATGAACCATCCAAGAAGGGAACCAGATATGAAAGTGAATATTCTTCAAGTGATGAAGAATATGTCTTGATTTCTTCTCTCACGGGAAACATAAGACATGGAAGCAATGATTGGCTTATAGACAGTGGGACTTCCAAACATATGATAGGATTCAAAGAGTCCTTTGTAAAACTTTTAGAACATGAATCACCTCATAAGGTGAAACTTGGAGATGACTACCAGTATCCAATAAAAGGTAGTTGGGAATCCTCCTATAAGCTAGACTCTGGAAAGTCTATGAAGATGCAAGATCTATTGTTTGTACCAGGACTCAAGAAGAACCTTCTCTTCATATCTGCATTAGATGAAAAAGGCATGAGGGTTGCATTTATAGATGGCCAAGTTATCATGTGGCCAAAGGGAAAGACTATTAATGATGCAGTAGTGATTGGGGAACAAGAAGGAGGTCTATACAAATTGAAGGGCCATCCAAAACAAGCCTTGGTCCATGACACAGTAGAGCCAAATGAACTTTGGCATAGAAGGCTTGCACATGTGCATTACAAAGCACTACCACTTGCAAGCAAAGCTGTTGAAGGTCTTCCATAAATTCAAGCAAAACATGATGGGGTCTGCAAAGGATGTGCAAAAGGAAAGAATACAAAGAAGACATTTCCAAGTAGCGAGAGCAAAGAAAAAGGAATCTTGGAAATCCTCCACTCCGATGTATGCGTTCCAATGTCATCAAGCTCACTAAGAGGGTATGTATACTATGTTTCTTTTATTGATGACTTTTCTAGGAAGACATGGATTTACTTCATGAAGTACAAAGATGAAGTATTCAGCAAGTTCAAGGAATTCAAAGCCTTGATCGAGAATCACACAGAAAAGAAGATCAAGACCTTTCGATCAGATAATGGCGAAGAATTCACATCAAATGAATTCAAAGAGTTATGCAAAGTCTCATGGATTAAGAGGGAGTTGTCCACTCCTTATAATCCACAACAAAATGGCATTGCAGAAAGGAAGAAGAGAACTATCATGGAAGTTGCAAGAGCTATGCTTCATGATCAAGATCTTCCTATGCATCTATGGGCAGAAACTACCAGAACAGCGGTGTATGTATGGAACTGTACTCCACACAGAGTACTCGAGAACAAGACACCTGAAGAAGTCTTTTTTGGCAAGAAACCGAAAGTTAACCATCTCAGAATATTCGACTGTCGAGTGTAAATACACATTCCAAAAGAGAAGAGGACTAAATTAGATCCTTTAGGAAAGAAGGGTATATTTGTGGGATACTCTGAAAGCTCGAAGTCTTACAGAATATACTTCCTAGGATTCAAGAAGATCGACATCAGCAGGGATATGACATTTGATGAAGACTCAGCTTACGACAAATCCAGAAAGAGACCTGCTGAAGAACCTGAAGAAGCAGAAGCACCCAGAATTCATGATACAATCATGAATGAAGAAGCTCAAGAAGAATATCGAGAATTTGGAGAACGTCAAGACCATGTAGATACACCTCAGGAGAAGAATCCTCATAAGAGGAAACCTGCTTGGGTACAAGAATCTATCCAAGGTGCGAAAAGATATGGGGCTCCAGAAGAGAATCACAGAGAAAGAAAGAGGACCAAATCCTACTCCCGGTATGTAGCATTACTATGTGATTTCATCGATAAAGAACCTTCCAATTATGAAGAAGTGATAGAATAGAAAGAATGGAAGGATTCTATGATCGAAGAATATAAATCGATCATGAAGAATGATGTTTGGGATGTTGTCCCAAGACCAGAAGGGAAGCTGGTTGTAACTTCCAAATGGATCTACAAGATCAAGCATGCTGCAGATGGTAGCATAGAGAAATATAAAGCAAGATTTGTTTCTCATGGTTTCTCCCAGAAAGAAGGAATAGATTATGAAGAAAATTTTGCACCTATAGCTCGATACACTTCCATCATATTAGTACTTGCTCTGGCTGCAGTGATGAAATGGAAGATACACCAAATGGATGTCAAGACTGCTTTCTTGAATGGTGTAGTAGAAGAGGAAGTGTATGTGGAACAACCACTTGGTTTTGAGACACATGACAGGAAGTCTCATGTATGTAGATTGAAGAAAGCCCTGTACGGTTTGAAACAGGCACCCAGGACATGGTACGGAAAAATTGACAGCTTTCTATCTAGTTTGGTCTTTACCAAGAGTAAAGCAGATTCCAACCTTTACTACAAGGTTGAATATGGCAACCCAGTGATGCTCCTACTGTATGTAGACGATCTGTTTGTAATAGGTATGGATGGGTTGATTGATAATACAAAGAGAAAGCTTGCTACTGAGTTCCAAATGAAGGACTTGGGTATGATGCATTATTCTCTAGGCATGGAGGTGTGGCAAAATGCAAATGGAATTTCACTAGGACAAGGGAAATATAAGGTAGAGATCCTGAAGAGATTCGGGATGATGGACTGCAAGGCCATGACCACACCTATGGCATCGAACTTGAAGCTATTGAGTGATGCTTCATCAGAAGCAGTTGATGCCATGATGTATCGTTAGATGATTGGGTCCTTGATGTACCTGACAAACACAAGACCAGATATTTGCTTTTCTGTGAACACCTTGAGCCAGTTCTTAACAGATCTGAGACATGTTCACTTGATTGCTGCAAAGCATATTCTGAGGTACCTGAGGGGTTTAGTTGATTATGGGCTCAAGTATGATGTGAATCAGAAGATTAACCTGGAGGTTTGTTTTGATTCAGTCTGGGCAGGTAGTGCCATCGATAGGAAGAGCACTTGAGGGTGTTGCTTCAGTATGGGATCAGGTGTGATCTCTTGGTTTAGCAGGAAGCAATCTTGTGTGGCACTGAGTACAACTGAAGCAGAGTATGTCATAGCTTATTCAGGTAGTTGTGAGGCAGTATGGCTGAGGAAGATACTATCTAATTTATTTGATCTCCAGCTGGATGCTACTTGTATATATCGTGACAACCAAAGTTGTGTGAAGTTGTCGAAGAACCCGGTGTTCCATGACAAGTTGAAACATATCAAGATTGAGTATCACTATATCATGGATATGGTGCAGAAAGGAGCAGTGAAGCTCTAGTATGTTGCAATGGACAAACAGATAGATGATGTATTGACAAAGCCATTGGCCAGAGTGAAGTTTGAGTACTTCATGGAGAAGCTTGGTGTCTCCAGATCGAGATTTCCCCCAAGGGAAAGTGATGAGTATATGAGCCATTCTGACATGGTGAGAGGATTGGTTCCTTCCATGGTCAGATGTAAGGGTTGAGCCATTCTATCATGGTGAGATGATTGGTTCCTTCCATGTCAGATATGAGTGCTGGCTATTCTGATGTGATTATAGGATTGGTTCCTACATGATCAGATATAAGGGCTATTGCCATTCTTTGAATGGAGGTACCTGGTCAGTTACCAGGAAAACTTAGTCTAGGACTGCAGGCCATTCTGATATGACTGTGAGATGTGTTCTCACATGATCAGATATGAGTGCATGGCCATTCTAATGTGATTAAGGGATGTGTTCCCACTTGATCAGATATAAGGGCTGTTGCCATTCTATCATGGTGAGAGGATTGCTTCCTTCCATGTCAAATGTGAGTGCCGGCCATTTTGAATTAGGTTCAGATGTAAGGGCTACTGCCATTCTGTCATGGTGAGAGGATTGCTTCCTTCCATGCCAGATGTGATTGCCATCCATTTTGACTTAGGGTCAGATGTAAGGGCTACCACCATTATGTCATGGTGAGAGGATTGCTCCCTTCCATGTTAGATGTGAGTGCCGGCCATTCTGACTTAGGGTCAGATGTAAGGGATACCACCTTTCTGATGAGTTAAGGTCATATGTGAGTGCTGACCATTTTGACTTAGGGTTAGATATAAGGGCTACTGCCATTCTCTGAATGGAGGCACCTAGTCAGTTACTAGGAACTCTCAGTCGAGGACTGAGTGCCTTTCTGACGAGTCAAGGTCAGATGTGAGTGCTGGCCATTCTAACTTAGGGTCAGATATAAGGGCTACCAAATACCTACAAGGAGGTAGGCCTACAACCAGCATGAAAAAGGGTTGTCTCTGTAGAAATTCCTATGACGAGAATAATCATGAGATAGCACATATGATGATGACCTAGTGATGATCCAAATCGAGCTATGATTCAGATCCAGTTATGATGTCTCCGAGATG
Source organism: Pseudotsuga menziesii (assembly GCA_001517045.1). Lineage (NCBI taxonomy): Eukaryota > Viridiplantae > Streptophyta > Pinopsida > Pinales > Pinaceae > Pseudotsuga > Pseudotsuga menziesii. The sequence goes on from LPNX011118312.1 coordinate 105,325, forward strand.
ATCCAGATCGAGTGATGATCCAGATCCAGCAGTGATGATCCAGATTGAATGATGATCCAGATCCAGTGATGATGACCCTATGATGATCCAGATCTAGTGATGATCCAGATCCAGTGAAGATGATCAAGATCGAGTGATGATCCAGATCCATTGATGATGATCCAGATCTAGTGATGATGATCCAAATCGAGTAATGATCCTAATCCAAGCTGAAGATGACTTGAAGATGAAGATAACTTGAAGATGAAGATGACTTGAATATGCAGATGACAATATAATCCAGAGAGGAAGACCAATGCTGGAAAATTGTGTCGAGAGAATACCTTCCTAGTTAAGAGGGAGTGTTGATGTATATGTAACTTTGGAATGTATTCACTTGTATATTTCATGTATTGTACCCCGATGTTTATTCCGGGAAGTATCTGTAATGTAATTGAGTCATGTCATGCCCCAATGTTCCTATCGGGAGATTCTATAATGTAAACAATTCATGTCAAGTATTTGTGGGTAACCCTCCTATTGATCAAGGGTTAAAGTCCCCGCAGTTCCAGGGCACTAGGGTTATTAGACTCTCAGAGAGAAGTTGGACCTAGTAGGGTTTAGTCAAGTCAGGAATTAGTATAAATAGAGAGCTAGCCTCTCTATTTAATACACACTCACTCACACTCAATTGTATCACATAGCTGAGGAAGAAGAAGACACTGGGGCTAGGAAGAAAGAGGTTACTGTTGTCGAGAGATCATCTTACTGTTTTGGGTTTTTAATTTTGGTATTGATTCTGTCTCTGAGGAAGTTGCGGGGTTTTCTCCATTTATGGTTTCCCTGAGGAAAAACACTGTGTTCATTGTCTCTTATGTTTGATTGATGTGCTTTTTATTCTCTTAGTTAAAGATCCTAACATAATGCTAGCTTGAATGATAAAATATAACACTTGTGAGTTGATACTGTCGATACGATAGGCACGACCATCCCGTTGTAACTCGAAGCGCTCCTTCAGCTATTTTGCAAGCCTTTTGTCTGTATCTCCCCCATGAATATATTACACTGGGTCCTCCCTAGCCTTAGGCAACCCATTAATATTGGAAATCAAGTCAACGGTAACAGGGATCGCTGTAGTCAGCCAAAGTGTCCCTCCATGGAAGCATGCCAACAGTTGCTTCACACATGCATGCACTTTGTTTAACCGGCCAAAGTGGGGCATATTGATGAGTCCTAGTAATCCAAATTTCTCTAAGCCACTGGCCCATGGATTCAGAATTCGTTGAATGGGCCCACTAGGCTCTATCGTGACAGACTCGTAGGGCTCATCTCGGACATCTTTTAGCAATAGCAAGTAATGATCGTTGAACTTGAGTTGAATCAACGCAGGGATGATATTGACAGAGCATTTCATTCCTTCTGGAAGTGGTGGAAACTTGGGTGGAATTAGAGAAATTTTGGGGTCTAAAATGGGCCTCCTAAGGAAAATAATAAAATAATATTTATTAATTTTGGAGGAAGAAAGAAAAAAACTACTTTTTGTATTCATATTTTCGACATATCTCCCTGTGTGTTTACTCAAATTTTAATCGAGAGAGCTCGTTGGATGCATAATTTGATTCTGCATCCAATGAGTACACACAATGCATACTTTTGACAGACCCCACTACCCAAAAAATAAGAAATACCTGAAAAAACGTGATGATGATGTCATCATCACGTTTTTTCAGGTATTTCTTGTTTTTGGGGTAGCGGGGTTTGTCAAATGTATGTAGTGTTTTTACTCGTTGGATGCAGAATCAAATTACGCATCCAACGAGCTCTCCCGATCGAAATTTGAGTAAAAACACAGGGAGATATGTCGAAAATACAAACAAAAAAGTGGTTTTTTTAATGACAAATATGTCAATTCAACCATTATGGTTGACTCATTTTATTGAAATTCTATTGGTTCTTGAATTCCGACTCACAAGACCTTATTTTGGCACATTTTCTTGTAAGACCCATTTTAGACCCCAAATTTCCTCTAATGGTACTTCTGGTTCTTTGATAGCTACTGTGGCTTAGCGCCTGGACACATGGGAGCAACGTATCCCAAAATATCATTCACTGAGACACCTCGGGGCGCTGTGGACTCAACCGCTCCTGAGCTTGACGACCCCATCTGGGCAGTGCCTTCTCCCCGCATTTACACAGAGGTGCGAGTTTTCCTCTTCTTAGGGGGTGTCATATTGGGTTGTTGAGCCTATTGTTTTTGCTTTGGGATGGACAATGAACCCACTGGAATACTCATAACTTCCTCTTCCACAGTGGTGGGATGAACAGGGGAGTCGTATTCAAATGAAATTTCAATGGCGTCAAGGCTGCTCAGCATCTGTTACCCCAGAGAACCAAAAGATACACTTCAACAACGTAAACTTTCCTGAACACTTATCTCAATATTCTACACCAAATTCACCTTCACCTTCGGTTCTCACAATTGAATAATGCCAACCAACGCCTCTCGTGCAGTGTTTTATAATCACTTCAAAGTCCAAATCCATCATTACCGAATCTAACTGCACCATTATTGCCAAATTAGGTATTAATGACACTGAATCTGTCAGTGATCTTATGCGGCTAACGGTTGGATCCCTCATTAATGCGACTTGCTTCAACAAGCACTGCCAGGCAACTGGTTTAACTACCTACATTTATTACCTGATTTGACCATCCTGTAGTACAGCGAATGTCGCTAATGGTCAACCAACTACTGCCAACTACGGTATCTTCTTTGCGCAGCCTCACTCTGAGGCTCACCGCTTCATGCTGAACTTAGAAATGTTTGTTTTTTTTTTCAAGTGGTGCGCATCGTCGGCCCCATTCTATAGGGCTTTACACGACTCCCATTAATGAGCTTTGGCAACATAACACCATCCAATTGCTGCAACTACACATTGCCTCCAGATGTAATAGACTAAACAAGATAGGGACCCAGCCAGTGCATTTGTAACTTTCCTGGATGCTTGATAAACTTGCTGTCATATAACAGCACCAAATCACATACCACGAACTGTTTGTGCTTAATGTGGCGATCATGCCATGATTTCTATCGATCTTTCATAACCTGCTTCTGGAATCCTACGATGAAGCGATCCTCATCGAGCTAAAGCAACTGTGCAACACGTTCATCTAATGCCTCTGCATCCGCCATGCCTATTGCCACAGCAATACGCAAGCTGGGAACAATGTATTCCATTGGCATGACTGCTGCTTTTCCATAAACAAACTTAAACGGTGTGTGACCTGTGAGCCATTTCCAGGTAATACGATAGGCCCATAAGAATGCAAGAATTTTCAAATCCCAGTCATCGCGGTTGGTGTTACATACCTTGGTCAGTGCAATCTCCAAAATTTTGTTGAAGGCCTCAACAATGCCATTGGCCTTCGGATGGTAGGGAGTACTCCACTTATGTTGTACCTGAAGCTCCTCAGTTAGAGCCTTTATCATTTGATTGACAAAGTGACTACCTTGGTCGCTCATCAGGATGCGTAGACACCCGAAGCGTGTCACAATGTTCTCAAAAATAAATCGTGCGGCTGTTGCGGTGGCGCAATAAATGATTGGTGCAACCTCCTCCCACTAAGTTAGGTAGTCAGTTGCAGTAAGAATATAATGGGTGTAAGTGCACTTACCGAGTTGTTGACGGGCATAGATGACTGTGCACATAACGAGGGAAGACAACCCAGACTGGGATCCTTAAAGCAGGCTCCAAGCTGTTTGGGATGGTTGTTCCCGACAGGTTTATAGGCTCTGTTAGCCTAAAAATCTAATCTAAACTAAGTCTAAAAGATGCAATTAGAAACTATTGCTTGTTAGTTAGATCTACACTATCCTTATGGAAATACAAATGAAACTAGTTAATGTAATTGCTAGTCAAGCAATATATTACAAAATTGATCACTGAAAATTAATCTACTCGACCAATAAATTCCTAAAACAAGAATTAACAGTTAATTGAATATTCACAGGTTATATAAATACAGAGACACATTATAAACACCTGTACATTAATCACAAGATAAGAAAATAATCTGAATGATATAAATATAAAGATCTGATTCATTGAATTTTTTAATAAAATAATTAAAAGAAAACAATTAATCTACTCTAAATCCTATCCTGATCAGGAGCGTAGAAAATATTAACCTGGAATCAAAATACCAATAATGCTACTGCTAATAATCTCGATAATAATCAAAAGAAATTTAGATTTTAAACAAGATTAGACAGTAAACATGCATGTCACATATATTTATTGATGACAACACCAAATAATCTATCATGACATCTATCAGCAAATCAAAACCAGCATAAGTCGATAATTATACATGATGTATTAGCATAATTCTTAAAAGAAATCATGACAAACATAAATATTGCAGGAAAAAGTAACAAGATCAATGATATCATAAATACTTTTACAAAGCATAAACACTGTAAATATGTATATTAATATCACCAGTTAAAAGTGTTGTAGCTGCTGACAAAAAATTTCCTTAAGTCACAGAAAAAGTTTCAGTGGTCTTGTCTCGTCCTTCTCCCTGATATCGACCCCCCTCTCAATACAAACATGTCTCTTTTAAATAACTCATTCTCATAGAGAGATGGTTCTATACAACCGGAAACCATAAAATCGAAATCATAACCAATTTCGTTAAAAATGACAAGGGAAACATGTCATTTTTAATATACATTATACTGTTTTGAAATTGAAGAGATTTGGTTCATAGCACAAAATCAGGAAAACGACAAAAGGCACTAACAATATAGTGACACCTGGAAAACAGTATTTGCCAATCGATTTGTTCCCGATTATGTAGGGATCATCCAGACAATAGGCAATCATCAAAATCTGAGAAAGAGGATCCAAAACATTACCAGCGATACTACACAGAACAAGAAATATAATTAAAACACACACAACAGTGAAATAAAATAAAATAAATCATACAAAAATCAAAACACACCAATACCTGTAACAAATTAACTCGATTATCACTTCAAACCTGAAATCAATAGTAAGTGTACCCAAAACATCATAATTGAACAGGAGCGTTAAACACCTGAATGTTTACACCACCTGACGGATTCTGCGACTGACCCTTGAATTGCATTAGAGTAACCTGAGCATTAAGCTCATGTACTTTCTCCTCATTCTTATCATTTTCATTCTACAATTTCAGGACTCTACGGATCAACCTATTCTTATGCTTTTTAAGACGCAGCAAAGACTTATTGTCTGAATCTACCTTCTCTTTCAGCTTAATATTCCTAGCCTCCATAATATCGCGATGAGCTACCATCTCAATCAGTCTTCCTTCCATATTGTGTATTTTATCCAACAAGCAGTTAACAAACAGTGGGTGAATCATATCCCCAACTTGATAAGAACCTAGTAAGTTTGTCTCTACAGACTTCCCCTTAGCTGGAGGATCAACAACAGGATCAACCCAAAGATCCTTGTCAAACGCAGGAGGACTATCATCTGCAGGGTTTGAGATAAACTCATGCTCAATGTCACGACCATCATCAGGCAAAGCAGGGTTCTCTTCCTCGTCGTCAAGCACGACTGTTTTAACATGAACGCTATTGTTCACGGGAGGCTTAACAACACTACCTTTGGCCATGCTTCTTGTAAACCTACCAAAAACCTTGGCATTCGGCCTTTTACCTATCTGTTTGCAGGTATTAGTATTTCATTTCAGGGTTACAGGAGATAAACTCGAAGACTTCCTCATGCACTTAGAAAACACAGGAGTGCCGGGACTTCTCATAGGAGTAGGAACCGATTCATTACAAATGTTGGGGCTCAGACGACCATTAGGGTTTGACAAGGGTTCGCGTGCAGATGAAACCGAAACACAACTAGGTTCTTGATGCCTTCCACATTCTTCAGGGCAATCAAATTTACAGTGACAGAAATCCAAGAAACCATTCGACTCAATAAACTCATCCCATGACCGGTTTAACTTAGACAATTCCCTCTCTATTAACATTCTGACCAGACCGTGATGAAACAAACTGTGACTGATATTTTTTGGCCCTTTTTTAATAGCCGAGGACGTCTTAGATAGACTCTAAACTAGATAATGAGGCAAGTTAAGTGGGAAACCAATAAACACCACCATCAATCGCATATGATAAATATAAGCCGAGGAGAGCCGACCTTCGCAGGTCACGTACCTGTGTATAAGGTCCAAGACTGGTCGCCACTCTTTCTTAAAGTATTTGCGGGCCACACCAATTCTGAACGACACGTCTTGACAAGGATTCTTAAGCATTTTCCACCACTCAGTCACCTCCATATGCTTATACTTAAACCATCGTTCCCTTGTCAATGAAAAACCAGTAGCAAGAGCAACCGAACGTTCATCTACCCTAAACTGGAAATCAGCTACCTTCACCCGAGAATCGGCCAACGACAAAGCAAACAGCCTCGTCACTTCGGTGTTTGAATCCGCAAACCTACGGATGAACGGCAACCATCCCACTGCTTCGACCTTAGCAAAGAGCTCGGCGTTCTCGTCCAAGAGCTTTGTGTAACTGGGCTCGACTCTAACCACAGGAGCCATGGCTACCTGAGCGAACGCATGAAACCGCGCACAGAAAATACACCACAAGTCGAAACGCGACAATGAACCAGAGAGTGAGCACTCAGGGTGCAGACCGAGAAGAAAGCAAAGGTAATGAAACTCAACGCATTCATAAACCAACTGCGACATGAGTAACCGCAGCCGATAACCCTAAAACTTTGGCATTATGAGGAATGATAACACAGCAAGGCAATCGAAATAAGAAATGACGGCAAACAACTTCAGATTGAACTGATCTTGCCATTATTAATCCGGGGTTATTGACATGAGACCACTCAATGCATATAATACAGGTGTCGAACAAGCATGGAGCCACAACACTGAACAAGTACTGGCAATTGAATGTGATTAACAGTGTTGTGTACGAGTGCAATAATTCCAAATCAAACTTGTGGCAGGTGGATCGAATTCGGAGGCGATGGCATGGGTCAGAACAATCATAAGGATTAAACCTTTGAAAATTAATGCACAGACCTACAGTAAAATAATGTTAACCTTCGAAGGTGGCGAGCATATGACGCGACATAACCATGAAACCCAAACTCTTTAGATGCAATAATAAAATTGACATATGAAGCTTATCATAAAAATCATGATCAAATACTAAAGTTGGGTCATGCATAATTCGCAGAGTAAATGAAAGGCTTTGGAAATATAATTCGAATAAACTCCGATAAGGTACCAAACTATACAATGACCAACCTTCCAATTTCGCAACCTTATCAATATTTATAATAACAAAATCAAATGGTAAAAATCAAGTGATAAATGTTTAGATAAGATTTCAAGATTAGGTTATAGTAAAAGGTATAGAAATTATTAACACTTATCCCTTTATTTTTAATGCAAATCTACTCAAGGATAATAATTTCAAAATGGTGATTTTGTCAACTAATTTATAGTTTGCAAAGGTTGTAAAAACATGGAATTTCACTAATTCAGTAGCTCACAGAAAGTTTCCCTTTCAGTAGCTAGCGATTCATTAGATTTGTCATAAGAAATTCGAACATTTCATCAAAACAAAATAAAATTGTGTTTGATGAAATAATGTTTTTAAGGCTATTGAGTAGGGGCACAACACGGGTGGATTGATGGCCTACAAAGTAGACGGCCCATTTATCAAATGGCTGCAAAGTCACATGTGGTACTAGCGGAATCTCATCTCTCAGCGATGGTTTACCAACCCATTGGCATACATCACAACTCTTGGCATAGTCTGTGGCATTGTTATGCAATGTGGGCCACCAAAGCCCAGCACGCAGCACCTTCCGGGAAGTGGCACGGCCTCTGCAGTGACATCCCGCAACACCTGCGTGCGCTTCCTCTAGAATAGGTCCCTGCTCATGCGGTAAAATGCATCATCGCAGTATCTCATCATGTCTAAGTTTATAGAGTTGTCCTGCAATGAGTGAAAAATCAGAAGCCTTGATGACCATCTGCTTCTTATGGCTAATCAACATGTCTGCAGCAGAGAGGCCGGTAGATAAAAACTGAACAAGAGGGCCATAGTAATCATCTGTGATTTCAACACGAACTAATTACGCATCAGGCAGACCATCCTCAATATTAGTGGGTTCTTCACCATTCTCAATACGTGATAGATGATCGGGGCCAGCGTTCAACCGTCCTAGCTTGACCACTATCTCAAAATCAAATTATTGGAACAAAATTAGCCACCTTTAGATTCTCCCCCCAACACAGGATTATTTACTAGGTATTGCAAGGCTGAATGATCAGTGAACATCTTAAAGTGGCCACCCAACAAATAGTGCCTGAAATTTTGCAGAGCATACACCATCGCCAGGCCTTCTCTTTTAGTTGTGGTGTAATTTCGTTCAGCAAATGATAACTTCCTACTGGCATATGCTATGGGATGATCCAAGTCGCCTTCGCTTGGTTGTGCAAGAACAACCCCCAGTGCAGTAGAAGAGGCATCAACATGCATAAGGAATTCCTTATTCCAGTGAGGAAAAACCAGTATGGGTGCAGAATCCATCTTGGCCTTTAAAGTGTCGAAGCTACCTTAACATTCTGAAGTCCATTCAAATGCAGCATCTTTCTTTAGCAGCTTCTCCATAGGAGCAGTAATCGCAGCATATCCCTTGATAAACTTGCGATAGTAACCTGTGTGGCCCAATGTTACTCGGAGCATTTTTACATTTGTCGGTGGTGGTAAATAGAGGATCAGCGCAATCTTTGCTGGATCTACCAACAGACCTTCTTTGCAGATGATGTGCCCAAGTAATATGCCAAAGGGTGCATATCTAATGAAGTGGGGTCCAATCGGTGGGGGAAGGTGGTTTTCACCCAGCCCACCAGGGATCCATTCCCACTGAGGCAATGGCCCATTGTGATAAGGCTCAAAGGATAAGCGCCCCCTGGATAGACCACCACCCCTTATCGGGATTAGAGTCGGGACGTCTCGGTCCTTGCTGAGTCACAAGTTACTGGTATATCCTGGCTTGCGGGCTGCCAGTTTATACCTTAGGGTTTATAGTGGCAGCAGCGGATTTGATCCTGGGCCTGGCCCAGATAAGTTTGACAAGTTACCGATTCCCCTCGAGCTAAAAAAAAATATACCAAAGGGTGCATAGAAAATACATTTCTTGGAATTCAGTGCAATCTGATGTTGTCGACATCATTCCAGCATTAGTCATAGGTTTTCTAGGTGGTCTTTAGCCAAACCATAAACAGTCCAATCATCCATATATACCTGCAAGAAATTTTGAATAAAATCCTTAAAAACTGTGATAACAACAAGGGAAAATACGGCGGGGGCATTTTTCATCCCAAATGGCATAGCCGTATACTAGAAACAGCCCCATTTGGTGATAAATGTAGTCTTATGGCGATCCTCCTTTGCAATCCAGATCTGGTGATAGCCTGAAAAACCATCTGTGGAGTAATATACCTCCTGGCCACCTACACCTTCCAACACTTCATCCGTGAAAGGGGTTAGGAACGTATCGTGCATACATGCGTCATTCAATTTCCATAAATTGACACAGATGTGGAATTATCTAGTCTTCTTATCTTGGACGACCATTGGGCTTATCCACTATGATTCTTCTACTGGCTCGATAATCCCAGCATTAAGCATCTGATCAAGCTCAGTTTTCACTCGATCCTTTTATCGCGGGTTCAGTCTGTACAGCCTCTGGCAGACTGGTTTTGCATCCGGTTTGAGCAGAATCTTCATTTCTCCTAAATCGCCAAGAATCCCCTTCATCTCGAAAAACCATGTGGGGAACAAATGCTGGAACTTGTGCAGGAGATCCATGATTTTGGATATCGTTCTTTGCCCCAATAGTCTCCAGCATTGGCAAATTTCAGATATTTTGTCGTCCTAATGTCAACTTTTCTAATGCGTAGCGGTTGGTTCATCGATTCCGTCATTATGTCAGGAGCTGCGACACTGCGAATTCTCTCAGACTCTGGGATATTAATATTGCATAGCTCGTCGTCGTCTTTAGGATCCCCGGAAAAATTTTAGCACATCGTCATGGATTGGATGGAGAAATTTACATGGGGATCAACCGGATATGCGACAGGGGTGACTTTTAGTACTATGTCATGGATAAGATGTAAAGCATTACATACCTCAGCATCAGCATCCTGGCATTTAAACATCTACACAAAGAGAACTAACAACTCCTCCCATGTGGTAATGGTTCTACGCAACTCCGCTGCTACATACCAGGACCATGGCATTTCTTCGAGAGTATGAACAAAAGTGTGAATCCACTCATCTCTGGGTCGTGATGTCAATAATGTCTGACATTCGATCAAATGACGGGTGGGGTCATTCTGTCCATCACATCTCTCAGCATGGTAAACCTCTACATCACCAAAATGGACCATTATCAATCTCTGGCACTACTCCCAGTCGTGGATCGTCCATTTGTGTGTCTCCCACCAATGGGTCAAGGTAGCCTTTAGTGCTACGTCAAGAGCCAATATCCTTTGCGGTTCCAACACTTGATTTTCAAATTCTTGAAAGAACTCACAGAGTCCTAGAAGTCCTTCATAAATAGGAAACTCGACCATCTCATTTGCAACATGTCGAAGAGACTACGTAATTAAACCACACTTCTGGAATGATACCTCATGCAACCGATTCTGCCAATTTTCTAGAGCATCATCCAAATATGAGGACGCGGAACTTGTGCTACGCCATCCAATTTCGTTGTCAATAGTGGGATGGATGTAATCCTTGGAAATGTCTTATGCATGATCCCAGCTTCTCCTGAATTCATCCTTCACAGGTTCAATATAGCGTCGTCCTTCCTGAGGGTCCATAGGAGCAATGACCCTAACATCCTGGTTTTAAAACTTCATAACTCGGTTTTTGAAATTGATAACTGCCATGCTATCATTAGCCCACCCAATTCCTAGTAGTGTAGGATAGGAACCACCATCTTCTACAACTTCTATCACATCAAAGTCAGCACGTGTTTTCATACCTTCAATGTCGACAACTAAATTTGAAACACAACCGATGGGCTAAACCTTCGCCTGATTTGCTAACCGCACCTGCACTAGTGACCATCCTAGTGTTGGCTTCCCCATCAACTGCCAAGTTTGCTTCATCAGAATTTTGACATTGGATCCAATTCTATAATGACCGAGTCAACCTCATAATCCCCAATCTAGATATTCATCCTCATTTCCTTGCATGTCTTTCTTTTTTGCAAGGAATTCACAACAGAATCCTTCAATGTTTTATTCAGAAGGTGCAACAATGTCTCAAGCTCGACAAGGGAATCTGAGTCCCTTGCCAATGACAGACAACTTTCAAAAAACTTACACAGAGTGCCATGCTATTGCGATGGTCCTACTTCTACAGATGGGTCAAAATCAAAAGGCATGTCAATAATTGGCATCTTACCTGGATTCCTTCCAATCACCTGCTTCGCTTCAAAGAAAGTGTCTTTTTCTGTTGCAATATCAAATGCAACATTTTTATTGCCAACAAGTCAAGCAGGTTGTCGTGGTCCATCATCACCAGTTGTCGCGCCAGCACGAGTGATAATCCTGACATCAACATCCTTCATCCTAGGCTTCATATGGATTGCTGCAACTGTCGGTCCTTGATGCAAGTTCTGGGCTTGAGCACCTGGCTAGTTTGTAGCTTGATTCATTGGTATATTTTGAGCCTAGGGTTGAGTCAAAGTATGATTCTGGGGTGAGATCTGACCTTGTAGGGGTGGCTGATTCTTCACCTGGAACAGAGGTTGATTCTGATTCTGAGCGTTCTGCAACTGGGGAGTATGGACAGCCTTCCATTTCATGATCAATTGAGGACAATTTTCGACGTTATGATCACTGGCTGTACAGTAAGTACATTGTGCATGAGGACATTCTCTCTGATAGTGCCCGAATAACACTAGAAGGATTCCCGACCTCGGCCACTTCCTCGACCAAAGCCTCCGCTACGGCCCCTAAAGCCTCCCTGGAATCCTCCTCAGGTTCCTCCCTATTGGAACTACGATTGAGCTTGCTATTGTTGAGGAAATTGTTGTTGAACATATTGTGTGGCCTATGGCTGACTATACTGTGGTTGCTGCACCTAGCTATACTATGGTTGTACAACTATCTGCAGCTATGGCGCAAACTGTGGCTGAGCTATCAACTATGGCTGAGGTTGTGCAAGGACAAACTATAATGGAGGCAGTGGCGTGTACAATACCTGTTTTGTTGGTTGCGCTACTTGCAGTGGTGCTTGCATTGTCTGGGGTTCCTCCCTTTTCACGAAGTATGAATCATATGTCCTTTCTTGGAGCAAATCATAAGTGTGGAAGTTCATGTCATCATGTCCAACTGACCGAGAGAATGTACAGTACAAGTTCTCTTCTTTGGTAACAATCTTTTGCATGTAGTCACAGTTCTCATGTCGATGCCCATAGACCTGGTAGATATGACACCAAGGTGCACCAGCATTGCTCAATGGATTAGGGGCTCCTGATAGCAAATAATTTTGAAATGTCGGACATGTATCCTTGGTATTTCCACCTGCATGGCACCGAGTACACCAAATATCTTCATAAAACCTCCTTTTCCTTCTAGATGTCTTGTAGCTGCAGCATTAGATTGGACAGCTGCGCTTGAATCTAATTCATCCCAACAGCAGTTTCTCCTACTGGTGATGCTTCTAATTTCATCGCGCTCTCCAGAGCCTTGCTTTGTGTCATGATCTTTTGCTGCATTAATGGTTGTCGAATATGCGGGACAAGCGCTACAATGAACCATTATTTGTGCTAAACATATCTCATTAGAAAACTGAACCGATCCATCAACGTCTTAAATCGCTGATCAAAATCCCAAATGGTTTCATTGGGGAATTGTTTGATCTCCTTCAGTTCAATAGTGTACGAAGCTTTGGACTTCGGCTTCTTAAATTCCTCAAATAGCCCTATCTTGATCTCATCCAATGTTTTCACAGTACCTCCCTGAGGAACTCGCATGAATCTCATAAACCATTCTAATGCGCGGCTCCTAAGAGTGGTGGCTAGCTGACTTTTCTTGACATCATCGTCAATGGTTTGTCGAGCAGTGTAGATAGCTGCACATAAGAACCAGTACTGATCTAGATCATTAGCGCCATTTACATTGAATATTGGCAACTTCATCTCGTTGCCCGCCATCCTCAGCCTTCTTCCTCCTGCTGGTGCTCTATTACTAGACTGTTGTTGACACATCGGGTAAGTCGACATAGAATGTGCATTCCTTCCTTGTGGTGGAGAAGTGCATGGAGGGGTAGGCACACTACCACTAGGGTTAGATCCTGTCATTCTTCTGGGTGTATCCTGGGCTTGTATATCCTCATCTTCACAGAAAAGTCGCTTCGTCCCGTGTGGTTGTTCTTCACGGTATCACACTTCGACTTCAGCAGGACCTTCTCCTGTCCTCTGCCTCTTTTCTCGAAACCTTGCTCATCCCCTTGCACAACCACTTGTTTCTTCAACAACCTTTATATTCTCACCAGAAATCATGCCCGTGTACCCCTTATTTCCTTATGCATTCCCCCCCTTTCAGTTGCAGTGCCTACATCCCCCACACACCGGAGGTCCACTACTCTTGGTCCATTTTTAGGATACCTTTTTCATAGACTAGTTGCTTAATCGACAGTTGTAGCAACAATAAGAACCAACCACGAGGTCCACTGAAAAATTCCCTTTCTGCTTCACTAAAAGATTTATTAGTATCAACAGCAAATTCAATGATGTATTCCTCTAAGATACTATCCAACCATACCTCAACTTCCCATGATGCCTTGTTGCTAGTTTCCTGCAGCGCCTGGATCAATTCTGGGGTCCAGGATGTTGGCTCTCCTTCTTGGAAATTCATCTTCTGCTTAGAAAATTTAGTCAACCATTCCTGCAAGAGTATCGAAAATTCACAAAAGTACCACTCATGAGGACCATCATGGATATATCTAGCCAACCATTGACTTGTCGACAATTTTGGGTTCTGGTTTTCAGCTTCAGCAAACTCCTGCAACTTTTGATCAAACCAATCCTCGATCTCTGATTGAGTCAAATGCCAAACCATATCTCCCTCCTAATTGTAACTCGGTCCCGGAAACGGAACCATTTGTTGGTGTGATCCACCAACAAATCCTTGTCGACAAGGGTTCCCACTCTGTCGATGCCCTGCAGTGCAATCTCCCTGAGCACCAGCCCGAACAGGTCTTACCCTGCCTGGCAACTTCTGCGAAGCATACGAGGTATCACCTGAGGCGTTCAAGGGAGAGCTGTCAGAATCGAGTTTCCAACATTGGGGGAGGAGGACATGGGGATACGACTGGAGAAAACCATGACTTATGCGATCACCCTATATTATCACAGCATTAATCATGAAACATCATACTGCATTCAACAATCGCAGAGATTCAACAAATCGCATTAACAGAGCAAGGAGAACTAAATCGCATCACTATATCAGAAGCAGAATCATAGCACCACACGGATCTACATATATCGCATTCTATCATCGTAACAAAAATCAGTACTATCGCATCATAACATAACTTAGATAGATATTGAACCACATCTTATATTGACCTTGCGCAAACATACCACATTACATCATTCTTCTCCAAAATCGGAGAGCTCATCAAAAGAGATCCAGACAAAATCATGGCGATGACAAAGCAATCCCTAGTATTGAAAGTGACCATTACAATGCCAAATTCCTTGTCTCCCTATCTTGTCTCCCTATCATTACAAAAATGGATCTATAAATAGGCTTGCACCTTTTCCTCAAGAGTCCACTATTAACTAATTTCTAACTGCTACTAACCTATTACAACAAAATTAGGTCCACATATATATAAAATATTCAAAAAGTGGTTACTTCTCCGCTTATCGTGCTAAATGGCCCTTGCACGGTGTCGCGTGAGCTTGCGTAGCTGCCACGACACTGCACAACTCACTCGCCCCAACCCCTTGCCAACAAGGAAGCGCCGTCCCTTCTAGGTGAGGAAAAAAGTGTCCAAGGTGACCCAGACCAGGCTTTCTGGGAGGTTAATAGGAAACATGAAATTCTTCTGAAGGCTGACAAGCAGTGTGATATTTCTAGGTGCAACAGAATGCCCCCCAAAGTATGAAGCTAGAAGAAGGCGATAGGTGAAATATTTTTCAAGCTTTCTGTCTGATACAAAGGCAAAGAGAGACAAACTCATATAGGATCAGTAACTGACTTCATTCAACCAAATCATAGTTGAGGACCAATATAGTGCAAATATATGATGCTGACTATGTCATGGCTACCAATGATACACT
The DNA here is from genome assembly GCA_001517045.1 of Pseudotsuga menziesii. Lineage (NCBI taxonomy): Eukaryota > Viridiplantae > Streptophyta > Pinopsida > Pinales > Pinaceae > Pseudotsuga > Pseudotsuga menziesii. The sequence continues at coordinate 120,723 of LPNX011118312.1, forward strand.
GTAGATCCATGAATAAATGATACAAGAAATAGGATATAGCTACGAGATATACAAAGTAGATCTATGCCTCTCAATTTCAGATATAAAACACCGCCACCAAACATACAATCTGGATCTATGTCATGACCGTAACTGATCTCCAAACGCAACCTGAGCATAGGTAATGATGAGAAAACATAACCACTCAGGGTCTTCATCTTGATGTCCAAATGATATGAATCTAACCATGTGATTACAATGTCTTGTTGTCAAACATGATAGGAACCACTTGATTACCAGTCAATGATGTAAACTGTTAATAAGTGTGAGGGTAATCATCATTGATGACAATGATCCCCAAGGTATCGTAGTACATACCATCAAATGTGAATAAAGGAATTGAAGTTGAACACTCGATGAGATATTTCAATCAAGATTTGATGATGTAAACTCATGTTGAAAGCGAGGTTACCTACCATTGAGACATGCTGGCCCAAGGTACTATCTAGGTTTCTTGGTCTAATTCATGGATAATGATTTGAAGTCGACAGGAATAGACTTGTCATAGGAGGGCCATGATGATTACCACATCAGTGACACGAAACTAGGAACAAAATTTGATTTGAAGTAACGGACTGACTCAGAAAATGACTAACTCTTAGGGACAAGCAAAGTTACTGATGAGTTATGATTCTAGGAGAGACATCCTTTGAACAATTTGATGGCACGACACATGACTTGGCAGCTTCAACTTAAACAAGAATAGAACCAGCTGTAATGCAAGGAATTTGACAGATCATTATTTGAATTGACTCAAAGGAGTTAGGTGACTCACAAAAGTGGATCGACTCAAAGACAAGCTGAAAACCCAATAGTTCATATATGCAAATGCAGACAGGTGCCATGTTCAAAGGTGGATTCTAGAGTACTTCCATATAAACAAACGAAAACCATTCCCCTTTCCTTTAATTTCCCCACCTCGAAAGGTGAGTGCCTCTTTTCATTTTTATGAGTCCAAATAGGGTAACAAACACTCATTGAAGCTCATCAAGTGATAATTCCATTCTCATATTTTTCACGAACCTGAGAAAGGAGAGGTTCGTTCCCATATAGGGTCTTTCATCATGTAATTTTGTGATTCTGATGAAAGCAAACTCATTTGTCATTTCATGTTTAGAGAGTCTGAAATGACTAAGAAGACTCCAAAATGTCCTTTTTCGTAAATAAGGCCAGTAGGTCCAAAAAAGAGATAACCTACCCCCGACTAGTCGACCGTTCTGATTCTTTTACAAGTATGAACGTAACAAGTTCACTCGGAAATCTTTTTTGTGTTTTGAGGAGACTGAAAAGAGCTTAAATATAACTCTTGAACTAGGTTCCTTTTTCATAATCCACTTTTTACAAGTCTGAAAAAGCAAAAAAGTATACTCGACACCTTTCTACTGGAATTTTAATGAGCATGTAAAAAGTGTAAACAACGCTCAGTACTTTTTCAATTTTGCTCTAAGCTCGAAAAAGACAAAAATAGATTAAACCGTAACCATGACCCAACGTTCACCTGAAAAACTCAAAAAATACCATTGAAAGCCACTTTTTCAAAACTATAGAAAGCAAAAAATAAAAACCCACTTTTACCAAGATAATTTGGATTTCAAAATTAAATAAATCACAATGCATATTTGAAAATTCCAAATATTCTATAAATAGAAAGGGTAGGTAAGTTATTTTTACCACTTGTTTTTTACCATTTGTGAGTTTTTGGAAGTTGGATTTCAGAGCAAGAGTTCCTCCAGTGATTTGGCAAGGGAATTTCACCTCATTGTTGCTTCATTATCCATAGAAGAGGTAAGTATCTGGTCCTTTCCTCTTTTCATGTTCAATAAATTTCATTTTCTTCCTTTGCATCATTTAATTTCAAGTCCCTAAAATTTTTTTAAATGGTTTAAAAGAGCAATATAGAGGTAGATATTATTTTGCAAAGATAGGATAGGGTATTTTCCATCCCCATAGAGATTTTAAGCCATAGCGGAGGGTAAAATTTCTTCTTTTTAGGGTTTTTGGCTGTCGATATGCATCCCCAACGGTGCTCTATCATGCCGGGACAACAGCGTCGACGACGCTCTGTCCACAGCAAATAGGCACCCGATGCTCTGCATGCCAAAGGCAAGAGCACCGCGGTGCTCTGTGCACAAAATCCAGCAGCACTACAGGAAAAAGGAAAAGAAAAATAAAACCCTAAACCATATCAAAAGACAATTTTTCATGTTTCTAATCTTGCTTTTTAATTTATAACATCATTTATCTTTCTTTCTTTTTCCATGATATACTTATTGATTATGAATTTTACATGTCATAGGTTCATCATAGTAATTTGGAAATAAAGGGAGCATGAAGTCCCGGACACCCAAGTGGTGAATGACCCAGCCACCATTGAGGCTTTAATGAACTGCGGGCTTCTTAAGTACTTCTGAATTCCAGGAATGAAAGAACATGTCTGGCTGCTAGAGTACATCATAGACATGTGGGATCCTGACCAAGATAATTTTGTGGTAAGAGTCCACATCCTACCTATAGAGATCAAGGATATTTACTTTCTGACCGATTTATCTATGAGGGGAAGCCCTGTGGTTCTATCTGGAGCACGAGGGGGAGAAGGATCTTTGGATGATATCATCGATCAGCATTTCTCATTGGGTACTGAGTCCCAATTGGGCAAGCTAAAGATCAAGTCTCTAGTGGATATCCCCTTGAGGGCAGTGGTATATACTATTGGCAAGGTGGTAGGTACTAGGGCTGCCCACCTTACCAGCAGATCTCACATGCTATATGCTTTATAGTGCATGGATCCCACTGTCTTCAACTGTTGTGAAGGAATGTTGGCATGTTTGAAGAGTCAACTAAACAAGTGAAAAAGAGGGACACTGAAGCACTTTAGTTATAGACCAGTGGTGGTGTCATTTATCTTACAATGGGTACCTCACATGAGGCCCCAGGTGACTATTATCAGACTAGATCCTGAGGATCCGAGGATGCTTACATGGGTGACAGCTATGCCTCGCCTTGGAGGTGGAGGACCTAAAGTCACTTACGGTTCTAGGTTTTCTTGTTGGTTGAGAAACCAACTACTTATGGTGGAGGACTATTCCTATGAGGGGGCAAACTTCTGAAATGACCCGAAGCTAGTCTTACCTAAAGGGGAGGTATGGGATGATCAAGGTAAGAAGACATTATCCACTTATGTTTTTTGAAATTTTATATTTATTTCATTTTTTATTTTCTGTAGTATTGAGATAAAAATGTTTTTCATGCAGACATTGGATCTGTCCGTCCGGCTGGGATGTCTCCTATTTCTAGGCGAGCAGGTACCCAGGATATGATGGTGTACCGCTCTGAAGCTGAGGACGAGCTCAGAGATCTTGAGTAGAACCTACAGCACCTTACTGTGGGTATTCCCGACATGACCACTAATGAGGTTCCCAGGAGTTATCAATGCCATACCGCAGGTGTCTCTGGACGATTCTCCAGACTACTTCGTAGAGTGGCCCAAGCCATTGCGTGCTACCATGAGCACCATGAGGACTAGTCTTCCATGATCTTCACTTTTTGTATATGTATTACTGAAAACTTCGAAGCTTCATATTTTGCCCTATGTACATGTATTTTGAACTTTTTATGGTCTTGAATGGGCACTGAAAGCTAGAGATGCTTCAGCTCAAATTTTGTATCTCGATGCTACAACTTTTATATATACGACAAAGTTTTATATTTACAATTGTGTGTGGAAAATGTGATGTGTGGAATGCTTTATCTACTTATGAATTTACACATGTTTTTTATGTTTTCAAATGGACTTTTAAAGTATGAGCAATATGCCAATCCAAAACATAGTTAGCTAGGGAATCTGCCACAGCATTTAAGTGTCTCGAGATGTAATGATATGTAACTTGCTCAAAAGACCTCTCTAACAACCTAACTCTTCAGAAAGTACAAAGAAGCATGGGATTTTGAATGGTGTAGACTCGGTTAAGCTACTAAACAACTAGTTCAGAGTCTAGGTAAACCCTAATTTCCCTTACATCATTAGTTAGGGCTTCCGTCAACAATCTGATTACAGCATGATATTCCACCAGATTGTTGGTGGAGGGACCTAAAAGAATACCCCCTGAACTCACCAGCTCACTTGTAGGAGAATATAGTACCCAAGCCATTGATGCAAGGTTAAGTGTATATCGATGAGCACCATCAGGAAAAACAATGAAGGAATTCATCTGTCCATCAGACAAAAGACATGCATAAGTAGGTTTTTATGAAAAAACACATTTTAAATCACACAAAACACACACCTCTCAAATCTTAAGACACACAGCAAACTATAAACAATATTTACAAAGACTCTATGCTAGATGACCTAGGCATAGTATCTTTTGAGGTAGAGCCCATTTCGGGGATCTCCCAAAGGTATCCCGTCGTAATCAACCAATTCATATGCCCACTTCTCTAAAACTCTACTGACAATATAGGGCCCATGCCACATGGACTCAAATTTTCCTACCCCCAGCTTGTCATGTTTCTGATTGTAGGTCAAAACCATATCTCCTTCATTGAAGGAACGGGTTTGGACAGTCCTGTCATATTGGACTTTCATTCTTCATTTATGTGCCTCATTAGCTAAGGCAGCATCACGTCGAGTTTCATCAAGTTTGTTCAGATACAGGAATCTTTCTTCATCTATAGTGGTGTTGGGTAATAGTTCCACAGCAAGTTTTAAAGAAGGTATCTCACATTTTATCGGGAGAGTAGATTCCAGTCCATATACTACTTGAAAGGGTGTAAAACCGGTGAAAGTTTTGACAGTAGTCCTATAGGCCCAGAGTGCAGAGAAGAGCTTTAAATTCCAGTTTGACTTGGCTTTCCCTACCATCTACTGAAGCATTGTTTTTAATACTTTGTTTATTGCCTCACCCTAGCCATTGGCCTGAGGATAGTATGGTGTAGAGTTATCGTGACAAAACCCTAATTTTACACTAAGCTTTTCCATCATATTGTTTTGAAAATGTGACCCATGGTCGTTGACAATGGCCCTAGGAATCTCGAATCTCACAATGATATGGTTAAATAAGAATAATGCAGTAGTATTACCATCTTCGGCATATGTGGGCATTGCCTAAGCCCATTTTGTAAAATAGTCCACAACCACAATAATGTAGCCATGCCCCCGGCTGAGGTAGGTCTATGCCCCATTTGGAAAAGGGGCCAACTGATACAACAGGATGAAGCGGAGCTGGATGTGTGCATTTCTTGGAAGTAAACATTTGACATGGTGGGAATTTCTTGACTATTTCAATACAATCTTTGAAAATAAAATGTCAGAAATACCCGGCATGCAAGATTTTCTGGGCAGTAGCCAACCCAGAGAGATGACCGCCACAAGCTCCAGCGTGGCAATCATTCAGAATGATCTCAGCCTCTTCATGTGTAAGGAAACATTGTAAGATAGAGTCAACACCATGGTGATATAGGGTATCATTCAGAATAAGATATCTTTTGTCCTAGTGGCGAATGCGACGATGTTCATCTCTAGAGGCAGTAGGATGGTATCGTAAGGTCTGGAGATACAAAATGATATCTCCATACCATGGATCAGTCATACTAATGAGAAACAATGATTCATCGGGAAATGAATCAAAGGGATCTGTAGTTTCAATAGTATGGGGAAGGTCACATATAAGCTCTGCAAAAATGAGGGACTTCTTGGAAGTACTTTTGGCGAATTCTAGCTCAAACTCTTAGAGAATTACGATCCAACGTGAGTATTTTCCCCCAAGCTCTTGATGTGTAAGAACGTAGTACATGGGGTTGGAATCCGCGTAAACAGTGGTGGTGTGGAGCATAATATAATGACAAAAATTCTGGACTGCGATGACCATGGCCAGATCAAGTTTCTCCACGTGTGAGTATCGAGTTTCAGAGTCGAGAAGACTCTTACTAGCATAATAAATCACATGTTCTTGGTTGTGTTCATCTGTTTGAACAAGGACCGTGCCTATAGTAGACAAGGATGCAGCCACATTCAAGGAATAATCGTTAGCATAATTTGGTGGTTGCAACACTGGTGCATGGGTAAGTGCATGTTTAAGATTATCAAACGTGCATTGCACGAAATCATCCCAGACAAACAGGGTATCTTTCTTGAGCAACCTCATGAAACCATGTGTCCGTTCTGCATAGTTGCAAACGAAACGACGTAGAAATTTTTCCTTCCCTTGCAAACTTTGGAGTTTAGGTACGTTCATGGGAGCAAGTAGGGCTAAGATAGCTTCAATTTTCAAGGGATCTATACGGATTCCATCTTTGGAAACAATAAAACCAAGAATTCATCCAGCTTCTACACAAAAAACACATTTATGGGGATTTAGATGACTATTAAAATGACGAAATTGAAGAAACATAGCTCTCAGATGATCAACATTAATATCCCGCTGCTTGGAATGAGTAGGGAGGTCGTCAAGATAGGGTTCCACAACATGTTTAATGTCATGAAAATCATATGACATGTCATGTTTGAATGTTGCGCCAGTGTTCTTTAAACCGAAAGGTAGTTTACGGTAAGCAAAAGTTCCCCAAGGGAAAATGAATTTCACCGTGTATTGATCTGACGAGAGAATCTCAATCTGATTATAGCCGGAGAAGCCATCCATAAAGGAAAAAATAACGCTTCCAGCACGGTTATCGATTATCTGATCGATATAGGGCGTGGGAAAGTTGTCTTTTGGACAAGCTCAATTCAAATCCCTAAAATCGATACAAACCCTAATAGTACCCTACTTTTTGTTCATAGGGACTATGTTGGACACCCATTCAGTTAATGGTATGGGGTAAATGAAACCGACCCTGAGAATTTTCTCAACTTCTTCTTTAATAGTGGCTACTTTTCTTGGATGCACCTGTCGAAGTTTCTGACGGATGGGCTTGGCATCAAGGTAAGTTTTGATTTCATGAACAACGATAGAGGGATAAATCCCTGGAATTTATTCATATGTCCATGTGAAGACATATCTAAATTCCTTAAAAAGGGCCATGCATGCTTTAACCTCTTCAAGTGAAGAGTTATGTCCGATGAAAATGTTTTCCGAAAAACCAGGTTTCACTGATATGTCTATAGGCATATTTTTTGTAATGTTGCATAAGTTTCCTTCAGAATCGACACTACGAGTGAGGATCGGAGACTGAGGGTTGAGGACTATATTAGATGAAACCGTAGAGGTGAAGTGGTCTTCTACCATATGGCAAGGGGGAAGGAAAGAAGATTTGGGGTGATAATATTCCCAAGGAATCTTGTCTAACGACATAACTTCCATAATATATTCATCCGTAGGAAGTGTGTGTGAAAGATAATCTAGAGATGGGGAGGGGTTTTTGAGCCAGTATGGTATGTGATAACGGTTTAAGGCCACCAATAAGTGTTCAGTGGTGGGGGAATCACCGGTAGCTTGGATTGCATTGTAAATTTCTTCTAAAGGGGAAAAGGATGTTGATTCATCAGCAATTGCTTTTCCTTTGTCTATATGAGAGGTAGAAATCATGTTAATGGATGTAGTTTGTGAAGCAGGAGGAGGATCGGATGAAAGCAAGACTCCCATTAGTGAAGAATATTTGATAAGACCTACTCCAATGTCCTTATACTGTGGGGTATTCAGGAGCAGAACACTATTTGCATCATTTGTAATGGCACTAGGTGTGATGAAATCTAACTAATCAATAGTAACAATCTTTCCTTGGAATGGGAACTTGACGATCTGAAAAATGGTCAAGGCTACTGCTTATATAGCATAAAACCAGTTACGACCTAGGAGTAAGTTGTAATCCAAAGGAGCGTCAATGACTTCAATATGAATGGAGACTGACTTGCCCCCTAGTTCAACATGGATGGCAGGTAGTAATCCATAGGGTTGAAAGTCGCGATCATCAAAATCCTTAAGAGTGGTAGGTGAACGGTTGATTTCTGGAGAACCAATGGATCTCCAGCAAGATAAAGACATAGCTGATGTAGAGTCCCCCTCATCCAAAATGATACGACAGATAGTATTTCCATCAATATTGGTAGCAATCTGGAAAGCTAACTGATGTGAGAGTCTCGTCTTGAAATCATCTAGTTTGAACGTGATGATATTACTAGTCTCGAGATCCATAGCTCCAAGCGCAGTAAGCAACTTTTTCCATTGAGTTGCGAAAGTTTTAAGTACCTCTAAAGCCGACATAGCGCAGGGTTCCTGGGCCAAATATTCAACAATATTATAATATTGGGTTGTACGAGCATTAGGATTGATTATGGACTTACATAGAGTACCCTTTGGTGGACGAAAAATTGCTTCTGGTATAGATTTTTCAATATGAAGACCATTATTAGGAGGAGGTGTGGAAGTTGAGGTTTTTTCAGATGGAATATCATCAGGTTTCTTTTCTGGAGCAGGGTCATAACTGTGTGCTCTTGTATTTAAATTAACCGTTTCACTAGACATCATGCAAACTTAATCAGTGGAGGAAGAAGTTTCGTTTAAGGACTTATGATCAATTAACTGTTTCTGGGAAGGGAAAGGGTCTTTCAAGACTGCTGGGGTGGGTGAAGTTTTAAAAAACTTACTAACTTCCTCATGATGAGGACATTATTTTGTAAAATGGTCACCTCCGTAGATTAAACAAGGAAATTTTACCTTTCGCTTACCTTTTGAATCAACATCCGAGTTTTGTGTTTTGTTTCCTTCCTATTGGTTATCAGGTTTTTTAGATTTATTTTTACCTTTCTTCTTTCCACTGGAAGATTCATTTGATGGGATCGTGTTTACTTCAATGGAAGCAACAAGAGAGGGTACAAGATTGGTAGATGGTGTTGGTTGATTTGACAAAGTGGCAGCTTGATTTTGTTTCTTGGAATGTTTTGCCGTCGTTTGCGTTTGAACTGAACCAAGGATGACATCAGTAGGTGGTTCAGTTGTGGGTCTTGATGGATTAGTTGTAGGTCAAGGAGCATAGGGAATCAGATCATACAGAGTCCCTGACTGGGAGTAAACCAAGTCTAGGTACTGAGCATGGCTAATAGCTTATTCCTCGGTAACAGCACCTCCCATGGGAACATCTCTACTGCAATAGGTGGAAGTAAAGACTTTGTAAACCAATCAGCAAGCAACTGATCAGGAATGGGGGCCTTAATTAACCTTCATCTTTGTCTCCATTCATGGATATGATCGGAGATGTGAGTTGATGTAGTTTGTCAAAGAGAAGTCAAAAGGTCTGTACCTGTTTCATATCACATTGGCAATTGAAAGTGTGTTAAAAAATCCATTGCTAAAGCATTGAAGTCCTAAAAAGAGTGTTGTGGTAACTCAATATACCACTTTGAGGCAATACCAGTGAGGGTTATTTAAAAAATCCTTAGACAGATTGAACCATCCATCAAAGAATTGGATGAACACCATAAGTGAAATTTTATCACATGGTTTTTTGGATCTTCACCGGGTTTACCATCAAACTTGGGTATATCTGAAGGCAGCTTTACAGGAATGGCAGGCCAAGAGGGGTCATGATGGATCGGGTCATTTATCAATCTTGACAAGTATGGCAGATCTAAAGTAGCCAGAAATGGTAGTTGTTGATTTGGTTGTGGATACCGGTAGTACTGATAGGGCATTTGCTGACCAGTAGGACCATATGTTGATTGATAGATGGGTATGGATGATGCCCCCAAAGTTTTTTGAAAAGGTTGTTGATTTCTTGAATTCCATGGTGAGGTGGACCGTACGAAGGAGGGGGGCCTCTGGAAGGAGGTGGTGGTGGTGGTGGTCCTCCACCTCCAGGTGGTGGTGGTGGGCCTCTAGGTGGTGGTCCTCCAAATGGTCCACCAGATCCTTCAGGACCTCCAAGTCCTCATGGTGGTCCTCCATGGGGGGGTCCACTATATCCTCTAGTAGTATTAACTAAAGCTCCTCCATATGACGGGAGATTTGACCAATTTGGTTGTCCCCCTGGTACAAAAGTATTCCCAGGGTATGGCATTCCAGGATAAATAGCCGCCGACAATGGTTGTTGGTAAACTTGATTGACGGTAGGTGGTTGAGTTCATGGATAAGTATATCCCCAAGAAGTTGGATTATTAACAGCTTGCACCCCTAAGGGTTGGCCTAAACTGGATGGGGGGAGAACAATGTTGGTATTAGTAGGAGGGATGACTACTATTGAGCTCCATTTTGTTACCCTTTTTGAGCTAAGAACCCTATGTATTAATGAATATTTTGTTGTCATTTTGGCATCTTTGCATCATACGGATTACCATTCATCTCAGTTATGACTTTATTTTGGATTTATTTTAGATTGATTTATTCTTGGTTATTTTACTGTTTTAATGAGTGAATTTGACAATTTACTGATGTAATTAATAATAGATGTATTCTTAATTGCAGAACATACCTTTTGGGGCAAGTTTACACACAGACACACGTTCAGCTAGATATGTGCATAGCATATCCAGCTCATCATATAGCTCGTCAAACCAACCACGCATTCAGACTTATTGATTCTCTAGCATTTAAGCATGGAGTGAGTTGGAAACTGCTGACTGTCCACCTGTTGAAGTGTTAGCATGGGCCTCATTCTGGAAGATTGCCAGCGTATATCACAATGCTAGAAAAAGGGATCCACTTCACGCCGATGGAAACCAACTCGCAACAAGGAAGGAGAGTGATTGTGTGTTGGAATTAAAGCAATGAATTGTGATAATGGTTGACTAATCCTAGAAGAGCAGTCGACCACTAAAGGGTCGACTTACTCGCTTTCTAAAAACTATACATATGAGAACGCTTGTATGCGAGAAGAGGAGTTAGAGAAGCAGACGTAGTTTTTAGCTCAGCCAGTTTATGTAAATTCAGAATGTTTATTTTAATGGAAAACTCTGTCATATTGTTCTCATTTGTGCTCCATTAATGCGTAATAGGCTGTAACTCTGTTTGTTGGGAGGGCCCCGCGCCAATTAGAGTTTTTATTTTCGTATAGTATCTTTCCCTTCTTCGTAAATTATTATATGGTTTATGTAGTTTCATTTCTCCAATTGTTTATATTGTTTCTGTAGCTTAGATTTAATTTCCAGTCTTATGATTCTTATAGCTTAGATTTCATTTTAAAGTTATGATGCTTATGTAGTCTTCCATTTCACTTTGGCAATCGGTTGCATATAGATTAGACTGTCACTCTTTTGTTATAGTTCTAGTTTATTAGATTAGATTGTAATTCCTTTGCATATGGATTATACTATCGTTCTTTTTGATGCATCTGCATATAGACTAAATTGTAATTATGTTTATGCATTTCCATATATACTAGACTGCAATTTCCTTTTGATGCATTTGCATATAAACTGGGTTGTAATTATTTTTGATGTATTTCTAGTTTATCATTTGATTCAATGTTAATAGAATAGATTTATTTCAGTATTATAGGATGTAATCATAGTTAGTTTTAATTCTATTAGTTCTTAGTATGCTCTAAATTTATTCAATCCTTAGTCCCTTTTTAAATTACATTAGATAGTAATGCTTTTAGATTATGAATTGTATTACCTTGTAGGGTGAATAGGTTTGAGTTATGAATCGTAATTGTATGTGAAGCAGTTGTTAACTAGATTTAAATTCTTGTATTCACATCTTAGTTAAGTGCATGCATAAGTCAGCTGATCCGAAATCATTTAGATCAATTAACTTTTCAGAGTTTTAAGTATTTCTGTATACATCCTATCGTACAGACAGTCTATTTGCTTCGTTATACAGACTGCCATTTCAACTTGTTGTTCAGTCTTTTATACAGTCCTTAGCATAATTCACATAATTTAGGTCTATTTATTTAGTTCTTTGAGCAGGTTTCGATTAAGGATAGTCAGATAGTAATTATACTTCTTTTTAGATTATGTAATTAAATTATTTAGAGTATTTATTAAGCCTTTTAGTTTTCTTACCATATGATTATATTAGCCTGAATTCATTCTATTTTTGTACATATGATTTAAAGTTGGTAGATATATTGACTGGTCATTGATAGGATTTGTTCTTTTCATATTACATGGTTCTTAAATAAGAATTTATATCATTATTAGGTTTACTTAGTTAGGTCTTTGCTTTTGCATTGTTAATAAGTGTTTATGGTATAAAGGAACAATGTTTACCATCCCTTGCAACTAGACATTCCTTAGTTTACATATCTTTGTAGAGGTAAAGTTAGAATTAATTCCCTTTAGCTTATATACCTCATTTGAAAGCCACTTTGACTCTCCTCTTACCCCTATCCCAGTCACTGTGAATGCTTATCCCCAAAACAATCCAGGAGAGTGGAATTAGTCTGAATTACCATGTATATCCTTAGTTCAATATTCTGGTTGATGTAATTCTATAAATCCTCTTTTGTATAGTTGGTTTTTGAAGTTGATAGTTTGTTATCTTGTTTTTATTTGCATTAAGGATGTATAGAGTAGAGTAGTATAACTAAATACTACACTAGTTTAGGCGTCTAGCTTAATCTTCTTAAACTGTCGAATTCTTAGAAGTCTTTGCTTCTTGTTTAAAAAGATATTTTTGATTTATGTCTGCTAAAATATTTCCACGACACCTTAGGAATATTTCTTCTTTCGCATATATTTTGTAGCAACTATAAGCTTACAAACCCCGGTCGATAATTAAATATTTGGTAATCTATTCAAGACAATGTTTTTCCCAACATTTTTATATGTATCTATCTGAATCCTCCCATGCATGTGTTAATTTTTCCTTTCTTTTACCTACCTTTAACAGCATGACTGGACTTTCTTATCTTATTTTGGAAACTGCTAAATTTTCTTGTATGGCTTGCGCACACGCCATATCTTTGGTTTGGGGGGGAGTATCAGACTGTCTGTCCTTTTATAAAAATGATAATTTATTTCTCTAAAAATCATGGAAGTACAATTAAAAGGATCAAAGTAATTGTTTTGTAGGTTCGAAGATTAGAAAATTTTATGATTACCAATAGTCTGATCTGATCAAGCAAAACTTATTTTCTTACAGGAAATTCATATGAAGGATTATATGAAGAATCATAAGAAGGATCATATGAAGGGTTGAATAACAGACTGAATGAAAAGACAAATGATGTTTTGAATATGCACAATGATATTTTTCCTATGATTGAAATTAGCTGAGTCATATCATCATTATTAAAAATCATATCCATAAGGGTACTTTTTACTAAATTTCAACTTATGACTTGGTACGATCTTGATCTAATATGATTTTATTTTATCCTCATTTAGGCTTGAAAAGATCTTACGGTACTTTCTAATCATTACTATGATGTCACCACCTAATCTCATTTTTCATTCGCACGTATAAACTCCTAAATATCTTTCACTCATATGCATAAGTCGTTAGATGATCAATCTTTTCGTTAAAATTGGGATTATGGTAATGAGCATGGTCATATGTTTGCATTAATTTGATGTTCAACCTGTCCAAAGTCCAAAGTTTACTTTGGACAGGGTTGAATGAACTAAAAACCTTATGAACTCGTTAGAAGTTGCATTTTGATGGCACGCATTTTAAGGGCTGTCATAATGGCACGGTCATCCAAAATACGCCGAGTTGGTTGCACGATCATTTGATCGCTTGAATGTAGCATGCTTTAAATATGATGCGAATCCTTTCCATTGTTTCCGTATGACCGTTATTACTGTAGAAGACTATCGCTATATTTTTCTCCATATTTCTTGTAGAGCCCTGTTTTCATCACCTTGGCTTCACCATTCCAAACCATTTCGAACCAGAGAGTTATCAAGACCTCTTCCAAATACCCGAATTTAGAGACTGTCGTGAAATCTTCTTTCACGTAGGATGGAACCCTTTCCTACATCAGTTGTAGGGTTTTGATGAGGAAATCTCATTATTGTTCGCAATGGGCTTTGATGGGAGAGAAGCGAGGGTCAGCCATTTAGTTTTTCAGGTCACTGAGGAGTCAATAGCCCAGGCCACCAAGATTCCTTGAGAGGGAGAATGTTGGCACAAGCATTGGTTCTTCCCTAGAGCATCACAAAATTTCACATTGAAACCTGAATGTCGTCATGTATCAGGAAGCAAATTCTATCATCACAGTTGGATCAAACCAGAATATCTCAATCCATTGACATTTATTATCCACCTAGTCACCTGCGAAGGTAAGTTCAGCATTTTTAAATCTTGTTATCTGCGTCTATTGGCTCACTTTGTGGATCAAAAATACCTAAATTTCCCATTTTTCTTTCTACGAAGCCTCGAAAAGATGTCTAATTTGGTTCGAAAGAACACCCTCCCTCCCAAAAATAGCCTATACCACCATAGCATCATAAAACTTCTCATCCTCGATCAGCTTAAAGAATGAAACCAAACATGGGACACTTTCGTTTTCAAGGTCCTTAACCCTCATTTGAATATTTGCAAGCGCCCCCGATATTCTCATAGCCAAGAGTCTAGTCCTTCTCCATCAACAAGGAAGAAAAACCCTAACATCGTTCATCTAGATGATGATGTATCAGAGGCAAGCCCATCTACACGGTCTTCCCCTGTTGTTCCTGCTGAATTCATACCTCTGTCACAACCCCGTACTAGGAAACAAAAGGTGGAATTTGCACAGACCAGTCGACAGCCCTGTGTCCAGCCCTTGGTACAGTCAAGCATCCAACCCGACATATAGAGAGACCATCCAAATAGTCTAGCTGAAACATATATGCCTGACCCAGATTCGCCTTTATATACATTAGCCAATCTTTCAGTCGATTTTCTTAATGACACTGCTCATGAAAATATTTCTACCCCTGTTCGAAGTGTAAACCCTGATAGTCAAGTTCTAGATGCCAAGCCTGAAGTGCCGACTAAAGAAGAGAACCCTCTGCGGGATTGCAACCAGTCCCCAGAACTCTGTCAACCACAGCACCCAACAATAGAACAGTTAACCTCTAAGTTGACGCAGACGACAAAACAGAATGAAGTACATGTCAAATTAATCTCAGAGCTGCGACAAGAAAATAAACTGTTATGGTATAGATTAAGGCTATGGAAGATCTTCATTATACTGTCAGTACAACACAAATGGATCAGCACGCAAGGCATGCCCTCTTGAAGGCACAAGATAAAAGGTTAAAATATAAGTCATCTGCTTCAAGGTCGAAGGCAGCTGCTAGCGCAGCTTTTCCTTCTTCCCAATGATATCTCTTACCTTTGCGCCAGTGGGACCTGGCATTATTTTGGTTTGGGGGTATGTTGAACCCCATTTTGTTACCCTTTTTTAGCTAAAAAACCTATGTATTAATGAATATTTTGTTGTCATTTTGGCGTCTTTGCATCATACAGATTACCATTCAACTGAGGTATGAATTTATTTTGGATTTATTTTAGATTGATTTATTCTTGGTTATTTTAATGTTTTAATGAGTTAATTTGACGATTTACTGATGTAATTGCTAATAGATGTATTCTTAATTGCAGAACATACCTTTTGGGGAAAGTTTACACATAGACGCACGTTCGGCTAGATATGCGCATAGCATATCCAGCTCGTCATATAGCTCACCGAACCAACCGCGCATTCAGACTGATTGATTCTCCAACATTTAAGCATGGAATGAGTTGGAAACCGTCGACTGTCCACCTGTTGAAGCATTAGCATGGGCCTCATTCTGGAAGATTGCCAGTGTATATCACAATGTTAGAAAAAGGGAGCCACTTCACGCCAATGGAAACCAACTCGCGACAAGGAAGGAGAGCGACTGTCTATTGGCGTTAAAGCAATGAATTGTAATAATGTTTGACTTATCCTAGAAGAGCAGTCGACCACTAAAGGGTCAACTTGCTCGCTTTCTAAAAACTATATATATGAGAATGCTTGTATGCAAGAAGAGAAGTTAGAGAAGCAGAAGTAGTTTTTAGCTCAGCCAGTTTATGTAAATTCAGACGGTTTATTTTAATGGAAAACTATGTCATAATGTTCCCGATTGTTCTCCATTAACGCGTAGTAGGTTGTAACTTTGTTTTCTAGGAGGGCCCCCCGCCAATCATAGTTTTTATTTTCATATAGTCTCTTTCCCTTCTTCGTAAATTAGCATATGGTTTATGTAGTTTCATTTCTCCAATTGTTTATATTGTTTCTGTAGCTTAGATTTCATTTCCAATCTTATGATGCTTATAGCTTAGATTTCATTTTAAAGTTATGATGCTAATGTAGTCTTTTGTTTCACTTTGGAAATCGATTGCATATATATTAGACTATCACTCTTTTGTTACAGTTCCAGTTTATTAGATTAGATTGTAATTCCTTTGCATATAGATTAGACTGTCGTTCTTTTTGATGCATCTACATATAGACTAAATTGTAATTCCATTTATGCATTTCCATATAGACTAGACTGCAATTTCCTTTTGATGCATTTGCATATAAACTGGGTTGTAATTCTTTTTTATGTATTTCTAGTTTATCATTTGATCCAATGTTAATAGAATAGATTTCTTTCAGTATTATAGGATGTAATTATAGTTAGTTTTAATTATGTTAGTTCTTAGTATGCACTGAATTTATTCAATCCTTAGTCCCTTTTTAAATTACATTAGATAGTAATGCTTTTAGATTATGAATTGTCTTACCTTGTAGGGTGAATAGGTTTGAGTTATGAATCATAATTGTATGTGAAGCAGTTGTTAACTAGATTTAAATTCATGTATCCACATCTTAGTTAAGTGCATGCATAGGTCAGCTGATCCGAAATCATTTAGATCAATTAACTTTTCAAAGTTTTAAGTAAATTTGTATACAGCCTTTCATACAGACATTCTATTTGCTTCATTATACAGACTTCCATTTCAACCTATTGTTCAGTCTTTTATACAGTCCTTAGCATAATTCACATAATTTAGGTCTGTTTCTTCAGTTCTTTGAGCAGGTTTCGATTAAGGATAGTTAGATAGTAATTATACTTCTTTTCAAAGTATGTAATTAAATTATCTAGAGTATTTATTAAGCCTTTAAGTTTTCTTACCATATGATTATATGAGCCTGAATTCATTCTATTTTTCTACATATGATTTAAAGTTGGTAGATATATTTACTGGTCATTGATAGGAGTTGTTCTTTTCAGATTAGATGGTTCTTAAATAATAATTTATATCATTATTAGGTTTACTTAGTTAGGTCTTTTCTTTTGCATTGTTAATAAGTGTTTATGAGATAAAGGAACTATGTTTACCATCACTTGCAACTGGACATTCCTTAGTTTACATATCTTCATAGAGGTAAAGTTAGACTTAATTCCCTTTAGCTTCTATACCTCGTTTGAAAGCCACTTTGACTCTCCTCTTACCCTTGTCCCAGCCACTATGAATGCTTATCCCCAAAACAATCCAAGAGAGTGGAATTAGTCTGAATTACCATGTATATCCTTAGTTCAATATTCTGGTTGATGTAATTCTATAAATCCTCTTTTGTATAGTTGGTTTTCGAAGTTGATAGTTTGTTATCTTGTTTTTATTTGCATCAAGGATGTATAGAGTATAGTAGTATAACTAAATACTACACTAGCTTAGGCCTCTAGCTTAATATTCTTAAATTGTTGAATTCTTAGAAGTCTTTTCTTCTTGTTTAAAAAGATCTGTTTGATTTATGTCTGCTAAAATATTTCCATGACACCTTAGGAATATTTCTGCCTTCGCATATATTTTGTAGCAACTATAAGCTTACAAACCCCAGTCGATAATTAATATTTGGTAAACTATTCAAGACAATGTTTTTCCCAACAACTACTGCAAGTTGTGATAAAGCTGCAACTTTCCATGAACTAGCAATAATTCCACTAACAGACGACGTAACTCGCGCCAGGGGTTGACCCCCGGCGTGAGAACTTACTGACTTTGCTTGATTTGTGGATTGCCCCCCAACCATGATAGGTATGGAAGGTCTAGTAATGGATCCAGAATGTGAAACGATGGGGTTGTGATTTGGGCCTAGGTTACCTTGAAATGGAATTTCTTCAATAGGAGCTATCAATTGAGCTATTGAATGGTATCCTTTAGGAGATGGGTTGTGAGAAGTCTCACCATAAGTTGGATGACCTTCAGAAGAAGGTTTAATTTTAGCTAAAGGCCAAGGGTCTAAATTACAAGGTAAACGAGCTGATACGGCTTCATGACGAGACACAGGTGGAGGAATGATTCTTTCTACTCTCTTTGAAAAGTTATGAGCTCGATAGAGAGATGCATAAATTCTTCTATGTTCCTCCTCTCCCAAAGGAGGGTTCCCTGGTGAAGGTATAATAACCCTGAATTCAGCAATAGCTTGGCCCATAGAAGTCCTCTAAAAAGGAGCATACGGGCCATAATTTGGTGGGGCAGAAGTGTCGGCATGGCCTTCCAAAGGCGGATGTACAAAAGCATCAAATGCAGGAGGCATTTGAACCAAAGGATTTGTGTAAACAGTGAAATATTCTCTGGTTTCACTAGCTAAGGCAGTTCCTACTGGAACATTAGCAGAAGCTGGTTGTTCCATGGTTACTCCTTCTTATCCTTCCATGGTAGAAGGAGAGTCAGGAGATAAACCCTGCAATCTACGAGATTGACGTCTCGCAAGTTGCTCAGCCATGGTGGTGGCCGAAGTTACCTAATCTAGGTCAAAAAAGGAGAAAAACACACAAGCAAAACCTACGCAGAGATAAAGGTCACAAGAAGACCTAAATGATAGGATGGGTTCAAAATAGTCAACCTATCACTAGGATTGTCAAGTAGGTGCAACTCTCAATATACCTCAGGGGTACGTGCATAGTAGTCTCTTTAAATGTTGTTTTCGGTGTATTGCTCCACACAAGACAGCCAAAGGGTTTTTCTCAGATGGTCAGGGTATCCTAGTAGGGTCTCCCAATATACTCAAGGTACGTGGGAGCTCAAATCAGTAGTAGTGTTGTCTAATGCACAACCGTTCACAAGGGGCCTTCCGATATACAATTGAGTACATGAAGTACCTTCTATATACCTCAAGAGTACGTGAAAGGTCGTTCGATATACTGATGGTATGTGGAAGAACCGTGTCCGAGTTGTAGTGCAGACAAATAATGACAACTCCTACGCTTAACGATGCTCGAACACGTCACTAACCTATCA
This sequence comes from Pseudotsuga menziesii, assembly GCA_001517045.1. Taxonomy (NCBI): domain Eukaryota; kingdom Viridiplantae; phylum Streptophyta; class Pinopsida; order Pinales; family Pinaceae; genus Pseudotsuga; species Pseudotsuga menziesii. Next base: position 139,883 of record LPNX011118312.1, read on the forward strand.
CTCAAATTTCTATACAATTTTAGAACTAAAGCTACCATTAATTTTATCTGGACGATTAGGTGAATGTTTGTGGAATGTTATCTCCAATAATGCAAATTAATCTAGATGTAAATGCACTTTTTGACTTCGATGAGAGCTAACTAGGGTAAGGGAGAAACCTTTTTCTTTTCTTTTCAACAATATACCAAAAGAAAGTTGTTTTCAACAACAAAACAAGATCCAATAAAGAGATGCAAAGGAAGTCCTTTCAAAACACAAAAACTCTTTCAAACAAGCACTCTAAAGTTTCTGAAAATGACAGAGAGAAAACTAAGCCTCTAATGTGCATGTAAAACTGATTTCTGCTACAATGTCAAAAAGACCTATCTTTCTAAATCACTCATGCAAATGAAAAAACAAACAATTTTCGCAAGCATAAATAAGAGAAAAATAAAACGATTATTTGTGTATTTTTCTAGAAAATATGAGGAACACAAACAGTCTTTTCTACAAAATAAACTAATCTTCTAGGAAGAGGCTATAGGCTTTCTTTTCAACAGGAAATTTTCAGATACTTCACTAAAAAACCAAGATCAAACTATGTTTCCAATTTCATTCATGATAATACAAAAGATAGAAATTTTTGGATCTAAGCTCAAAAAGAGAATCAGACTCACAAAAACCAGTAACTCAGACAGCAAGCAATCAAGCATACCAAACTAAAAAAATATCAGAGGACAGAAAAAATTCCAATTTTTTGAACAAAAATTTTGTAAACAGGCAGTTTTGAAGACCTACCTTGATGCGCTGAAGGGAACTACATCAGAGCATCCCAGGCTGCTACGGCTCTCCTAGCCTTCTGCAAAAAGGTGGCGTTGATGCTCTGTCAAGCAAAAGAAAAGGTGGTGTCGGCACTCTGGTCAAGAAGAGGAAAGGCATCCTGCAAAGGACCGACGCTCTATCAGCCAAAGGAAATAGTGCCGCAGAACAGTAGACTGAAAAAGTTAAAAACCTGTAGGAGAAACCAAAAATACTAAGCTGACTATAAAAGTGAAAATTTTTTAATCAGAACAGAGGCAAAAGATCATAAACATAAGATGGATAACTCACCTTGTTAACTGAAACAACTGAAAGGAGAGAGAAAAAACCTTCATAGATGGAATGGTTACCGAAGTTTGTCGATCTGACTAGATCTACACTAGATATGACTGGATCTTCCCCAGATCTGACTGGATTAAGCTAGATCCCCAGTGGAGTCACCAATTTTGTTTATAGGAATTTTCAACCAATGTGGACACTGCCTGTTCCTCTGTAATGTAAGACACAACTACAGAACAAAAAGACACTGCAACATATCCTTTCCTTGAATAATTAAATCAATTAACATACAACACATTATACCTCAACCTTGGATTCATTTATCTTCTCTCCAGAATGTCCTTGTAACGATTCAGTATCTGCAAAACAGATCACAAGACAAACAAAAAGGATGAGAGCATCATGATAACTGACTATCCATATTGGTGATCAAGGAATCCAATAATATTTAATTACAAACACTACAATCAAATATAGGAAAGGGAAATGTCTTTGTATTAATATATGGATGAGAAAGAAGTACAACCAAAAGCCTTGATGTCAATGTCTTATGTCTTAATCAAGAATGTCTACAATATCCTATGACTATGAAGACATCTCCAAACACAAGCTACCTCTACTTTGCCTCTAATTCAGACTTCAAACTAACAACATAAGGATGCTTTTTCTGGCCTCCCCCACTCTCCTCATGAAGGCTTCATTTATAGGCCTACAACCCATGGGATGACTTGACAAAAGGATAGAATGAGATCCCTATAGGTGAGGGAGGTGAATTCCACCTCTCCCAGGCATATAGGAACTAATTCCACGAAGGATTCCATACAGAAGATTCTAGAAACATCTTTTTTCCTTTCTACTGACCACCGGCACTCTTACCCAAACTGAGAGGAGCATCGACCTAGGGTTTTTCCAAAAAAGAGGGAAAACGACACCTTTTTCTCAACTGAGGCAAGCGTCGCCAACGCTCTATGAAAAATACAAGGAAGCGTTGTCCCTTCTAGGTCAAGGAAAAAAGTGTCCAAGGTGACCCAGACCAGGATTTCTGGGAGGTTAACAGGCAACATGAAATTCTTTTGAAGGTTGATAAGCAGTGTGAGATTTCCAGGTGCAACAACCACCACCACCTGGATGAAACCTTCCTCCTGGAGTCCCACCACCATCAAGCGGATCTTTAAGAGGATCATCTACAAACCCAATTTCCCAATAACCAGTGTATCAATCAACATATGGGCCTGCTGGTATGCAAATTCCTTATCAATACTACTAATACATGCAACCTAACCGATAACTTCCTTTTTTGGAAACTTTGGACTTTCCTGATCTGTCCAATTTGATTAATGATCCCATTCAGCACGACCCTTCATGTCCTGCTATTCTAGTAAAGTTACCATCAGATATCCCTAAATTTAATGGGAAGCAGGGAGAAGACCCCAAAAACCATGTTATGACCTTCCATCTATGGTGTTCTTCCAACTCCTTGATGGATGACTCAGTCCGCTTAAGGCTCTTCCAACTAAATTTGACTGGTACGGCTGCAAAGTGGTACATTGAACTTCCACAACAATCGTTTGTAGACTTTAGCTCATCAGGGATAGTTTTTCTGACTCATTTCCAATTGCCCATCCATTACAAAATGGGTACAAATCTTTTAACATCCCTTCGTCAAAATACCTCCACACATATTTCAGATCATATCCATGAATGGAGGAGACGATGAGCACTTATCAAGGCCCCTATTCTTGACCAGCTATTGGCAGATTGGTTCACAAAATATTTGTTGCCTCCCATTTCTCGAGATGTGGCTATGGGTGGTGTCGTTACTGAAGAGCAGGCTATCAGTCGCACTCAGTATCTGGACTTGGTCTATTCCCATTCGGGAACTCTGTATGACCTAATCCCTCAATCTCCTCATCACATCACTGACCCTACCAAGCCACCTACATAAACTCATGTTGATGGGGTTATAGGTTCAATCCAGCACTCGTTAGTAGCTAAGCCTTCTAAGCAACAAAATGCTTATGCTACTACTCCTACTTCTCACAAAGTTTTTGTCGAGGTAAATGCCATTCAAATCCACGCAGACACCCGGCAACAAGAAGAAAGGAAAAGGAAAGAATAAAAATGCTGGAAACCAGCATGAGAATCCCAAGGCTACAGCCCCAGAGAATGACAATAAAGGGAAGAGGAAGGCTAAGTATCCCTTCTTATTCTATGGTTGTCACATGCCCCAATTCGTAAAACAATTTAATGTTATTGAGGAACATTATGTTATATTTTATGCTAAGTTTGTAATTGATGACCAAGTGGGGTTAAGAATAATTAATGTATTTCAGAATATCTTATTAATAAATGAATAAATGATGAGACAACAGCATAGGGAAGTTAGTAAAAGAGTGTTAACTAGTCACTTGGTGGAGGAGACTAGGTGGAGAGTATATTGACAACTGGCAGCATCCTCAAACTACTTCTAACTATTGCAGGTGGAAACTCCCCTATATTTCTGGTCATGATTCCCCAAGAAAGTGGAATTGGACCAAGTGGATCATTAAGTAAAAATTGACCCAAAAGACCTAGGCATTATTATAAAACTTCCCATTGAATACAGTTGAGGCTTCTCATTTCTGGAGAGGTGATCATTCAGTGTGAATGAAGTGCACTTGAGAAATTCGATGGAGGGGACTTATTGAAGTGAGTTTGAGGGGTTAACTGCTGAGAACTGAACTTATGCAGCTGTTAGCCTGAAGTTCATACTGCTGTAAGCAGGATTGAATTACTATTGTAATTTGACCAGTTAGGTGACAGAAGGTCTTAAGGATACATCCTTCACCCAGTACTCTACCAGGAGGACCAGGAACAGGCTCGGGGGTCCTAAGGAAATGCATACTAATCTTTCTATAGGATTTAGTTGGGAAGAACAGCCTCCTTAAGCTGTTCTCACCTCATCATTTGACAGGTTTTTATTTGTTCAGGTTATTTATAATTTATTTACTGTTTTCAGCAAATGTTTACTATTTTTTCAAAGATATGCATGTTATTGTTTTGCTAGGGATACGTAGATTATAAACAGTAGTATTTATGTTAAATGAGAAATAAATAGAAATAGATTACCATACTGTATTTTTCCATGCCTTGTATAGGCAGTACTCTAATACAGTTGGTTATTAACTCTGAATGAAAAATGTAAATAATTTCTTTTATAGTTTGCATATGATTCATTCCTTAGAAACAATAGTACATACTCTATCTATGGAAATTATCTACATCAAACAAAGAACTGAATATATATATATATATATATATATAAATCTTTAGTAATCATACTAATCATAGAAATATCAATAGTACTAATATTTATTATAAACACAATAGACAAAGTCAAATAAACATAAGAACAGTAAACAAACTAGCACTTAGGGTTTAGAACTAGGTACTATTCTATAAGTTCTTATAATAACTTATTCCAAGATCATATTTGCTTTATGCACTAAAACAGATGTTTCTACTGTAAGCCTCAAGGCAATTTACCTAGGGTTACGAAAGACAGGTTTCATCTTATTCACAAACTTGAATAAACTTACTTTTAAAATAAAATTTAATAGCTGTAATTATTATTTATAAAAAGTAAAATTAGAGAAGCAAAACCAAAATTTATTCTTGTAAATTCCATCTTTTTCCAGAACCGTAGGGTATTTTAAATATTAACCCTTCTGAGCAAAACAGAGTACTAATATTACTCTTTAACACAGTAAAATTGCCATTAACACGTTGCACTATAAATTATTCTAAATTACATGATATTAAATTAAAATATCACTGTAACAATTTGATAAAAATGAAATAAAATAAGTTTATTGGCCTTTTATAAATATCGGCTAAGGATTAGGCATGTTCAAAGAAAAGATATACTTTACAAAACAATAAAATGAATCAGCAACTATGTCATTCATGACAAGTAAAATCCTATATCTTTTTACAAGTCTCGATTGAGTAAACAGTCTTTCTCTTCACCTATGAAATGTAACGTCCCCATGCCTCCGACCGGCAAAGAGGATGTTATCCAAGCTTCAAACACCCGGGCTGAGAGCCCATGAACATATACATGCATAAAAAAATGCATAAACAGAATTCTTAAACATGATGCACTAAGGTAGAACAAGCACAATGCAATTGTTTCTCATACACAGATCCAATTATTTATCACATACACACAATGGAAGCAATAGACAATCAAACAAGCATTCCATTTAACATGTTCATTACGTTCCTTAACAGTAAATAAGATTGCAGAAGTAAAATACACAAGACCATGTATCTTATGATGAACTCGATCCGCAACCAGCTACGTCGCTGCAACGTTCCACCCAACCATAGGCCAGCGTGCTCCTCAATCTCTCAGCAACGCTGCCACCCTCGAGCTAGGCATGATTCTCCAAATAATAAGGGAACTAGCAGGCTTACACATAGCCAAGGATGTACAAAACACAGCCAAGCCAACACAGTTTGGTTTATCAAGCCATCAGGGAGTTGGAGAAAGGCTAATTGCTAAGCTGGTGAGCTCATTACAGAACCAAGAACACCTACACCAGAACTAGCCTAACCTCTAAGACACCCAAACACACCCAACACAAGGAATCAGTCCCTTCTCTGCTACACAGTCCCTCAGGCCCTGCATTCCCTTCTAGTGCTATTCAGGGGTGATGGAGAAGAAGGCCAGCCCTCTAGCTCTGTCTGTGTGGGTCCCAGCCACCAGGTTTATCAAGCAAACACAGCCCCCATCCCTGCTCCCAATACAGTCTGAAGACCAACCATCGCACTCAGGCAATGAATTTAGCGAATGCAGCTTAAATAGAGAAAATGAATTTAGCAGTCGGCAGCAGCCTCAAGGCATAAAAACAACACAGTTCATAGCCTGGGGAAAAACAACAATCTCCAAGCTTATCAGTGAGCAGAACTCACAGCAGGGGAAAACACAGCCCGTCCTGGGCAACAAAATCATCGGGAAAACATACACATACCGCGCTGGGAATGAAATCACGGCCTCCCTCCTGTGCGTGAGCAACAGACAACGCAGACCCACAATTCAATCCATGGGGAAAGGATCCTCCCACACCATCCGCAATTCCGTAGAGGAACAACTGCATGGGTTAACACCAGGAAATTCCTGTGAGTGAGTGTGAATACCTCCGCCCATGCGCGTGGATGGACATACCAATCGAGAGAATGCCTCTGCGTGTGGATGATCAAACAACTGAGAGGACGCGAAAATGGAAGTGCGTGAGCAACAGCAATGTCGTGGGTGTGAGAGGTATGGCCTTCGTGAGTGTTTTTATTCCATTCTGAAGTCAACTGCTGGGTTGGAGTGTGCGTGAGGGTGAGGACTGATAATCCTACCACCCCACTCCCAAAGCAATTAACTGCCTCAACCACCAGCAGTAATTCTTCAATGAAAGTGGTTGGGATAAAAACAAGGTAAGAAGACACATGGGTATTTTCCCTTATTGGCCAACGTTGGATAAATCCCCCCCCCCCCACATCCTTATCCTTGGGAAAATCATGCCCCTTTCAATTTAGTTGCTGTTTGGAGTCATTTAATTAATTATATATGTGTATTTACATGATGTTGAAACTTAATATATACCGCATGCCCCGATATACCATCGGTGACAATTTTAAATCCAAAACATAACATAACTGATCAATGGTGGGGCCTTGGCCTTTAGCTCCACACCATGATCATCACAATATATACATCATCATATACATCTAATGCAACGGGGTCAAAACCGGGACATTACATGAAATCCATTTAAAACTTATTTAACCAGGCAGAAGTCGAACGGCCTTGTCATGCCCTAAAGCTGAGTTCTAAGATGAAACAAAAGAAATTTACATCTTCCAGGCCATAAAGGCACTGTCACTAAAACTCTAATGTCACAGCTGCTTAGGCTTCAACCTTCTTGCACACATTACCCTCTAGGGTTTCAAAGTCATACAAAAACAAACAACAAGAAGTAACAACCTAAAATGTAAACCAAGGTCGTGCCTTAACTAGCAGCAAATCTTTCCCATTTTGTTTCAAACCACCATAACACCAATGTAGCAGAAACCCTCAGCGTGTCCAGGGCTTACCAGGGTCTGCGTATTTGGAAGTTGAAGGAACCAACTCGCTTCCAAGATCTAGAGTGGTAACGAAAACCTGCAAGGAGAAACCATCCATTGGTTACAACCCTTTATTAATTTAAAACTATTCAAATTTCACTAAAATGTAAACCTGTGTTAGGTCGTTACCTATTAAGCGTTTCTTTTTTAATGAAGTTGAGGAAACTGGCCACCTGAGACTACTTATTGGCACCTTTCCAGAAGCTAAGAAGACGTTGAGGTACGAACCCAAAGGGAAACAAGCATTACTCCAACGAGAACGAAGAGTACCCTTTTATAAAATCTATCCACTGTTTATTTTTCTGAAAAAGAAAAGAGGAAAAATAGTTTCTACACCCTCAGTAAGCTACAAAAATCTTTAAGCACCAAAGAACCACCTTACGATCTCACTAAAACCAGCCCACGGCATATTGTTCTGAAAGCAACCTGCAAAATGGAGGTATGTACAAGATTACAATGTCCACGAGCTCGCAACTCGGACAAAACCAAATGAAGGAACCCTCGCTCTGTGAAGTGAATGCGTAGGGTTTATACTTTTAAGTCAACCATCTCATGGTTGAGACCATCTCCACGTGTCCTTCTGAACTTTTCGTTGACATGGGTAACTTCTCTTTAGTCCAGTATGCAGTTTATAACCTGCATTAAGATGATTACCAATCAAATGATAATCATTAAAATCATATAATATATTGATCTCTAATAATGTTTTGTTCTTCATCATTTTGATGCCAAACTATCAACCTTAGTATTAAGAAAAGTTTGTTCTTTTAGGGTTTTATTGTAAGTCACGATAGCGTAATGTATTTTGCTAACCTTGTTTACCAAACATAGAGATCTAATGACATCTTGAGTCAACCTTTTTATTTGATAGGAGTTGGAAGGTAACATGTTATTTAGAACCTAAGCTATAACAAGATCTCCACTATTTTTTGTAAACCAACTTTCTTATCTCAAGTTTTTACTAAACAAATTTGTGTAATTGGGATGCTAGTAAAAGCAGTTCATACAACCATAAAAGAATCTCAATGTAAATCTAGCATCCAAACTTTGAGTGAATAGATAGCAGTAAAAATGGTTGTGGGTTCTTTTTATTGAGTATAGTGTTTTGCAAAACCCTAGAACAAGGGTAAATGTGATGGACACCAAACGTTGTGAAATGATCTAAGTATCAAGTTGTAAACATATTTTCTATTTAAACTCTAGATTATATGTAAGCAGGAATACCAGTGTTCTTTAGAATTTAATCTCAATCACTCAGATGTTTTGATAGTAATCGATCATGCAATTTAACCCATGCTTATGTATTTGTTTAAACGTCAGTATGGAGTTTGACAGCAAAATAATTTGAGACCAACATTACCTCTTATGGAGACAAGCTGCAATTAAAACATTTTAAGTCTAGCATCATAAACATGCTAGGGAAGTATCTTCTTGACTTGAATATAAACATTAATTTACTAGAACATACGCTTACCTGCTAAAACTGTAAGGAACCATCAGTCCCATTGTGTTAGCTTAAAATCTAAGTAATCCTGATCACACATAAGAAACTTTCCCTACTTGACAAAAGAAATAAAAAGTATACCTAGCATCAATAAAATACAAGTTCATTTTCTACTTCTAGAAGAATTACAACTGCTAAGTCGAAAACAGTACTAACATAGCTATCAAGGAGAAGCCTTTAGATTATACAAATATTATAAATAAGCAACTCTTTGTTTCTCTTACCAACTATTTTATTCTCTGCTAACCATTAACGGTACTTTAGTGGTGATATTAGACATTTTATGTCACATGAAAAAATTTAAATTTTTACGAATTTTTGGGTTATTACATGTGGTATCAGAGCACAAGGTTCAGACACTAGGCCTGAATGTGGCTCAACTTGCTTATGTGGAACAGTAAACTTAAATAAATACACTAATGTTATTTTGTTTTGAATGATATTCCCAGATAATTTTTGTTTCCCGAGTTAACTACATGTATGGATAGATTGGAGGAATATGCAGATGAGGAGCCTCCTTACACTGAACGAAATAATTTTCAAAAAGAACCAATACAGGAAGAGATAACTAATAATTCTTCTGAACTACTACAAACACTTAAGGAACTAAAAACAGAGATGGAATCAGTTAAGAAAGAAAATGAGAGGATTCTGAGAGCTCAGGAGGAGCTAAATCAGATTTTAATGGAAAGATTTCATACTGAGGGGAAAGATAAAAAAACTGAGTCTAAAGATATAGGTTACCAACATAAATATAAAAAGACTAAACAAGTTTAAAATGAAAGTAGCTCATCTTCTGAAGTATATGGTGATTTACATAAACAAAACTTTCATTATACTAGTGACAGTAGTGAAGATAATCACCATATTAGGAAGAGAAAGTTTAAACCTTACGAAGAAATATCTGGGGAATTCAAGAAGATCAAGCCACCAACCTTTAATAGAGAAACTGAAAAGGGGGCAGAAGTAGAATCCTAGCTGTCCGGGATGAAGAAATACTTCCAAATTTATAACTACTCTAATCAACTGAAGGCCAGGATGGCTATTTATAATCTTACGGGAAAAGCAGATATATGGTGGCAGGACTTAAAAAGAGTAAAAGGTATAAGGGAGAAAAATATAAATTGGAGTACATTTAAGAAATATTTCAAGAAGAAATTTTTATCTGAACAGTATTATGAAGAAAGGGCTAAGAAATTTTACGAGATAAAACTGGAACAATGAATATGAAAGAACTAAATAGTAAATTTATAAGTCTGCTCAGGTATGTGTCGTATATTGTGGACAAGAAACCTAAGGTACAGCGGTTTCTCAGCTATCTACCTTATCATATAAAGGACAGAATTGAGTATCACAGTCCGAAAACATTAGAAGAAGCAATGAGAAAAGCAAATTTATGTTATGAACAGAATCGTAAAAAGGAAATTATGACCAACTGGAAGGCCAAAAGGAATAATAACTTTGAACAAAAAAAGAAAGATTTTGTGCCTAATCGAAATTTTAAGAATAATAACACCAGAAATTTTCCTAGTAAAAATTTCCAAGGGAACAAAAGTAATTCGCAGACCAATCCAAATAATCAAAGGAATAAAGAATCTGCTAACAACCACAGTAACTATATAAATAATTTTGAACGAAAGGAACCCATAAAGTGTTGGGAATGTAATGGTCTGCATTATGCATCAATTTTCTCCAATCGAAAGAATACTGTTAGCAACATACACACAATACAGGAGGAGATGATTGTAGGTGATCTAGCGAGGATAATGCCCAGGATCAATGCAGCATTAGAGAACCGGCAAGCAGATTATCAAACTTCCATGGTGGAAGTGGAAGGTAAGATAAATCAAATACCTATATCTATTTTAATTGATCCAGGAGCCAGTTTAAGCTATATTTCTCCTAATTTAGTAGAAAACTGTAAGCTTTCAGTTGAAAATTTTGCAAGATCTTGGTTAGTTCATCTAGCTACTGGTGCAAAGAGAAAAGTAGATAGCTTTGTTAAGAATTGTGAAATAACTATGGATCAGTTTGAAACCTCTGTTAAGCTCAATGTGTTACCTTTAGGTTCATATGATATGTTAATTGGTATGCATTGGTTAGAACAGCATAGGGTGGTCTTGAATTGTTTTGATAAAACCTTCACTTGCATAAATAGCGATGGAAAGTTAATAAATGTAAAGGGAATCCCTAAGAAAATAGTCATAAGGCAGATTTCTACTTTGGAGCTTAAGAGAGTTGTTAGGAAAGGATGTAAAGCTTTTGCCGTAACAGTAATTAATGAAGAAAATACTAACAACAGAGATAAATTAAAACTGGAAGAAATTCCGATTCTAAGGGAATATTCAGATGTATTTTCGGAAGAAATACTGGGACTGCCAGCGAAACGAGAATTAGATTTTACTATTGATCTGGTACCTGGTGTAGTGCCCAGCTCAAAAGCCCCTTACCGGATGAATATACTAGAATTAAATGAACTTAAGTCACAGTTAAAAGAACTCATTGATAATAATTACATTAGACCCAGTGTGTCTCCCTAGGGGGCACCTGTCATCTTTGTTAAGAAGAAGGATGGAACTCTATGACTAAGTATAGATTACCGTCAATTAAATAAAATGAATATCAAGAATAGATACCCATTACCCTTCATAAATGATCTGTATGATCAGCTATGTGGAGCCACGGTGTTTTCAAATATTCATTTACGATCTGGATACCACCAGGTCCGAATCAAGGATGAAGACATCTTTAAAATAGCTTTTAGGACTCAATATGGACATTACGAGTTTGTCGTTATGCCATTTGGGCTTACTAATGCCCCAGTTGTTTTTATGTGTCTGATGAATAATGTAATGCACAAATATCTGGATAAATTTTTGGTCGTATTTATTGACGACATATTAATTTACTCAAAGTATGAAGAGAACATAAAGAACACTTAAAAATTGTCTTACAAGAGTTAAGAGAACATCAACTTTTAGCAAAATTGAGTAAATGTGACTTCTTTAAAGATAAAGTCCAGTATTTGGGTCATGTGGTTACTAAAGAAGGAATTTTTGTTGACCTCGAAAAGATAAAGGCAATCGAAGCTTGGCCAGTCCCAAAAGACGTTACTGACGTCCGATCATTCATGGGGATTACTGGTTATTATCAGAGATTAATAGAAAGGTTTTCAAGACTTGCAAATCCTATAACCTCTTTGTAGAAAAAGGGGAAGAAATTTGATTCAAATTAGAAGTGTGAAGACAATTTTAAAAAGTTAAAAAAATTATTAACCACCGCACCAATCCTAAGAATTGCTAACCCTAATAAATATTTTATAGTATGTACTGACGCATGCAATGACGGCTTAGGTGGAGTATTAATTTAGGAAGGACACATCATTGCTTATGAGTCTAGGAATGTGGCAACTGTAAATATTATTTCCACGACCGACCACAGTCCTATAGGCAAAGAGATTGTTGAGTCATCCTCTCTCAACCCCCATGAAGCACTCTATTATGTTATTCAATCTTCTTCTGATGACCACTCTGACGATCTTCATCTAGTGGCTTCAGATCCTTACCACCTGCATTATTGGATAGAACCCTCTCTCCCCACTCTAGACTATCTCTTTCATACTTTTCTATCGGATGAGTCCATTATGGAGATCATGAGTGCAGATCAATCTATATGGGAAGATCATCATCATTGATCCTCTTTCCTTCCCAATGCTAGTTTCGTAGACTTTGATATTGTGTCTCTTATTAGTAATAATATTGTCACCAATCCTCAAACACCTATCTTGTTGCAAGATATGTATTCTGAAGGGAATATTTGCAAAATCACTCATACAACCCCTATCGACATATCACTCAAGCCCGAAACTGTTGAGCACATTCACGTAGGCCAGAACTGTTCAATAGAAGAAGTTGAAAGTTATAGAGCTCTATTCAAATAGTTTCGTGATGTTTTTTCCTAGAAATACGAAGAAATTCCTGGGACTGATCTGTCCATCATGGTACATGAGATCAAAACCTATCCCACGGCCAAACCAGTCTGACAAAAACTACGACAAGTCCATCCTAGGAAGGCTGAGGCTATTAAATCTGAAGTGGAGAAACTTCTAAAGGCGGGGTTTATTTATCCCGTACCACTAATGGATTGGATGTATAATATTGTCCCTATGGCAAAGAAATGGGACACTATTAGGGTTTCTATCGACTTCCAAGATTTAAACAAGGCTTGTCCTAAGGACAATTTCCCTACTTTGCACATCGATCAAATGATCGATAACTGCGCTGGGAGTGTCATCTTTTATTTCATGGATGGATTTTTTGGCTACAATCAGATAGAGATTATGCCCGCCGATCAACATAAAACAAAATTCATTTTCTCATGGGGAACCTTTGCATATCAGAAGTTACCCTTTGGTCTGAAAAACACTGGAAATACATTCCAGCGCGCCATGTCCTATGCCTTTCATGATATCAAGAACATTGTGGAGTCGTATCTGGACGATCTCCCTGCTCATTCACAGCAACATAAGGATTATCTAGGGAACCTTAGGTGTCTTCATTGTAATATTCGTCTGAATCCACACAAGTGTGTCTTCTGTGTTGATATTGAACATCTTCTTGTTTTCATGGTTTCCAAATATGGAATCCGGATAGATCCTTTGAAAAATGATGCTATTCTGGCCTTAACCACCCCAACAAATATCACCGAACTCCAAAGTTTGCAAGGGAAGGAAAAATTTCTCCGTCGTTTCGTTTGCAAATTTGCGGAAAAAACGCATGGCTATATGCATCTCCTGAAGAAGGAAACTCATTTATTTTGGGATGACCAAGCCCAACGAGATTTTGATCATCTGAAACATGCTTTGACACATTCATCGGTGTTGCACCCCCCATATTATTGAAAATACTTTCTGTTGTATGTTGTTTCCTCCACTACCACCATTGGTATGGTTCTAGTACAGGAAGATTCGAACGAATAAGAACACGTGATATATTACCTTAGTAAGAGTCTCATTGACTCCAAAACCCTTTATTCATGTGTGGAAAAGCTAGCTTTGGCCACGGTCATCGCTGTGCAAAAATTCCATCACTACATCTCACTACGCACCACTATTGTACTCGCAGATCAAAACCCCATGTACTACATTATGACTCGTCAAGTACTAGGGGAAAGTATTCCCGTTGGATCGTTATCTTACAGGAATTTTATCTGGAATTTGCTAAGGCTACTTCGAAGAAGTCCTTGGTTTTTGCGGAGTTGATGTGTCACCTTCCCTATGCTATGATGGAAGCTTATCCCAATGATTCATTTCCAGATGAATTCTTGTTGTTGATCAGTACAATTGATCCATGGTATGGAGATTTGATCATTTATCTCCATACCCAGACATTTTAGCCCGACATGTCCCATGACAATCGTCATCGTATCCGTCACCACATGAAGTACTATCTCATCTTAAATGATACGTTGTATCGACATGGTATCGATTCCATTCTTCGATGATGCCTTACACATGAAGAGGTTGAACAGGTTTTAAATGATTGCCACTCTGGAGCATGTGGAAGTCATCTTTCTGGGATGGCGACAGCTCAAAAAATTCTTCGCGTTGGGTATTTTTGGCCCCCCATATTCAAAGATTGTCATGAGGCAGTCAAGAAATGCCCACCCTATCGACACTTTTATCCTAAAAATCAAATCTACCCTACTCCTTTACACCCCATCATTGGATTTGGCCCTTTCTCCAAGTGGGGTATTGATTTTATGCATTGTAGGCCTATCTCAACCTGGGGGCATGGTTACATCATCGTACCCATCGATTACTTTACAAAATGGGCTGAGGAAATTCCTACATATGCATAGGGTGGAAAGACTGCCGCCCTCTTTTTGTTCAATCATGTGATAGCTAGGTTTGGAGTCCTGCAAGCCACAGTCACTGACCATGGATCTCATTTCCACAATCAAATGATGGCTAAGTTAAGTGCCAAGCTGGGTTTTCACCATGAAAACTCAACTTCATATTACCCACAGGCTAATGGTCAAGTTGAGGCCATTAACAAGGTTTTGAAAACTATGTTGCATAGGATGGTTGGAGATCACAAATCCAACTGGAACCTGACTCTTTTTTCTACACTGTGGGATTATAGGACTTCAGTCAAAACATCAACTGGTTTCACACCTTTTCAATTGGTTTATGGACTAGAAGTTGTCCTCCCTATCGAGTGTCAAATCCCGTCGCTCAAACTTGAAGTAGAACTTATTTCGATCACTTCCGCCGAGGAAGAACGGTTTTTGTACTTAACAAACCTTGATGAAAATAGAAGAGATGATACCTTGGCTAATGAGGCATGCAAAAAACGCATCAAGGCTCAGTACGATAAGTATGTCCAGCCTCATGTCTTCAATGAAGGTGACCTAGTTTTGACTTACGATCAGAGACATGATAAGCTAGGGAAGGGGGAGTTTGAATCTATGTGGTACGGTCCCTTTATCATCGGTAAAGTGTTAGAAAAGGGGGCTTACGAACTAGTAGACTACGATGGGACACCTTTCGGGAAACCTCTCAATGGGTTGTACCTGAAGAGGTACTATGCTTGAAATCATTTATGTATGTTACCTTGTATATATATAAATATTGATTGACTTTTTGAGTGTGTTTTATTTTTTCAATATAGTTTTGAGTCTTGTTGTCGGTACTATTTATACCATGTTTTGGTTATACAGATCGGATGGATTCTTACAATTTTTCTAATGGGGATTACCGGCATACCCTAAATCTCACTTCAGCTGCTTGGGTTTTGTATTCCCCGGCAGATGACTTAGTCAGTTCAAGGGCAGTTTGTATTGGTTCAGCTACCAACAACATTGCCAAGTATCAAGCAGTGATAGGTTTGTTGACCGAGACTGCATCTCAGGAAATTCATGACTTAGTAGTATTCATGGACTCGCAGCTAGTGGTTTGTCATTTAAACCACGTTTATACCATTAGAAACCCTACACTCCTTCGCCTCTTTCGAAGAGTGCGTCTGTTAGAGAGGTCGTTCAAGTTAATCACCTATAGGCACGTTCCTAGGTCTTATAATGTGGTTGTTGATTCATTGGAAAACTACATTTTAGACTGGTACATTTCCCACACATAAATTTTATAAATGAAACATGGTCCATTGTAAATTAAAATAAGTAGTAAAAGACACATACAACTCATGTAAATATCATTTTTCCCATTTGAACACATTTAAAACACCATAAATAAGTCTGTGTGTGTGTGTGTATATATATATATATATATATATATATATATATATATNATACAAAAATGTAAAAAATCCTGAAACTGGATAGCTTTTAGTACATACATCATGCAGAAAATTTTAATGGTGCTCGTGATAGCACATGATAGCTTGGGCTACCCTCTGGAGCAAACAACTAAAATGGCCTGACACCCCAACTGTGTGTCTCCGGTACCTCCTAGGGAGGTCATCTATAGAAACATCTAGGATGTCCAATGGTAACTAGTTGAGGTTGTCTTCTAACTTGGTTAACTCATCGTATCCTCTATGTACAAAGCGAGCCCCCGCTCGCATGTCCATTGGAGATGAGCCCCCGGGTCGCGCATCTCCTACGTCTGCATGAAAAATCTAAGTATTGTCAACATATATAAAAATCATAAAACATAAAAACATTAAAAAACAATCAACATATTGAGCATTGCTTCTTACCATTGTCACCCCATTGAGCATCAGCTGGTAAAGGTAGATCTGGATCTCCTTGAAATTTGGTCCCAGCATAAGCATAATCCTTGATCATGAGGATTTGGTCGTCTACCCAATGGAAGAAGGGATTCCCATACTTGACCTTGGCTTCTCTACCTCCACTGCGGGCTGCGATCTCCACCCACTGCAGCATGTGGGGTTTTTGAGCTCTCGGATCCATAAATACCACTTGTGGCCTCAGGAGAGGTACCCTCTTGAAAATGAAACATGCCAGGATAGTCCCATAACCATACTGTTTTAGTTCTCCCTACTAACACTTGGTCAGCTGATCCTTGAATAGAGTCAACAATGCCTTGGCCCAGTTAAACATTATGGGTGCCATGGCCTCCAGGGAATACATCATATGTACCCGAGAATCTTGATGAGCCCCTTAGCTCCCAAAAACCCTCTGCATAGTGAAGAGCACGGTCCAAAGTGGCAAGTCCATCACTTCCTTAATTGGTATTTTTCTTCCCGAACATTTTTGTTCCTGGATAGTAGTGACGAACTATGAGTTCTTATGTGGTAATGTCTCCCCCTCGGGAGCCTATCAATGAAATAGGCGACCCACGCCTAGATAATCAGGTGAGAAAATAAATGTCTTCCACCTCCATAGTGAGAATGTGGGCCCCCACCTAAAAATATTGTTGTTCTGGGTTCCACATCCACAAAATATACTCTAGTAAATTGACGTGGGATATCATACTAGGAGCTTGGAATAATTTCAAGAGCCCACAATCCTGTAGAGTGGCTATGGAACCCCCATCTGCCTTAGCACAGGCATCATCATCCTCGTGTTTTCGTTCTTTCCACACCACCATTTTGGACAATATGACCTATCAAAAAACATAAATGGAGCATTTAGACACATAATAAATCAATAAAAATGCTTAAAACCCATTCTTTTTGCTAGGCAATCCATTTTGGGGGCATGGTTTACGGCATCGCTTCTATCTCCTTGAGACAGAGCAATGCCACCGCCTGTCCAAGGCATAAAAAACACGGTTTTCCATGGGCACCGCTTATCCCACAAATGATAAGCACATTACCTAGGAAATGAAGTTTATCCTTGGGTTAAAATCCCCAAAACATAATAAAAATGCTTGGAAAGAAGAAATTGCAACCATTAAAATGATGAGGATGGTCTTGGCTCTTACCTGAGACTGACAGATCAGAAAATGAATCGATAATGGCTCCGGAAACTCCAACAGAAATCTACACACAAAAAACTCCAAGTGGCTCTCCAAAACTTGGTAAATGGTAAATGAAATTTTTTTACTATTTCATGACTTCTATATGAGCTTTTTTAGGGTTTAAATATTATTTAATCTTTTTCAAATTGTTTTATTAAAAAATGTCATTTTTTATAGTTATAAAAGTCAATTTTAAATATTTTTGGGGAACTAATAGTCTTTTTAAAAGTTGTTACAGGGATGAAAGTCAATAAGTATTGACTATGGGTAAGTTTTTTTGGGGATTTTTCATACTTCCATAAAATGGAAAAAGTCATCGAGTGCTAATTTCGACATTTTGGTCATGCTCCTTAAACCTAGTACCAAAATTCTGAGTCGTTTTCGCTTCTTTTCAGGCTCATTAAACTCACTCATCGCAAAAAGAAAACCTGATGGAGTCTTCTTTAAACTCTTTTTGAACTCATTAAATGTGAAAATATTGTCAAGAAATATTTTCTTCTTCACGCTCATAAAAGTACTTGAATATTAGTCTTTCTGGCGATAGTTTACCCCTTTTTCGGTTCGGATTAACTAGGTACGAAAAAAGGACCCTTTGGAGTCTTCTTCTGTCTTCGTTCAGACTCTCTAAACATGAACAATGCTAAGTTTACTTTCAATGGACTCATTAAACTAAAAACTGAGAGACCCTTTTTGGGAATGAACCTCTCCTTTCTCAGGTTCGTGAAATATATGAGAATGGATTTATCCCCTGGATAAGCTACAACAATTGTTTGTTACCCTCTTTGAACTCATAAAAATGAAAAAGTGGCACTCATCAATCATGATGGAGAAATTAAGGGAAAGGAACCATTTCATTTTGCAAATAAATGGCAGTTATTAGTCACCTTTGAACATGGCACTTGTCTGCATTTCATTTAGTCAATTGGGTATTCAGCTTGCTTTCAAGTCGATCCACTTTCATGAGTCATGTCACTCCTTTGAGTCTTTCAAAGAATGCATCATCTACTGTCGCATTATGTCGTGATATCTGTGTGGTATAAGTCAATGCTGCTAAGTCTCTGGTTGTTCCATCCAATGTTCAAAGGGAAATCGAAAGCTTACCTCTGCAGTCGAAACAGCCTTTGTGTCAATACCTTTTGAGTCAGTCTTATGGTTACATCATGCTCAAAATTCCAGAACTTTGTTCCAAGTTTGGTGTCGTCAATGTAGGATTCATCATGTCCCTCCTTCGACGAGACTATTCCTTTCGACTTCATACCATCATCCAGGAATCAGTCTTAGAAACAAGTCAGTACCTTGAGATCTGTATGCCTCAATGACAGATCCTCTCGCTTTCAAAATAGGTTCACATCATTGACCTTTGATCAAAATATTTGACTGCGTGTTCGACATCAAATCATCTATTCACACTCAGGAGATTGTACTAGGGTACCTTGGGAATCATTGACATCAATGATGATCTCCCTCGCACTTGTTAATGATTCTCATCATTGAATGGTAATCAAGTGGTTTTTACCATGTTCAACATCAAGACATTGTAATCACATGGATCGAATCGTACCTTGTGGAAGACAAGACGAAGACCCTAGGTATCTGTTAAAGCACTCGTTGCTTTCCCCGAGTTGCGATGGAGTATATTGTATGAGACTTAGCATGGATCCACATTTTTATGGTCATGGATGTGCTCAAATTTGCGTCCATTTTGACATAGATCTACATTGTATGTCTGGTAGCTATGTCCAAGTTTGAGTCTCTTTCAAATGGATCTAGGCTGTATTTCCGTAGCCATGTTTTTTTATCTCTCTTATGGATCTGCCTTGTATTGGTCTGCATCCATGATGAGGAGACATTTTGAAATCAAAAGTATCGATGTATTGCAGAATCCTATTTGATCATGACCTTAAATCAAGCGATTTCTTACCTCGAAGTGATAACTTGATCTTTCAAATCTCTCACCTATCGTATCCTTCTAAACTCATGCTTTGGGGGGGATTTTGTTACATATAAATCTCGTCACCATCATGTATTGAGGTCCCAAACAGCAGCAATTGCCCTCAATTCCCAAGTACTGAAGTTGGACATTGGCCCAGAACTATGATTTCCATATTTTAGTCAAGCATCGCCTTTGCCCTTAATGCAAGAGGCATTACCTTCTTAAGTAATGCCCATTGTCTCTTAACAATAAGCGGTGCCACTACTTCTTGACTTTAATGAAAGAGTGGTTCCACCATGGTAACGCTCTGTCAGCATGGAAGAGAAGTTGTGCTCGAGTCAAAAAGTAAAAAAGAGAAGATTCATGAAGCTTCTCGAAGGAAGACTTTGTGGCACCCTCATCCCTAATCCTATGGACCACCTGGACTCGAGATCCCCCCTAGTAGGATCTCCCTTCCACCTCACCCACCATTTTATCAACCATCCCTATCCTCCAAAGGCCTATAAAACCTATCTCAGACCCCATGGTTGAGAGAGAGAAAAGTTATGCTGTTGCATTGAGATTCTAGCCAAATCTAGGGTGAGCATAGAAGAAGCAAGTTGGAGATTTTCAGGACAAGGAGTGGCATGTGAAGGAGTGTCACAACACTAAGGCAATGGTTGTAATCTTTCTTTTTCATTTTCAATGAAAATTTGGTTCCTTTCCCATAAACTATATTATGTTTGATCATTCTGTTTATTTACAATGCCATAACTTAGTATAGGGTTCGACTTCATGAGACACCCACTACCACAAAACTTTCGTGCCACTTACAACGTTCATTTTTTTGGGGTCATGTAACCCTAGACTCCCATGGGAATTTGATCTGCAAACAATCTCCTACTTTACCAGGGGCCCATTTTTCTTGGTCACCACCCCCACTCCAAAGAAATATTCTTTGGATATCATGAATTTCCTTCAAGATATCCTTTGGAGCCACCATAATGGAGAATAACTAAATGGGCATTGCCTATAGGAATGACTTGATCGGGACCCATCTACTTGCTAGATTCAAGGGAAAAAACATCTAGGTAGCCAAACACCTCTTCATTTTTTCCAATAAATCGGTCCATGACCGCTTACGAACAATTGAATCCACGAGAGGAGCTCCTAGATATTTTGATGGAAGGGGCCTGTCTCGAAATCCCAATATTCTAAAGATATTGAGTCTAGTAATGCGTGGGGTGTTGAAGAAGAAAATATAAGACTTCCCTTCATTAACCTTCAGCCTAGATGCTTCCCTAGACTCTTGTAGGAATCCCTTAATAACTCTTGTTTCTTGGACCGAAGAATCACCCACGAAAATTGTGTCATCCACAAATTGTTGATAAGTTTGGACCTTGGATCTAGGGTCAACTTCAAACCATGAATCCTTTGGTCAACATGAAGAGATTTGATGGACCTTCCCAGAAATTCCACCATAATGATGAAGAGGAAGGGGGATAACGGGTCCCCTTTCTTGATTCATTTTGAGGGTTTTATGAGATCGACTAGAACCCCATTGATGAGAATTGAAAAAAACGTCATGGAGACAAGCTTCATTATCCATCGAATCCATTCCTCACGAAATCCAAAAGCCCTAACAACCTCACATATATATCAGCAGTTCAGTTTGTCATGGGATTTTTCTATATCCAACTTAAGCATCATTCCTGGAGTTCTGGAAATTTTTGAGGGAATGAATGACCTCATGAATCAGTATGATCCCATCCATAATCTGACGCCCCTCCACAAACCATGATTGCTCAAGGGATATTATAGATGGAATGATTAGCTTCAATCGATTAGCTATGACCTTAGTAATAATCTTGTATATGACATTACATAAGGCTATGGGTCAAAAAATCCCTCAACATCCTCCATCTTAGGAATAAGGGTAAAAAAAGTTGTGTTGAAATCCCACAAGATATGTTGATTTCTCCTTGAGTTCTCAACCATTTTCCAAACTTCTTCCTTGACCATGTCCCAGAAGTAGTAGAAAAAATTAACCGTGAAGCCATCAAGCCTCAGATCCTTACCAACATCCATTTTTCCCACTGCCTCTTCCACCTCCTTCATTAGGATTGATTTCATCAACAGGTCATTCTAAGCTTCACTGAGCAGGTTCGGAATGTTCCTCGTTATATGTTTGATTTCCTCTCTTCTGTATGAACTGGGTTCCTCCAAGATGCTTTGAAATATCTGGATCAATTCCCTTTCTCTGTCTTTTTACTTCTCCACCCAACCACCATCTTCCTTCCACAACCTCAGTATGTGATTTTGGGAGCGATATTGGACAATTGTTTGATGGAAAATTTTTCTATTTCTCTCTCCCTCCTTAAGCCAGTTAACCCCATATTTTTGTTTCCATAGGATTTCCTCTTGCTTTTCTCTTTCTTCCAGCTGAGCTAGGATCCTCCCTTCTTCCTCCTGGAGAGCAGGGGAGAGGACCTCCCTCATCCCATGTCTTTGTATGCTCTCCAACCTTCCTTCCAGGTGTGACTTTTCCTCAAAAATATTGTCGAACTCTTCTTTGTTCCATTTCTTGATTTTGACTTTAAGAGTTTTGATCTTTTTCTGAAACTTAAACATACTCTGCCCTTCTTGCTCCCCATCCTCCTCCCACCATTAATGAACCTTATTTCTGATATACGGGTGGTTAAGCTGTTGCATAATATTAGAGTGCATAAAGCGTGCGTGGAACCTCCAGCGACAGAAAGAACGTCGACAAGGACAAAGGTCAACTGTGAAGGGTAACAAAGCTGACAAATAGGGATATTTTGGTTAATTTAGATAGCGATGGGTCAAGTGGACCATCTTGTAATGACCAAGTGAGCCTATAATTAGAATTAGGATTGTAAATCTTGAGGACATGGTTCCTTGGTGAATTGTTATGAATTGTATCTTAGAGATCGATATTTTTTTAGATCTCTTGGGTAGTAATGTTTCGCACCTACGGATGTTATTGTATCTAAGGATGTCGTTGGTAAGGATCCTTTTGTTGTAGTATCTTTTCATCCCTATTGTTTCGAAACTATGTTGATATGCGATGAATGATTGTGTTATGTGTGGGTTTTTGTTGACACACTTCTGTCGATAGGGGTTCACTCACTGTCGACTCACTCTCCCTAAACACCAGCCCGAACAGGTTTTACCTTGTCCAACAACACTTGTGGAGCAGATGCACTCTCAC
This sequence comes from Pseudotsuga menziesii, assembly GCA_001517045.1. Taxonomy (NCBI): domain Eukaryota; kingdom Viridiplantae; phylum Streptophyta; class Pinopsida; order Pinales; family Pinaceae; genus Pseudotsuga; species Pseudotsuga menziesii. Next base: position 162,708 of record LPNX011118312.1, read on the forward strand.
CCAAGATGTTTGAGGGAGGGCTACAAGAACCAATTTTCTATAGTAAAGAAAAGGATCTATGCTCTCAATCTCTATGTCGCAATACAATTTCCAGATCCAGGAGATTAGACATTCCACATGAACTATTTATTCATCATTTGCAACAAAGTTTACTATCACAACTACTCATGATTCATATTAACTTAAGAAATATGTCGATATGTAAAAATCCATAAATCATATAAAGACTTCGCATCATAAGTTATAAAATGATATCATAACTTCAGACATAGATAGATCATATAATTCATAGCTCGCATCATTCAATAACATGCAACATCAGATAGAGCGCATCATCCAAATGGAAAGAACATCGCATTATTCAGAAAAACAGAACATCGCACCATTAAGACAAATCTTACATTAATGCTCCTTTCTTATTAACATCAAAGGTTGAAATACATCCCAACATACTTCTCTTGGTTGAAATCCTTAGACCAAAACCGCTGATTACAAAACAGTTCGCAAAAGATACTGGTGCTCTTGCTCCTCCCATCGATATATCTATCGCTACATTTCTAACTCTATTTATAGGCTTGCACCTTTTACAAAAATTTCCACATAAAATGATTTCCTAACTAACTTGGACTAAACTCTAACTACTTCCGACCAGGTTGACCACACTTGTCGGCAACTTCCTCTTGCGCAGTCCACTTTGACACTTGTCACTTACTCCTATGTTGCACCATGCGCACTCGATCCCCTGCCAACAGGCCCCCAAAAAAAACTTGTGGCTCATCCCCGAGCCATGTCAACTGGATATAGCGGGTTCATTCACTTGTTTCTTGAACCCGTCATGTTCCATCTAAAGTTGTTCGACTTCCTCTTTGACTGTCGCACTAAGTGTTGTGCATTCTTCAGCATCTTGCTCGGTTGGGTGTTCATCTAACACCTGCTCCACCTTTTTGCGTGCATCCTTTGTGTGTGTGAGACTATCCATAGCTTTACATGCTAATTGTTTTGTGTCCTCCTGAAACCTATTTAGCTGCTCTGTCTGCCGCCGGTGCCTTTCCCTTGCTTTGGTCACCTGTTGTTGTAATGTTCGTAGCTCTACAGCCTTGGACATTTGCAAAATTGGGGGCATTTTGATCCAGATGGATATCGATGGCCACACAGCTATTCCACTAGCTCAAAGCAATTGTCCATTGTGGCAGTTTCCTAGTTATTTTTCTACAGTTTTTTGGGTCCCAAACTTCCGTAGCTATTTTGAGGCCCTAAACAACATTTTTTTGGCATCGAATGGTTTGGAAAAGTTGAGTCTGTTTTGGAAAATATAAGTCCATTCCAGACTTGATATTTGTCATTAATGGATTTAAATCTTGGATAGATCTTTCCAATGAGCTATCGAGCACCCAAATCAAAGATCGTATGCAAAAGCTATGACCCCGGGAAGTTGTCTGTTAAACTTACCACCTTGGGGCCGCAAACGTTATGATAGTTCATATTCTAGGGTTATGTTTTGGACTTTTGGGGTTCTCGCCCTCATTCTTACTATAAATAGGCCCATTTGATCTCATTTTGTATTCCAGTTTGCACGGATGAGCGTAGCAATAACATCTCTTCTCAGAGATAGCCACTGTCATTCTAGCTATTGTATTACAGTCTGTTCTATTTCCGCCATTTATAAATCTGTATCATTGGCATCAGAGCAATCTTCTCTTTGATTTTTTCTAGGCACATGTCCTTGATGAGGTCTGCGTATAAAGAGTTTGGTATCGAACTAGTTTCACTTGATCACCCTCGTCGTCTCAAACGACCTCCCATGGAGAAATAAAAGAGAGACGATCGAGTAGGAGATCCTATCAAATCGTTGCTCGAGGAATCCCTCGCATGACAAAGGAATGAGATGATGGAAATTTTTACCCAAATCCTTCTACAAACGCTGGTAGTGGCAAGTGCATCTTCAATGAGCATCCAATTTAGGGATGCAACTCCCTTCAACGTACAAGTTAACTTTGATATTCCATTATTTGAAGGCTAGATCGATGCAGATGCCCTAGATAATTGGTTGAATGTTCTAGAATGGTAATTCTCTGTCCACAATTTCTTCGATAGGGAAAAGGTAACATTTTCTCTCCTTAAGGCAGTCCCCCATGTCCAAAATTGGTGGGGTACTTATTGGGAGCAAAACTCATCAGACGAGTCTGGAATGTTTGAGACAAATCCCACTTGGGGATCCTTCATAGATGCCATCAAGGAACAATACTACCCTGTGGGAAACTATGATGACCAATACACCAAATGGATCGCCATCCTGCGTCAAGAGAGGGACCAGACGGTGTCGAAGTACACCAACAACTTTCATACCTTGCACACAAAGCTTGATATCAAGGACTCTGAGTGGCACCTAATTCTGAAATAGCGCAGTAATCTACATTGATACATCCGAACTAAGATGGACTTCCCCGACATCTCTTCACTTGGATCTGCCTATTGGTATGCTGTCAAAATAGAGGAGAAATTTTAACAAAAGAACAAGAAATACTCTGGACCTGAGAATCCACCGCAAAAGCAAGGCAAGGGAAACCTTGGCCCGTAGAACACAGGAAAAGGAAATGACAACCAATCCCTGCCATAAGCAAAGAAGGGGGATGGAAAGACAAAGAAGGACACTGAGAAGTGGTGTGAATTTCATAAAATCCCTTACCATAACATTGATGAATGTCGCTCAAAGAAGTCATTGGTGGCTGAGCTCAAATCTTCATAATCATATATCGATTCTGATTTTGAACCCAATGCCACAGCCGCAGAAAATGGGAAGTAGATCATTGATGCAAACCCCACTGCCACTATTGCTACTGCACAGATTCAACTAGAGGATCCTAAATATCAGAGGCAGATGAGCGCCTCTTCCACTTGCATATGTGGGTGAAGGGAAACCCACTACATTTTGTTGTTGACAGTGGCAGCCATAAGAACCTAATCTCAGCAGAAGTCGTCAAGAGGTTGCAGCTTCCGACAACACCACACCCGCAACCCTACAACATTAGTTGGCTAAGCCAAGGATGAGTTATCCGCATCACTCAACAATTCCTCCTACCATATGGCATCAATCCTTTCAAAGATGAGGTACTGTGTGATGTGGCCCCAGTTGAAGTCTGTGATGTTCTTTTAGGACAACCATATGCGTGGAAGTGTCATGTTGTATATGAGTCATGGCCTCGCAGTGTCATTATTACTTTGGGATGAAAACTCTATCATATAGTAGAGATAGTTGCACCTAACAAAATATTTCAAGGTAGGAATATAATCTCCCACATCAGAAAATTATTCCTCTTCACAATTGTGTCTGAAGGAGAACATCAGATTACCTCCACACCCTTAGCACAGGGTATCTCTACTCATTAGACACAAGAATAAAACAAAGTCATTGATTCCTCATAAATCCGAGTACCTCTATGATGCAAGGCCATGCATTCAAGGTTCTCCTCCAAAAACAAATCATCCACACAGCAATTACAACCCTCTCGTGATGCCAAAGAAAAGTAGCCTCTTCACTTCAGTAAATGTTGCACCAGGAGATCAACTCAACACACAGTTTGAGATATGATATGGGATTCGACGCAATGGATACCATTGCTTACTAAGGATGGAGGATTGATCCAGATGGATATGGGTGGCCACCCACCTATTCCACTAGCTCAAAACAATTGTCCATTGTGGTAGTTTCCTGGTTATTTTTCTATGATTTTTCGGGTCCCAAACTTCCAAAGCCATTTTGAGGCCCTAAAAAACATTTTTTTGGCATCGAATGGTCGGGAAAATACGAGTCCATTTTGGACTTGATATTTTTCATTAGTGTATATAAATCTCAGATAGATCTTTCCAATGAGCTATCAATCTCCCAAATCATAGCTCATATGCAAAAGTTATGACCCCGAGAAGTTGTCTGTTAAACTTACCACCTTGGGGCCGGAAACTTTATGATGGTTCATCTTCTAGGGTTATGTTTTGGAGTTTTGGGGTTCTCACCCTCATTCTTACTATAAATATTCCAATTTGGCCTCATTTTCTTTTCATCTTTGCATAGATGAGCGTAGCAGTCACATCTCTTCTTAGAGATAGCCACCTCCATTCTCGCTATTGTATTACAGTCTGTTCTATTTCCTCCATTTAATAGAATATTACTGTATCTTTGTTTCTTTGGAAAATTTCTGTGATTATGATTATGTATTTGTTCTTTCATTTCGTTCACACATAAATCTGGATAAATGGTATCAGATCAATCTGCTCTTTGATTGTTTCTCGGCGCATGTCCCCGACGAGGTCTGGGTATAGAGATTTTGGTCTCAAACTAGTTTCACTTGATCACTCTCATCGTCCCAAACAACCTCCCATGGCAGAAGAAAAGAGAGACGACGGAGCAGGAGATCCTATCAAATCATTACTTGAGGAAGCCCTTGTGCGATAGAGGAACAACATGATGGATAGTTTTACCCAAATCCTTCTATGAATGTCGACAGCGACAAGTGCATCTTCAACGAGCAATTGGTTCAAGGATGCAACTCCCTTCAAGGTACAAGTTAAATTTTATATTCCTTTATTTGAAGGTCAGATCGATGCAGATACCCTAAATAATTGGTTGAATGTTCTAGAAGGGTATTTCTCTGTCCACAATTTCTTTGACAGGGAAAATTTCACCTTTTCTCTCCTTAAGGCAGTCCCCCATGTCCAAAATTGGTGGGGTGCTTATTGGGAGAAAAAATTATCAGACGAGTCTAGAATGTTTGAGACAAATCCCACTTGGGGCTCTTTCGTAGATGCCATCAAGGAATAGTACTACCTTGTGGGAAACTATGATGACCAGTGCACCAAATGGACCATCCTGTGTCAAGAGAGGGACCAAACGGTGTCGGAGTACACCAAAACCTTTCATACCTTCCACACAAAGTTGGGTATCAAGGACTTTGAGTAGCACCTAATTCTGAAATATCGCAGTGGTCTACATCAGTACATCTGAACTGAGATGGAATTCCTCAACATCTCTTCACTTGGATATGCCTATCGGTATGCTATCAAAATCAAGGAGAAATTTTGACAAAAGAATAAGCAAGACTATGGACCTGTGAATCCACCGCATAAACAAGGCAAGGGAAACCCTGGCCCGCAAAACATAGGAAAAGGAAATGACAACCAGTCCCTGCCACAAGCAAAGAATGGGGATGGAAAGACAAATAAGGACACCGAGAAGTAGTGCAAATTTCATAAAATCCCTTGGCACAACACTGATGAATGTCACTCAAAGCAGTCATTGGTGGTTAAGATCAAATCTTCATAATCAGATCTCGATTCTGAACCTAATGCCACAGCCGTAGACAATGGGAAGCAGATCATTGATGCAGACCCCACTACCATTGTTTCTACTGCACAAATTCAACTAGAGGATATTAAAGAGTTATAGGCAAAGGAGCACCTCTTCCACTTGCATATGTGGGTGAAGGGAAACCCACTACATTTTGTTGTTGACAGTTGCATCCAAAAGAACCTAATCTCAGCAAAAGTCGTCAAGAGATTGCAACTTCCGATAACACCACACCCGCAACCCTACAACATCGGTTGGCTAAGCCAAGGATGAGGTATCCGCATTACTCAACAATGCCTCCTACCTGTTAGAATAATCAACCCATAGTTACCCAAATTTGAAATTAATTAATCACTTTTGTCTTATTCCTAGATTCCTAGATTCCTCACTATGCTAGTTGGCTTCCACATGCACCTAGAAGTAAACACTTGCTAAAATTGGGTCATGGAGCGCTTTGGAATCATCCTGGAAACATTTTTAGCATGTCTACTTTTATTCCTGGTTTGTAAAAGCGCAGTTCTGCTTATTCTGAAAGATGCCTTGCTTTACAGAAGTTTTAAGGAAAAAAGGAAAAGTTAGTCTAGAAGTAACTGCCTTGTTTTTTCCCACGTCATCCTCCTTCATTTTCTCCAAAAAAATCATGGATGTGATATCTTTCCATCACTTCCTAACTGGCCAATCTAATTTAGCCAATTCGTGAGCATCTTCATAGATTTGGAAAGTCTTTTTTGCACCTATGAGGGATTTGACTAGTTTTAGTAAGCCTGCTTTTTGACCAATTCGAATAGAAACCTTATGATTTCTAATCTCTGATGTAATTATATATTTGAGCATCCTATTACTTCATATGGTTGGATAATGTACACTTATTCAATACAGGATTAAGTTATGCTCCAATTTCAATATCCTTTTGTGTGAATTTTGCATGTTTGATTAGCAATTTTGTGAGTGTAATTGTTGTATCACTTGGGTTCAATTTCCACATGGTATCAGATCCTTTTTAGATATATTTATCTCCTTCCAAATTTCTATTGCAGTTTCGACATCCCTAACTGGGAGCGCATTCTGCTGACTGGAGGGAATAGGTGCTAAGATATGGACCAATCTCAAAGGATCATCTTGACTACATTCAATTTCTTCAAATTGAAATATGAGATGGAGATATTTTTGAGAGAGAAAGGTCTCTACAGGGTTACCATAAAAACTGAGGTAGATCCCAATGCATTTTTAGAGAAAATTAAATGGCACAACAGGAGGGATAAGGCCTATGGTATTTTGTGCTTGAGCATTTAAAGAGACCTCCTCTTTCATATTGATTCATTGACATCACCTAATGAGGTTTGGGAGAATATTGAAGAGATTTTTGGAAATGAAAATGAGATGAGAGGACATCAAATCAATAATGAAATTATCTCCTTGAGTCCCATTAACTTCGAATCGTTGCAACTCTACTTTTCCAAGTTTAAGGCCCTTGTTTTGCAGCTAAAATAGTGTGGGATCGAAAAGAAGGAAGAGAAACTATTCTTGACCATACTCTAAAAGCTTGGTCCTGACTATTCAGTGTTTGTTTTGAACTTCCATGCCACCAAATCGATAGCTCGAACCTGGAAGATGCCTAAGCTTGCTGAGCTCATGGAATCCCTCACCTAGGAGCAAGATAAATTGGTAATGATGGGCACCATTAAACATTCCAAATACCAAGCTTTGGTTGCTGGAGATTCAAAGGTGGATTCAAAAAGCAAGAAAAAATATTAAAATCCACTTGAGCAAAAGAGATACAAGTCAAAGTCTCAAGAGGATCCCTCAATCTCCAAGAAGAACTTCCAGAAGAAGAAGAACAAAGGAGAAATGAGCAAGTGTGAATACTGCAGTAAGGGCTATCATCCTGAGAGCTCTTGTATGAAAAATCAAATTGACATATTGACCCAACTCCTAGAGAAGAACAACATCTCCCTTCTTAATTGCTCAAAGAATAGGGAAGGAGGATCAAATTTAGAAGACAAGGAGAGAGTACATTCTTTGGTTGTTGGCACCTCAAGATCACCTAGTTTCATCATTGATTCTGGAGCTTCCAAACATATGGTTTCGACAAGGGAGCTCTTCTCCTCTCTTGACATGTTGAAAGGTCCACCAATAGTTTTGGGAGATAAATCTCTGACTGACAATATGGGGAAGGGTAGGATTGATCTTGACCATGGTAATTTCAATAATGTGTTATATGTTCCAGGTCTTACCTCTAATCTCTTGTCAGTTTATCAGATGACTCACACTAGGTCTCCAAAGAAAGTCATCTTCTCCCCCAATGAAGTTGAAATCTCAGATATTTCAAATGGTAAAGTCATAGAAAAAGGTGTTGTGGATCACACTTTGAAGGTATAAAAGTTTTCCCATTTCATACCACACTCACGCCCCTCTGCTCTTCTCACCCATTCTAATGAGGCAAGCAAGATTTGGCAAGAGATATTTGGACATCTTAACTATAAGTATCTTTCTGATTTGAGTGACAAATATATGGTCATATGGTTACCAAAGATTAAGTTTTCTAAGGGAGTATGTCAAGGTTGTATCCTAGGAAAACACCCAGAGCACAAATATGAGAGAGCTAGTCATGAGAGAACCTATGCACCCCTTGAGTTAATCCACAGTGACATTGTTGGTCCATTCCCTCATATGTCCATGATTCAATCCAAATATGCACTCATCTTCATAGATGACTTTTCCAGGTATTGTTGGGTCTACTTCATAAAGCACAAGTCTGAAGTTTTTGACCTCTTCAAGATCTTTATACCCTTGGTTGAGAACCAGTCTGGGAGGAGAATCAAGATCCTCGGATTTGACAATGGTGGTAAGTATGTCAAGTTTGAGTTCATCCATTATTTTAAAGATGTAGGTATCCATATGCAACATTCTATTCCTTACACACCACAACAAAATGGTGTTGCTGAGAGAAAGAACAGATCACTCAAGAAGATGGCAACTTGCATGATGGAGGCTAAAGCTTTGCCACCAAATTTTTGGTTTGATGCTATAAACTATGCATCCTATATCCAAAACAAGGTTCCACATAAGCATATTTATGGTATTACTCCTTTTGAAGCTTGGAGTGGGCACAAGCCAGACTCATGACCCATTTCAGGATTTTTGTCTCAAAGGCTTGGGCTAGAATTCCAACTGAAAAGAGGAAGGATTTGCAACCCCAAATCCAAGAGTGCCTATTTGTTGGGTATTCTAAAGATTCAAAAGGGTACAAGCTAATCCACTTGATATCTAACAAATTTTTCATTGAAAGAAGTGTTCATCTCAAAGAAGAGCCTTTAGCAGCAATTGAAGTTGGAGAGTCCTCTTCACCACCACAACCACTAATTGTAAGTGAAGAGACTAATGAGTTTGTTGATTATGATATGTCTGATATTGATGATTTAATTGCATATCCTAACATTCCTACAAGACCAAAATGGGCAGCAAGGACCATTCATGCAGCTGGGGAACTAGCTGGGAATCGTAGTGACACTAGGAGGACTAGATCTCAATTAGAGTGCCCTTTGTGTGAAAGATACACTATTTGTTGAGAAGTGTTATTTGATGGTTTAATATGATCCTCAGACATATGAATATGCAGCACATGATCCAAGATGGAAAACAACCATGAAAAAATAATTCAGCTTGCTCCAGAATAACAACACATGGGAACTAGTTGATCTCCCCGCAAGGAGAAAGCTAGTAAAGTGTAAGTGGGTATTTAAAACTAAGTTTGTTGATGATGGTTCACCTTCGAAATATAAGGCAATATTGGTAGCAAAGGGCTATTCTCAAGTACATGGTATTGATTATAATGATACCTTTGCACCAGTTGCAAAGATGGACTCCATAAGGCTAGCTCTAGCCATTGCAGCTTCAAGGCAATGGGAGGTACATCACATGCATGTGAAGTGTGCCTTTCTAAATGGAGATATGAATGAAAATATTTATATGCAGCAAATATAAGGTTTTGTTTCTAATCTATATTTAGTGTGCAGGTTAAAGAAATCATTGTATGGGCTCATGCAAGCCCCCAGGGCTTGGTATGCCAAGATTGATGTCTTTCTATTGTCACTGAGTTTTGTTCGATGCAAGTATGATATGAATGTCTATTTGAAGCTGATTCATGGTTATATAATGATCATTTTTTTATATGTGGATGACCTACTGATTACAGGAAGTTCAAAGAAATAGATTTCCTCCTTGAAGGATGCAATGAACCATGCATTTGCCATGACAGATTTGGGATTGTTGAGCCAATTCTTGGGTCTCGAAATTGCTCAATCCCAATATAGAATCAAAGTTTATTAGTCCAAGTATGCTTCATATCTGCTCAACAAGTTTAATATGAAATATTTCAAGCCAAGAAAGACTCCATTACTTTTAGGATTTAAGCTTGAGGAAGCAGGTTCTTCTCCTTTGGTAAATAATACACTGTATAGGTAGTTGATTGGGTGTTTGCTTTATCTTACACATAGACTCGACCTGACTTATATTATGCAGTAAGTGTGGCTTCAAGATACATGTATCGGCCTCATGAGATCCACTGGAGAGAAGCCAAGAGGATCCTAAACTTTGTTAAGGGAACAAGAACTCATGGGATTTTTTATAAAGCAAAATCTGACTTAGAGCTAGTTGGATTTACTGACAGTGATTGGGCAGGTGAAAACATAGATAGAAAGTCTACTTCAAGATATGTGTTCATGCTTGTAGAAGGACCAATCAGCTGGTCAATTAAGAAGCAGAGTGCCATAGCACTCTCATCTACAGAGGTAGAGTATAGAGGAGTTGTGAATGCAGCTACTCAATCTTTGTGGTTTCAGGGGACACTTGGAGAATGTGGTTTCAAATCAGAGTTTTCAACTCTCATCTATTGTGACAATCAAAGCACCATTCAAATCTCCATTGATCCAGTTCGAAGAAATATAACCAAGCACATTGAGATCCATATGCACTATATCAGGGAGCTTGTGCATGATGGTACCATTACTCTACTCTACTGCGCATATTTAGAGCAAGTAGCAGATATCTTCACCAAAGTATTATGTGAGAATACCTTCAGTAATATCAAATCACTGTTGGGGATTATTGATCATGTGGTGAAGTATGATTGACAACAATATTTCCAAAAAATTTGTTTCATGTCCATGTTTAAGGGAGGATTTTCCCATAGGGATTTTGCCTCTTTTCTTGGTTGTATGGACATGAAGTATGTAAGGGGTCACTAATCCTTTTTGCTAGGCCATATATTTTTCTGATATTTACTCATAAATTCAGGATTAATGGGGGGTGTTAGAGTAATCAACCCATAGTTACCCATATTTGACATTAATTTGTCATTTTTGTCGTATTCCTAGATTCCTCAGTATGCTAGTTGGCTTCCACATGCACCTAGAAGTCAACACTTGCTAAACCTGGGTCATGGAGCGCTTTGGAATCATCCTAGAAAAAATTTTAGCATGTCTTCTTTTATTCCTAGTTTGTAAAAGTGTAGTTCTGCTTTTTCTGAAAGCTGCCTTACTTTACAACATTTTTAAGGAAAAAAGGAAAAGCTAGTCTAGGAGTAACTGCCTTGTTTTTTTCCCACGTCATCCTCCTTCCTTTTCTCCAAAAAAAAGCATGGATCTGATCTATTTCCATCACTTATTATCTGGCCTATCTGATTTATCCAATTCATGAGCATCTTCATAGATTTGGAGAGATTTGTTTGCACCTATGGGGGATTTGACTAGTTTTAGTAAGCCTGCTTTTTGACCAATTCGAATAGCAACCTTATGCTTTCTAATATCTGATGTAGTTATATATTTGAGCAGCCTATTAATTCAGATGGTTGGCTGATGTACACTTATTCAATACAGGATTAAGTTATGCTCCAATTTCAGTCTCCTTTTGTGTGAATTTTGCATGATTGATTAGCAATTTTCTGAGTGTAATTGTTCTATCACTTGGGTTCAATTTCCACAATACCAAATGGCATCAATCCTTTCAAAGATGAGGTACTGTTTTATGTGGCCCCACTTGAATTCTGTGATGTTCTTTTAGGACAGCCATATATGTGGAAGCGTCATGCTGTATATGAGTCACGACCTCGCAGTGTCATTGTTACTTTGGGAGGAAAAATATATCATATACCAGAGACAATTGCACCTAAAATAGTCTCACAAGGTAGGAATATAAGCTCCCACATCAGAAAATTATTCCTCTTCACAATTGTGTCTGAAAGAGAACATCAGATTACCTCCACACCCTCAACACATGGTATCTCTGCTCATCAAACACAAGAAGAAAATAGAGTCATTGATTCCTCATCCATCCGAGTACCTCTATAATGTAATACCATGCATTCAAGGTGCTCCTCCAAAAAAAATCATCCACACAGCAATTACAACCCTCTTTGGATGCCAAAGAAAAGAAGCCTCTTCACTTCAACAAATGTCACATCAGGAGATCAACTCAACACACAGTTTGAGATATGTTACGGGATTCGACACAATGGAGACCATTGCTTCCTAATGAGGTAGGATTGATCTAGATGGATATCGATGGCCACCCACCTATTCTACTGGCTCAAAACAATTGTCCATTGTGGCAGTTTCCTAGTTATTTTTCTACGTTTTTCGGGTCCCAAACTTCCAGAGCCATTTTGAGGCACTAAACAACATTTTTTTGGCATCGAATGGTTGGGAAAACATGAGTCCATTTCAATATTAATATTTGCAATAATTATCTTTAAATATCAGATAGATCTTTCCAACGAGCTATCGAGCACCCAAATCGAAGATCGTATGCAAAATTTATGACCCTGGGAAGTTATCTGTTAAACTTACCACCTTGGGGCTACAAACTTTATGACGATTCATCTTCTAGGGTTATGTTTGGGAATTTTGGGGTTCTCACCCTTATTATTACTATAAATAGGCCCCCATTTGGCCTCATTTTTTATTCATATTTGTAGGGATGAGCGTAGTAGTCACATCTCTTCTCAGAGATAGCCATCGCCATTCTTGCTATTGTATTACAATCTATTCTATTTCCGTCATTGTTGGATACATTTACCACCTTAAACACTCTTTTTGGTCAATTTGTCCTAGTTAAACCACTATCCTAAGTATTATTGACTTAATTGACATCAGAGTAGCACTAGATGACATCAGATAGATCACACCCATGCCTACCTTCAGTCAAGTAGGCTAACTTAACCTTCTCCTACATTTGGGGAGGCTACTGGAGCACTCCGGGGGTGATCTGAGTGTCATTAATGCCTCATATTCCTAACTGATGGTTACAATCAATTAAATAGAGTATTGAAGGTGCCCTCCATCATTAAATTGATTATTTATTGATTATTTAATGAACTGGAGTCAACAGAGGAACCTTCAACCACTTCTGATGTTCAGTTAACCTCATCGGGGTTCATTGGAGTCATTGATGCACTACCACTTGATGGTTGGCTTGTTGTGACATGTGTCTGACCTATTTCAGTTAGACTCAGTCATTTATTACACTTCGACTTCAGTTAGGGCTCAGTTGAGTCAATTAGGGTTTTGATCAGTGGTTAACTTGAGTGTTGGCTGTGGCTTACATTCAGTTAAGCTAGACTCACTCATTCAATTCAAATGACCTCCTTGGGAATTCGAATTGCTTTGTCATTCATGATTGCAGCATGATCATTGTATTGTATTACTCATTCTTTTTGTGAATATATAGAGCGGCTACTCATTTTGTATCCCTATTACACCATTTTCATGACTTATTGTTATTAATCTTTGATGAGACTTGTGTTTAGTCCCTAGATTATTGTGGCATATTAATATGGTATCGGATCTCACGGTAGGACAAAGCTTAGATCTCTCAAAAACAAGGTTTTTAACAGATCTTGCATGAAAAATGAGCAATAGCTCAAAAATATAGCACTGCACCATAAGCCAAGGCTTACCACTTAATACCCCAAGTAAAGAACAAGCTTGCTAGATTAACTATGCTGGGTGTGATGAAATCCTAAAATGTGCAGGCTGTCCGACCTTACATTTCCCTTTCTGTTGTGATTTTCAGGTTTTCTATAGGTGAAGCATTCGCTCTAGCAGATTTAGATGGCCTCTTCAGTAGATCTTTTGACTCCATTCAATTTCCACTCATGGAAAGGAGACATGGAGATCCAGCTACGCTCCAAAGGACTCTATAGAGTCACCATGGACACTGAAGATGAGCCTGGTACTACTATAGACAAATTAAGATTCTTGAACAAGAAGGATGAAGCATTCAGATTCTTATGCCTCTCTATTTCCCAGGATCTTCTTTTCCATCTTTCAGGATTTAAGAATCCAAAGGAAATTTGGGACAAATTGGAAACCCTATATGGAAAGTAGGATGATTTGAGAGTTTACCAGCTCGAAAATGAATTTATGTCTCTCTAGCCTTCGAATTTCAAGACCTTCAATGACTTTTTCATAAAGTTCAAGCACATTGTCTTACTCTTGAAGCAATGCAAAGTGGATAAGGCAGATGATCAGCTCATCCTCACCATACTCTCCAAACGTGGAGCTAATTATTCATTTTTTGTCTCTACATTCCGTGCGGGGAAGCTCACAACCCCTGGATGGAAGATGCCTACACTCAATGCCTTCATTGAGTCCCTAACAAGTGAACATGATAATCTTGTCTAGATGAGGATCATCAGATCCTCCCGTGATCAATCCCTCCATGTCTTAGGGCCCAAAGATCTGAAGGGTAAAGGAAAGCAGCAGAAGCACCCAAAAACTAAATTCGAAGCTCCTAATCCTAAAGTTGAAAACCAGCAGCATGATGAGTATTCTGGATCAAGGAAGAACAAAGGAAAAGGGAATCATGGAAAGGAAAAAGTCAAGTGTTCATACTGCAGGAAGGGCTTCCACACTGAACATGCCTGCATGAAGAAAAACCTTGATGAAGCTACCTCTCTCCTTGACAGATATCACATCAATCTTCCGGAAATCTTTCGAAGGAGAGATCAGCAAGATCGGGAACCACAACATGAAAAAGGTCATGCCCTCATGGCAAGCACTTCGAAGTCCAAAACACTCTTGATTGATTCTGGAGCTTCGAACCACATGATGGCTGAAAGAAACTCCTTTTCATCCTTGGAGACCGGAAAATCCATCCCCATCCACATGGGAGATGACTCCACCATCATTTCAGAAGGACAAGGTACGGTTGATCTTGAGAATGGCTATTTTCAAATGTTTTGTATGTACCATCTATGGCATCAAATCTCCTTAGTGTCTATCAGATGACACATGCAGGAGTGCCTAAGAGAGTTTCTTTCAGCCCAAATTATGTTGAGATAACGAAGCTTGCATCCAGGAAACTCATTGCTAAAGGCCTTGCAAACCATCATGCAAAATCCTATGAGTTCTCTCACTTTGTTGCGGATGCAAAGCCCACTGCTCTGCTAACTCATGGAAATGAAGTTAGTAGGCTGTGGAATGAAATGTTTGGCCATCTAAATTTCAAATATTTGCAGCAATTACAAAAAAATTCCATGGTTGAAGGCCTCCCAGTCATCAAGGCAACCACTAGAAATTGCAAGGGCTGTGTGATTGGAAAACACCCTGAGCACAAGTTCAATCAAGGGAAGGCAAACTTAGCTACATGCATATTGGGGCTGATACCACTACAACAAAAGCGGATTTAGCGTCAGATTTACCGCCGAATTTTAGTGTAATTTTTTCCCAATTTTGGTGAACAATCTGGCGCTAAACCTGGCACTATTGTACAATTTCATAAAACATCATCCATTGCATATTTTTTCCCATCCTTTTTAACATCCATTTTTGCACCCAATTTTTTGCATCTTTTGTTACGCCCTTATTTGCGCCCAATTTTGCATATTTTTTTGCGTCCTTTGTTACATCCTTGTTTGCACCTAGTATGACACTTACTTTTGCATCCAATGCTGCATCTTATTTTGCTCCTAGTTTTTCATCGAGTCTTGCACCATGTTTTGCTTCAAATTATGTGTCCAATTTTGCATCTAGCGTTACATCTAGCTTTGCATCCAATATTGTGTCTTGTTTTGCATCCAATTTCACTTATAATGTTGCATCCCTGTTTGCATCTAATTTGCATCTCATTTTACATCTTTTTTTGTATCCATGTTTGTGCCTGATGTTTCATCTCATTTTACGTCGTATTTTGCATCTAGGTTTGCACCTAGTGTTGCATCCTGGTTGATGTCTTTTTTTTGCATCTAACTTTGAGTCCAATGTTGCACCCAGTGTTCCACCTAGCGTTGTGACTGGTTTTGCAACCATGTTTGTATCTAATATTGCATCCAATTTTGTGTCCAATGTTGCATCCCATATTGCATTCAATATTACATCTAGTTTTACATCCAATGTTTCGTCCCATCTTGCATCTAATATTGTGTCTCATTTTAAGTTTTTGTTTGCGCCAAGTGTTTCCTCCAGTTTTGCACCTGGTGTTATGCATGGTTTTATGTCCATCGATACACCATATTTTGTGCCCAATTTAATGTCCAATTTTACGTCTAGTTAGGAGTCCACTTTTGCATCTACTGATGCGTCTAGTTTTGGGCCTAGTATTGCATCCAGTTTTGAGTCATTAATTGTCTCTAGTGTTGAGTCTTTTTTTGCATCCAATTTTGCGATTAGTGTAACATCCATTTTTGTGTCCACATTTGCGTCTGACATAAGGTCCACTTTTGCATCTATTTTTGTGTTTTGTGTGAAGTATACTTTTACATCATCTTTTGCATTTAGTGTTGCGTCTAATATTGCATCAATATTGCACTACTACATTTTTTACCTTTAGAAATACATTGCAATATCATTAGAGCATGGAGGAATCGAACCACCGACCTCCTGCTTATAAGACAGGCTCTCTTCCATTGAGCTAGAACCCTTTAAGAATCGGGAAGATGAGCAATATTAACACATTAAATTTCATCATTGTCCGTGAAATATTGTTTCACCTTTATTGTTTTGTGTATAATTTGTCATATGTTTTTCCTATCATGCCTATTGACATACATTTAAATATTATTATGTTTTCTCATCCAGAACTAACACATTTGAAATAGCAAGATTCTAAACACTTGCATATGGAAACTATTAGTTTCCATTCTGATAGATTGCACATCCACCTTGGTTTTCCTACAACAATGCCTACATATGTAATACAATGTTACCAAAAATGAGAAATGAGAAATGCAAAAAGAAAAGGGAATGGTACATGAAATGGGTTTTGGAGGTTTCACATAGAAGAAACAAGGAGAGAGAGAAAACAACAATAATGGTGAAGAAGAGAACGGAGATCACAGAGCCTGGATACAGTAAAAATGTAGTCTAGGTTGTCAATGGGTCTTGATTTGTGGGTCAAGTAGGTTTACTTACTTGGTAAAACTTGTTGTAAACAAGAGCTTGGTTAGTTTGTATGCCAGGTAAAACTTGTTGTAAACAAGAGCTTGGTTAGTTTGAACTTTGTATGCCAAGAGGTATTTAATACAACCAAAAAATCCTAGCAAGTCCTCTTCAGTAAGGCCTAAATATTTGATAATTATGGTTAGTCTTCCAACCAAAACAAAAAAAAAAAAATTATAGAATTCCCACTGCTTTACACAAAGAAATTTGGAAACTGAGGACCACTTCACAAACTACAATGGATGATCAATGATCGATAGCGCAGGACTGAAACCTAAATCATGTATACAACAAATACAAATGAATTAAAATGGAACTAGGAAGAGGCTAATCAAATGCCAAGATAACATAGAAAAAATGAAAATTTATCATGAAATTACACAAAACAATCTGGTCATCAATACCTTCAATTGCAATTTGTGTTGTGGGTATGGAATAGAGCTAGGATTGAAGTGAAATTCAATTTCCCGAAGAATTGAATTTTTGGCACTTGAAAAGGTGGAGAAGATGACAAACTGGTTAAAAGGGATTGAACCCCACACTTTCACAGCCACAACAATAATATCCATCACTATCAAGAAACTCTTTTATTCCAGGTTCTCGTGGCCGATAGAGAGGGTTCCCCCAAAGGGACCATATCATATGCAAACAATAGTAGTGTAGTTAGGACATGGTGTAAAAGGAAACCATTACTAGCATGGGTGTTCTTCTAGAGGTGTATCTCTTTTTTCTAGTCCATCAGTTTAAATCCAAACTGCATCAATGTAAATCTGAAATAATTTCAGGGATAGGGGGTAGCCCTGGTTAACCCAATTAGTGCTCCCGATGAAGTGAGAAAACCTCCAAGATGTGGGAAGTTGTCATATAACTGTCATAGAGCCTCATAATAGCAACACTGACGTTCTATTCAACAATGATACTGTGAAGTTCTCATGATTCATTTCCTAGTTTAAGTTTCTTTAAAGTCTTCATGCTTTGTCTGATTATCCATTTCACCTATTTGAAGGTATGCAATATATTTGTTCATTTTCATAGGTTAGATGAGTGTTAATACAAGTACTAAAATTCAATACATGAACATATAAAGAATTGAGGTAAAATTCAAATTGTAATAAAATGTAACAACATAACTTTCATTTCTTTCAACTTAACGCTCTACTGGTCACTGCGTTAACTTAATGCTCTACTGGTCACTGCATTAAATTTGATCATTGAAATGTTTCATCAACTGTCATGTACAGAAAAATAATAAATAACACGTGTAGTAAACTAAATCTCAAGTAAACTACAGAAGATAAAGAATATTAACCATTGTTGGATCCGCCTTATACTCAGTTAGTTCTGAGTTTGATCTTGTCACTGAAAGGACAAGTCAAACTAGTTGAACCATATACGTACCTTGAGAGAGAGAGGGAGTAAAAAAACCTTAGTTTCTTCAATCAATTTAGCAATGCAGTCAAGGAGAATCACACAGATGCACTCAAAGTGAAAGATGTACAGTCAAGCACTCTACCAACAGATTCACGATGAACAAATTCCTGAAACTAGTCAGGGTGGATCAAATAGAAAAACTCAACCTGTGCAGAGAATAGATCGTAGTAAACCCCATGCATAATAACATAGAGGTAAAACCTAGAGACTGCCATGGAGAAAGAAAAACACAGCCCAGACCAAGTAATCTAGGCAGATCGGTGAAGACCAGGAAGAGTGATCCCGAGAAGACAAGCCCATGAAGGTAATCCAAGCCGTGAAATAAAAACCAGCAATCAAAATCCAAGCCCGTGAAGGTAATCCAAGTTGTGAGAAAAATCACGCAGTCAGTCGGCAGAGAAATCCCCTCAAATAAAACGCAGACAGTAGACAGCCGGAAGAGAGAGCCCCACAAATAAAATGCAGACAGCAAACAGTCGGCAGAGAGAGCCCCACAAATAAAATGCAGACAGGCACCAAAAAATAATAACACATGAAGGTAGATCGATGAAGACCAGACCGAGAAGGAGATCAGTGAAGATCAGACCGAGAAGGAGATCGGTGACAACCAGACTGAGAAAGAGATCGGTGACGACCAGACCGAGAAATTAATCCCATGAGATCAAGCCTGCGAAGATAATCCAAACCAAAACTCAGAATCCAAGCCCGTGAAAAATAAAAAATCAGAATCCAAGCCCGTGGAGAAAGTCGTGCCGAGAAAAATCAAAATCCAAGCCCGTGGAGAAAGTCGTGCCGTGAAAAATCAAAATCCAAGCCCGTGAAGGTAATCCATGGTGAGATCCCAAAATCATATGTGTTGAAACTAAAAATAATCTCTTCCTTATATAGGTTAGGGTATATAAAAAAATTACTTATGATAGAATTAACGGAGGCCCACAAAAATAAAAATAAAAATTAGGTAGCCCAAAAGAATAAACTGTCCCAACAAAAGTCAAAAAAGATTTTAATATAATAAAAAGTAAATTGTCAAAAATTCTATTAATAAAATCATGAGATTTTATTAATAAGACTAAAATAATTATTTAGTGAAATTATAATAAAATGAAAGTCCAAAGGTCCAACATAAAGTCAAAAATCATAAGTGGGTCATTATAATAACAACATAAGGTAACCATAAAAATAAATGGTTCAATGATCTTTAATAAATCATCAAGTAAATATACTCCATAAATTAGGAGTCATCATAGTCAAAGGTGCATAATAGTGCTAAGACTAGTAAGAATAGGACCAAGATTCAACAACCACAAGATTAAGGTGAACCGTAAAGGTGGAAAATCAATCAAATAGGACCAATAAGACCAAATACTTTTCTCTCTCTCAAGGTACATAGTTTTATATATTTTTTCATCACTATATAAGGGGGAAGATCCAACCGGATGGTACAATCCTTTTGTCCTTGACACTGCTCCTAAAGGCTAGGTACTAGGGACATCGTCAAGGGGTGGCCAGTCCCTTGAGAATCAACCTAGCAATAACCGATTAGGAGAGGGGACATCATTATCTTCCATTCTTAATGAATGGCTTTTAGCCTTAGGCTGAGTTTCAGTCTCACACTGAATCAAGTTAATCAATTCCTAAACCCTAACTGGGTCCTCCATTCTCTCACAGAATGGTTCTCGGTACTAAGCTGAGTTTCAGTCTCACACTGAAAATTGATCAAATACCTGCATTACCTACTTGGACATCGTGTCCCTGGTCCTATACTAGAATATATCTCTGCCTCTACCTGCAGGCTACTTGGACATCACATCCTTTTGTCCCAGACCAAAATACCCTAGAGGCATATAGGGGCCCTAGCCACATGCTAGGGGCTTTGCCATGGCATCAACCTGCTTGGTCCTAGACCAAGAACCCCAGGAGACTATTGGGGGCCCTAGGGTACCTTCTAGGGTCTTATTCTATCCTAGTCAACTGACTAGGAAACCATTCTCTAAGAATGGGTCTCACAGCTGCACTAACTTTAACAATATTGACAATTGAGGATTGCTTTATTGCTCTTGTATATGTGGCATTTAGTTTTCCAATCT
The DNA here is from genome assembly GCA_001517045.1 of Pseudotsuga menziesii. Classification (NCBI taxonomy): domain Eukaryota; kingdom Viridiplantae; phylum Streptophyta; class Pinopsida; order Pinales; family Pinaceae; genus Pseudotsuga; species Pseudotsuga menziesii. Next base: position 183,002 of record LPNX011118312.1, read on the forward strand.
ATTAATGTCTAGTGTTCCTGAATCACAAATTATGAAACTAATTTTCATATTGCTGCATTGCAGGATTTATTCTACTCTACTCTTCGTTGTGCACGAGAAATAATGATTGTTGATGATGGATCAAAGAACTTACTGAGGGCTATAAATAGCATGCTAAGTGCACTGGCTTTTCATATTAGAGAGTATTATTGGATTGATATGATAAAGCTCAATGAAATTTATAGATACAAGACAAAATAATATACCCCTGAAGCTGTCAACAAGTTCAATATTTATCCAGAGCAAATTCCATCATGGCTTGTTAATTGGATGCCTGATCAAGGAGGATTCCTAATTGGGAACCTTCAGCCTGCTCACATGGATTTCAGGTTTTTTTCCTTGGGGAATCTTTGGGCTATAGTAACATCTCTAACTACTCTAGAACAGGCTGAGGCTATATTGAACCTAATTGAGAGCAAATGGGATGATCTTGTGGGAAGCATGACTATGAAAATCTGCTTTCCTGCATTGGAATATGAATAGTGGCGAATTATCACTGGCAGTGATCCAAAGAATACGTACTGCTCTCTCCTTTTGCTTATATTGATTGTTAATATGCATGGTTTTGTACATCAGGATTTAGAAGGGAAGCATACAGAAATTTAATGTTCAGGGTTGTGTTTGCATTCGGTGTTCACTTTTAATATTGAAGTCATATATGAGTGCTGAAGGACAGGATGGGATTTTGCAGTTGCATTCTCTGTGTTGTATGTTGGCATGTACCTACTGTAAGATGCTGAAAAAGTATTATGTTCACCTATCTCAATGTTTCCATCTGCTTCATTTTTCCTCAGTATTGTGTAGCATATCTTCTTTAGCTATATGAAATTTTGATAGTATTCTTGGTAATTCTCTATATATAATGTTGTGTATTTGAAAGCTGAAGAATCATCTATGTTTGATTGGCAGCTATGGTATGGAACTCCATGCTTTGATTGTAAATGATTTATATTATCATCTTCAAGTGGAGTTAGAAGGTCGAAAAATTCCTCCAGGTTCCTTTCAGAGAGTTTCATAGCACCTCATAAAGTTGGAGATAGATTCAATTTTGCAGATTGTTAAACATTTCCGTTTAAAAGAGCTTCATCCATTATGTGAAGATAAGTATATTTATGATACCAAATCCCTTAAAACAGAATTGGGTATATATTGGTGGCCTCACTCAGATGACAAAGGAATCATAGCTGCAGCAGAAAAGACACTAGAAATCTTGAGCCGTGCAAATAGGGCCTCTTGTCTTGCATATTTTCAGTTGAATGCATTAAAAGCATGGATGACTATGTTAGCTTTGTCAATGTTTGACAAAAAAGATGTAAGTTCATTCATGCTTGAGAGCTATCATACTTATCCAAAACAATTTCTGTGCTTGTTATGTTTCTAGACCATAAGAATACCTACTTTCCTTATTTCTATTTTATAGTCTTTCTGGATCAGTTTGTTTTGGTACTTATATTTTTGTTTGCAGTACCTCATATCGTTTCTTGTTGAATAGGGGACAGAGTTAGGTTCAAATACCCTAAATGCAGCCTTCTCAGAAGAATCGATAGGGTTGTGTATTGAAGATCTTTGCAATTATCTATTGACATCAATGCAGTTGTTAGGCCCTCTTGGTGATCCAACAAATTACATGCTAAATTTTCTCATAACACAGGCCCAACTTTTGCTTATTTTTGTGAGGTGGATGTGCAGCCATATAATTTCAACAACAAAGAGAATGCATGCTTGGCTACTCTATGCAAAAGTGATCAGAACAATGATCACAAACCTAAAATTATTGATGGATATAAAACCATTTATTCCAGACAGACTTGAAACAATGCTTAGATGTCTCCTGGCAGTGCTTCTGACATCATTAGACTTTATTCATTCTCAAAATGAAGAGTACCAGGAAAGCAGAGAATCAAAGATAGATATGTAGAATGTGGCAGATGTCTTTTCTGATGTTTCTCTTATGAGTTTGGGATTTCTACCTGTTCTTTGCAGTTGTGTTGAAAACAAAAATGTTGCAAACCTATCTTTAGCTGTAATTGATACACTCTTAAAAGGTTTTCTAGCACCTAATACTTGGTTTCCTGTTTTGCAAAACCATTTTCCTATGCAGTGTGTAATTGGTCGGATTCGACATGATAGTTGGAGAGATTCAGCTGCTATAATCCTGAATTTTTGTTTATCTTTAGCACGTGTGAGAGGAGGTGTTGAGATGCTGTAGTCTACTAGTTTTTTTTCATGCTTGTCAACATTTAGTCACTTCCTATGAGATTAACTTTCATTAGGCTCGGGAAACAAAGAGGGTCCATTCTCTGTCTAGCATAACGGTAGACTGTGTGATGGGTTATGGGGTTTAGGGATAGCTATTGTAACAACAATGGTGAACTCTCTTGGAGAAAATGATGCTAGTACTTTAGTTCTAGACAATGCATTGACCTAATTTTATTCTAAAAAATATGATATCTTGTGTACACTATATTCCCCCGACCTTCCAGCCAATGCACTTGGTAGGAAGAGAACTAAACATCAAAGGCCCCAAACTTCTCTCGTCGCATTACAAGAAACAGAACATGCCATTACTCTTATGTGCCATCTTACAAAGAACCGAGTGACATGGCTAAATGTTATGCAAGGTGTAGATTCAAAACTCCGAGAAACTTGTATACATCTACTAGCCTTTATTGCTAGAGAAGGTCTCATATGCACTCGAGATAATGATAGGGAAAGTATGCTTTTGCGATGCCCTCCCCTTCAAAAGGAAGAGATAGCTACACATGAAAATCCTTCAATGGATGCTACATTCTTTAAAAAACCCTTGATAATTTTCATATTACACAGGTAAAGGATGAAGCATTAATTGCCTGAAGGTAGACACAATAGCATAACAAAGTGAACAAAATTATTTCTAAATGACTCGTGAATCACATCTTAGAATATTAAAAAAAAACTGTAAAAATCTAATCTAGATCCTGAGTTTTCCTCATACAATGCACTATGAATCGAATAATCGTGTATAAAGCTAAAATAGTCGACCTTTCACCAAAAAGGTGTCAAAAGTTATAGATCTGTACAAGATCATAAACTTTTGGTCCAATACCATATTAAAAATATTTGTTCTGTTTACCTTTTAACTTTGATTCCACATAAAACTTAGCTTTTAAACCATGAAACACTAAAATATCGATACAATTTACATATATCCAACACTTAGCTTTGATACCATGAAGCACTGCAATATCGATACAAATTAAATATACTCAAGAAGCATTCTAGACAAAACAAGTGGCACCTTATATAACTGTAACTAGAAAACGTAGCACTTTTGATCTCATACTCATACCCACGATTAACAATATACCATCTCTGTATCCCACATGTTACATGAGTACAAGAGAGACTCTAATGTCTAGAGGAACAAGTTATTTGCAGGACAAGAGCAAAGAATCAGAAGTACAAAATCTAGTCAATTTACATTACCTAACTGAGCCTTCCCCAAAGCTGATTTGCTTTGTTTGGGGGAAGACATTTCCAAAGTACTTTTAGTCCCAAGCTACAGTGTCAAGTATACAGCCCACATGATCACAAGAGTATCAAATTTTGATGAGTTGCAAAGACCTCGGATGTGATCGGCATAGTGCCAGACTCTCAAGGCTTTCTGCTATCTGCCAGGTTATATAATATAAGAACTAGAATAGTAATAAATAATTGACTCATCGTCCAAGATTAAAAAGTTAGGCAAGCAAATATAACTATGGGAAGACTCCCTAACGATTGGCTAGCAGCTGACAGATGTTGAGAAGCAAAGGAAATGGAAAGAAGGCTAAAGTGATAGCCTACATGGCTGAAGGGGACAAAATAGAAAGCAATAACCCAAACTATCAGTTAACAAGAGATATTTATAGCAACACAATAATTAATAACTAAACTTAACGAATAATATAATATACTTTTGGTATATTACATCAGGGACATATTCACTACAACCTCTTTCTTCAACAGTTGGGTTGATCTGATACAGGCTAGAAACCTTATGGAAGAAGCCACAAAGGAGGAGTTTCTTGAGGTTCTCAAATCCTTCCAACATGGAAAATATCTTGGCCCAAATGGATGGGCCATTATGTTTTACCTTGGGTTTTGGTACCTAATCAGTGACAATATTGTTGTTGCAATTGAAGAATCAAAATATTCAGGTATGGTTCACCCCCCATTTAACTCTAGTTTCATTTCTAATATCCCAAAATATGATTTTCCCTTAGGGTTCGACCATTATAGACCCATATCCCTATCCAATTGTATATATAAGGTCGTCTCCAAGGTCATACCAGTCTATATCAATCCTATCCTCTCCAACTACATCCCCTAAGCCAATTTGTATTCTTAGACCAGAGAAACGTACATGATATTGTAGGTTTGGCTTAAGAAACTAGCCACTCCATCAAATCCTTTGTTCCCCCTCCTTTCATGTTGAACATAGACCTAACCAAATATTTCGACAAGGTTAAGTGGCTATACTTGCACCTTATCATTACACAATTGGGACTCCCCCATCTGTCCATAAACTAGATAGAAGCATGTACAAAATGTGTCTCCTATATTGTATAAAAAAATGTATTTTCTTCATCGTTATTCCACTCTTCCAGAGGAATGCTCCAAGGGTTCCCATTATTGGCCGCTTTCATTTTCCTTTTTATTATTAAAGCCTTGAGTAGGAACATCTCATTTGAAAGAAATCTTGGGAATCTTCATGGGGTAAACATCACAAAGGACTTTTATATATCACAAATTACATTTGTTGATGTTATCCTCATCTTTGGAAGGGTATCTATCATGGAAGCCAAAGTACTACAACACATATTGATCCTTTTCTCTTCATCAACAAGTATGAAGGTAAACACGGGGAATCCTACCATATTGTTCTTTAATATACCTGATATCCTTAAGCAAAATATTCTCAATCATCTCCCTTACATAGAAGAAGACTCCAATTCTTGCTTCAAGTACTTAGGGTTTTCTCTTAAAGCAAATGATTACAAAATCAAGGGTTGGTTATGGTTTCTAGAAAATATCAAGGAAAGGATAGGCTCATGGTTCCATCAATGGATCTCATTAGAGGGGAGATTTACAATGGGAAAAAGTGTCATTTAATACATTCCATTTTATTGGATGGCTATGGCCTTTATTCCAAAGTATATTATTTCCTCCGTCTAGAATATTTGCACACAATACATATGGTCTAGAAACAAGGAAGAAAAATCCCATGCACTCTATGGATGGGAGATTTTAAGTAAACCCAAAAGCCACAGTGGCTTCGGGACTAAGGGCTTATCTCTATTTTCACAAGCTATGGAAGCTAAAAGGTATTGGAGGCTCATCTCCTCAAAAGGTCTTTGGTAGACTTGTATATAGAAAAAAGTATTTCCAACCTCTTACAATTATCAGCTGATTCATAATGGTACTATGAGAATAGTGGGTGGCTTACTCTTTTGGAGGGTGTTGATTAGATCATGTATTTTGATAAGCTATCACCTAGCCTACAAACCTGGGAATGGGGAAAACATTAAATTTGGAGTATACTCGATAGTAGGGTTGGAAAGGTAAAATTTACTCTCAAATTGAAATGAAAATTTTGATGACTTCCAGGAATCTACAAGTGCTTGCATATGTATACTCAGAACTAGACTTGCATGACAAGAATGACTAGTGTGCTGTAGAAGAATTTGGTCTAGATGGCGATCATCGGGCAGAATGGGAAACTTATACTTCCAAATTGGTCAATGCTTCAATATTACACTCATAGACTATCCAAATGAATTGATATGGATTAAGAATAGGGATGGAGGGAAGTACGGGGTTAAATTGGGTTCTATTGCATTATCCACTAACTTGTTCGTTGATATTTCAAGTGGGTGGTGTTTCATTTGGAAACTCCCATCGCAACCCAAAGAAATATATTTTGGATGGTTTTTCCTCTATAACAAGATCCAAACTTGGGACAACCTTTAGAGGAGAGGAAAAATAGGTCCAATTTTTTTCCATACCTATAGAGAATAGGAAAATATTCTCAATAACTTATTTGTGCACTAGAGATTCACTTAGGTTGTTTGGTCAACAACGTATGCTTTGGGTCACAGGCCAGTATGAGAAGAAGACTCTCTTAATGAATCCTAGGACAATTACTTTAAAATCCCTATAAACTCAATGTATTTAGCTCTTCCTCTTACCAATATGTGGGATACCTGGATATCTAAGAATGAGGCTATTTTTAAAAACAATTATCCCTTGGTCTCAATGAATTTACATAGATCCAAATATTTATTGAAGGACCCGAGGTGACAGGAAAAACAAACAAGCAAGAAAATTGGACCCACCTAGTATTGATCCAAATCAACCAACTATTTTTGCAATGGGGAATCAAGTGGAAACCCTGGAAAGTGTGGATTGGTAGGTTTCATTACTAACAAATATAGGAACATCCCTTTTCAACAGGCACTATACATTAAAACAAACAATTTTGCAGAATTACAGGGAATGTATATAGGTAAAAATGGCACAGGTCTACTCTCTCCCTAACGTGGTGATCTTCCTGGACTCAAAACTCATAACCAATTGGATAAACCAAAGCTCAATATGCTCCAACATCTATTTGTATCCTCTCTTGGAAATGATCAAAGGATAACTACCAAATGTAAGTATTGCTCACAATTATCAAGAATTCAATAAGAAGGTTGATTCCTTGGAAAACTCAGCTTTCCAGTTAGATATGGGTTAGATAAGAATACAAATTAAGGACCCATATGGGAAGGTCACAGTATTGGAATTAAAAATCATATGATTTCTACAAGATGAAATGGTGTAGTAACAGAACTGTCAATACTACTCATATGCAAGGGTTGAGATCACTCCCCCTCCTATTCTTTTTCATACTATTTTTTATATGTTTGTAGGGTTGAGATTACTCCTATTGATACTTATGTTTTACTCTTAATATGGTTCAGGATTGAGATCAATCCCTTGCTTTTCTAAGAAGACATTTTGTGTATTTTTTATAGTCCTAAAATGGACAATTATGGTTGTAACTTTTGTCATGATAAGAATAAAGCGACCATCATTTTTTCTTTGGAACACACACACACACACACACACACACAAACAATTTTATGGTGATATAGCTTGTAAGGGTTTTCATTAGCATTACCATGGTATATTGAAGTTTATATGTTTTTTAGTACCACTTATCTAAATAAATGTGGGATAGTATTTTCCACATAAAGTCAAATTTATGTCATAGAAACAACATCAGGATGCACAGATGTTAGACATATCTCACTTAGTAAGGAGATTTCTTAGGAAGGCATATGAAAATAATATTTTGAAGTATCACTAGTGAGATATTTTTTTGCATTTAAGGAAGGTGATATGTTCAATTTCATGAAAGTAACAAAATAAATAAAAATGATCTAGCGATCCATTTCATACCGTACCTCCCCATTTAGGGAGTATTTTGGTCCTTAAAATATTTTACTAATATAAGTGAGGAAAAAATCCTCTACCTTCTCCTAGAGTACCATTTGAACTTGTTTGTAAGTTGATCTTTCAACCAAACCTACTAGAGCTCATGTTGCCTCCATTTGATTATTATGTACTTCTTTTTCAAATTCATATCTTCTGCTAACTCCATGTTAGCTACTAGTGGTAATCCCTTTATGATAAGTAATACTATCTCTTCAATTGACTTGTCCAACTTGGAAGACTCATAGAGTTAAATATTTCCTACATTCATTACTGAGTAAATGTGGATACATGGGTTCGACTGACTCTATAGGAATTATCGCCTACCTTCTCCAACACTTCAAAAGGACCATACCACAAAGCCATGAAATTCTTGCAAGGATCCTCTATCATTTGTTTCAACCATACTCTATGATACCTTTAATAACTTTTCAATTATGTATTGATCATGTCAAGCCTTGTACTTTTCATGTGAATTATTGAATCTCTCATGTACTTGTGAATGGATTGTCCCCATATTATCTTCTAATGATTCTCCTATGGTGTCTTCCCTCACTCCTCCTAACTGTCCATAAGAGTTCTCAGTGGCATGAACCTTCAACAAACTCAAACCCCAAATCTCTTTTAGTGAAAATCAAAGCGTTTAAAACGTGTAAAATATCCAGTGTTTCATGTCAAAACCAAGCATATTAAGATAACCAAAGTAACAAAGCATGTAATTAGTCTTTCGATTTCTTCATATCCACAAAAACTAGAAAATTTCTTAAGGCTTTCCTTCCCATTACCTTCATAAAGACTCACCATTCACCAGCCATTTAATTCTCAGCAATCACACAACCTAAATAATGCCCTAATACAAACTTAAGAATAGATACAAACTTCAAAAATGTACAAAAATAACCACAAACATTGAAATCCCTTCCTAAATAAACATAACCAAGAAAACACACAACCAGGAAACCAAATTAAGAAGACTAAAGATATGAGTAACAGGGAAAATATCTTGAAAGAAACATAAGACAAATGCATAACGTTGAAAATTATTACCGTGGGAGGGTTTTGAGCCTAAGAATTATAAGAGGGAAGCACGATATCCTTCTCAAACCCCAGATCATCCATCTACTTGACCAATTCAGTGCTGCTAGCCTGCGGCTGCAGTGACGATGAAGAGAAAGAGGCAGGGTTGGGATTCCTCACCTTTTTTTATTGTGGCCTGGTGTAATTAGAGTGTCTGGAATCCAACTAAAGACATCATTCATGTCTTGCATGAAAATCCAGAGGCCCAACAATTGGCCATATAAAAGTTGTATATAATGTTTTCCTGGATATTGATATATGGAAGATCTTGGAATGCTATATCTAACTGTCTTCGTATCTAGCCATGTAGACGTCTAGCTTTGCGGTATGCACAATGCTTATTTCAAGTAAGTGCAATTTATACTTGGAAGCTGAAGTCACAGGTTTGTTCACAGAATTAGGTAAGGATGTTGTGACTCTGAAGTGGATTACTTTTTATATCAACCTAGGAAGAAAATAACCTTTTCCAGATTTGGAGTGGCATCTTGTCAAGTGCTTTTCAAGGATATAATTGTCCTAATCAACTGGAGTTCCCTGCCAACCTTCTGCAATCTAATGATGATCTTGTCAAATAGTGAATGTCTTTAGGCAGTGCCTAAAGACATTCACTATTTGACATTCAAAGAGAATAGTTGGTGGGTTTTACATTTTTTATAACCATATTTGTGGACTCGAGGAGGAAGGCTAGAAGGGGTTTTCTCTACCTCTGAATAGTTCAATGGTTTTTATGGATGCTGACATGGCAGTATGCAAACCACAACATTTAATTTCTCTTTATCATTAATTTCACATTTAATGATTTGTAACTAGTTCTAGTAAGTTCAGCACAAAACAAATTATCCTTTCGAGGTTGTAGGTACCAGTTATGATTAGGAGTTTGGTCTAATCAAATGGCAGCCTGCAGGAACTGTCTTGACATTCAGAGAGCATAGTTTGTGGGTTTTACATTTTTTATAACCATATTTGTGGACTCGGGGAGGAAGGCTAGAAGTGGTTTTCTCTACCTTTGAATAGTTCAATGGTTTTCATGGATGCTGACTTGGCGGTATGCAAACCCCAATACGACTACTAGACGACTAATGTAAAGAAACAACAAAAAAGGAGGTGGGTTCAATCCTTGAAGAGAACAATTCTTATGAAGAAAACAACAAATATAAAAAAGCACAAGTAATAGGCTGGTATAAAAAAAAACAAATACCTGTTCTACTCTAAAAAAACAAATACCAAATAAATAAATAAATAAAGCAAATACCTGTTCTACTCCATATGGGCTTCCTCCTCCGCTTGCCATTGCGCAAAGAACAAGTAACAGCCTGGTGCGGTGCTTTTGCTTAATCTTCTCAACCTCCAAGGGCACTTTTCAACCTGCAAGGGATAAATATGCATTCAACCTGATAGAACCCATGCTTTTTAAGTTTCCTCCTTCCACACTGGCCGCCACTATGTCCACCTGCGTAAAAACCCTCCTTTTGGCCGACATGAACCCGTATCTATTCGAAAAGAAGGATTTGAGGCCGCCATTTATTTACAGACAGATCGGTGGCTTCGATTCTCATGCCTATCAGACATCTTTGTTATTGCCAGTGTTTCTGGATTTCGATCTATAAATTAATTTCTTCATCTGCCTTTACGTGTGAGAATTTTCCAGTATCTGCTTCACCCAATACATAAAATGGATGGAAAGAGCTAAGCACCTTGTTAAATAGCTTCAGCTTTTTGGATTCTTCAACTATGCTTCGATGTTTGTTGTGCTGTGATGATTCATTTAATCATTCTGTATTGCAGTTGTGTTGTTCTTTTCATCCCCTTCCCCCGGTGGGGGTAACCACACTAATTTTTTTGTTGCTTCAGCTTTCTCTCTCCAGCAGTACCTCATAGGTTGGTTCCCCACGTTGCCTCTGACCCCCACACACTACAGAGCAAGTATCGTTGCATTTTGAAGTGGTTTTATCCTGAGGCCGTTACTATTCAACTAATTACCAAACTCAAATGCTTGTAAATCATAGTATTTATCTCAAACCCTAAACAATTAACTTAAACGGAGCCACAACAACACCAGTTTATCTTTTATTAGTTAGTATACACATTTTTTATTCACTTCTATAACCAAAGTCTTCAAGTTTTTTCATGATTCCATGTAATTATAAGTTTTTTCATTGTTTTGAAAAGTTGTTTTTTATGATAGTTTATTTGGCAGTATACAAGTTTGGTCTATAGATACACATCAAGTACACAATAACACAACTATTAGCCAACAATTTTGGGTTTTTAGGACATCTTGAAGCGCTAGTATTAGACTTACTATATCTTGTTTTTTTATTAACATGCTCTATAACATGGTCGCAACTAATTTTCAATATAAGAAAGATATTATATTCTATTAGAAAAATACATATTCTTTTTCTAGGGTACTTTAATGCTAGAACACAAGGTAAGTAAGTTGTAATCCTAAGAAACATATAAAACTCTAATATTTTTTTTGTTATAAGACCATTTCATTAAATCTGGATTCACTTTAGTCTAAGCCTCTTCGAAGATAGGTCAAATCAATTTTTCCAAAGTGTGATATTGGGGTTTCCAAAGTGAAAAATATAATTCCAAATGTGCCAATATCATACTAAAAAATAGAAAAATGGATTTAGAAGTGATAAACCCCATGAAAAAAATCCCCCATACTACCTCTCGATTGCTTCAAGCCATACTACTATTGCTCCTTTAACAATTCTCCATTGTTTGTCAATAAACTAACGATTAAAATTCCTCTTAGTTTATTTTTCTTTCAAGCAAACATTCAAATCCCTCTAATTTGCTCCTCATTGTATGATATATTTCAATATTATTACCATTTAATGAAATTTGTTATCATTATTGTTTATTACAGGAACCGGAGGAGGCCATGGACACAAATCAAGACATTTCTGAGCAGGAAAGAAGACCTCATACTATTAAAGCACGCCGCATGCAAAAGTGGGTGGAAGAGGATATGACAATAGACTCTACAGATACAATAGAAACTGACCATAATGAACGAGGGGTTAGTCATGATGATAATACATGGGATGAATACTTACAATTGTTTTTAGTTGTTCAATATCAATTCAATTAGATAATTGTACAATACAATAACATTATATAGTCTATGATCCAATCTTGGAAAAAATTAATGCATGTGTTGCTTAGTTTAGGTTGACAATGCAATCAAAGTAAATGAGGAGTTGATGCATTATGTTAGACCAATACAACGATCTATCCTTAGACATGGGCCTCCTACTGTTAAATCACGCAGAAAACAATGGGTGGAAGAAGATATGACAATGGAATCTACAGATCCAACAGCGAATGAGCACAATGAACAAGAGGTTAGTCATGACAATACTACATGGAATTAATACTTTGAGATGATTGTTGATTGTGGATGTTCTACATGTTGTGGAAAGAAAAAATTCAAACGTGAAACTGTACAAAGACGTTACATAAATGGTTACAATATTTTAACCAATAATTGTTATGATCTAATATTAAATCATGGTTGCATTTAATTATAGGTTGATGCTGATGATACGGCTACTAATGGTCAAGGTCCAACTAGGTCGTTAAGAATTCAACGTGATGATCCAATTCATCCTTTAAACCATACTAGGAGAAGAAGAGAAGCATTGAAGAGAGAACTACCACCTGCAAAATTTGAAGAATTAATGAATTTAGCAAGAATTGATGGCATGCCTCATCATGTTCATAGTGAACATGATGACGAAAATGAAATGCACAAAGAAGGATTGAATGAAATGCTCACAATTTTCTTTGGGGATGGAAACAGTGATGAGGGTGATGATCCTATGCATAACACTAATGATGATATAGAGGGAAAGTGCCACCATAAAAAATTTGACGATATTAACATTCATGAATCAATCAAGCAAGCAGCAAAGGCAGTCATCTTCAAGTCGGGTGCAAGTAGAACATCAAAGCTCTCATGCACATTAATATTATTGGAAATCAAGTCATTATTTGGTTGGTCAGATAAGAGCTTCACTACTTTGTTAAAGTACATTGAATTATATTTATAGATTTGCATTGTTAATTGGTTTACACAATTAGTAGATAAGTATTAAATTCAATCGAATTTATTTAAGTGGACTTTAAATGGATATATGTTATATAAACAATGATATTAAATGACATTTCTAACATGTTTCTCTGAAAACAATATTACAGGGCACTAAAGGATAAAATATTCCCCGAAGATAATGTGTTGCCATCAACTTGTAGAGAAGCACATCAATTGTTGGTTGAGTTGGGGGTAGAATATAAGCAAATTCATGCATGTCAAAATGATTGCATCTTATATAGAGGTGAATATCAAAATAAACAAGAATGTCATGTATGCAAAGAGAAGAGATATCGTACAGATGTACAAAGCCCTACTGTTCCAAATAAGGTTTTACGCCACATGGCAATTATACCTAGAATTCAACGAATGTTTCGTTGCAAGTCACTTGCACAATTGATGGACTGGCATGCAAAGAACAGGAGTAAAGATGGATTCATGCGAATTCCAGCAGACAGTAAAGCAATGAAACACATAGAGGAAAAATGGCCAGGAAAATTCAAAGATGAATCCCGTAGTATTAGATTTGGGCTTGCAATAGATGGAGTGTGCCCATTCTCTTCGATGAGCGCAACTCATACTGTCTGGCCAGTCGGATTGATAGTATACAATATTCCCCCATGGATGAGTGTTAGAAAGGAGCACCTTATGCTAACTCTCATTGTTCCAGGAAAACATCAAGTAAAAAAAATGGATGTTTATATTGCACCTTTTATTGATGAGATGCAATTGTTATGGAAAGGCATAAGAATGTATGACATATCACGTCCTCCATCAAATAAGTTCTTCATGTTCTATGGAATACTATGTTTCACAATTCATGATTTCCCAGGACTTGGTGTTTGTTCAGGTAAGAAAAATAATTTTCATATTCGCACATCATAATTTATTTTCAATTCAACTTGCATATAACTATTGCATTATTATAATTTTGTTATAAAAATTAGTTATTGGATTGCAGGGCTAAAAACAAAAGGTTATTTTGCATGTCCAATATGCGTCGAACAATTTGAGGGGAGATATTCTAAAGATCTACGTAAAGTTATTTATGCAAACACTAGGGTTTTTCTACCACTGGATCATAAGTTCAAAAATCGCCTAAAGAATCAATTTGATGGAACAATTGAAAATAGACCTCCTCCCAAGGTTATGAGTCCTGCTAATTGGCTTAAATAGTATGAAGATGCTGAATTGAAATCTTGGAATGATTTTTTTCTTCATGATCATTCAATTGAGGAACCAGAACAAGTTATGGTTGAAATGCCAAAAGGAATTAATAGGAAATCCATATTTTATGATCTCCCTTACTGGAAGGATCTATTAATATCTCATTTACTAGATCCTATGCATATTTTCAAAAATGTCCCTGATTCTATTTTTAGACATATAGCAGGCAAAGATAAAGACACCTTATCATTAAGGAGAGATATTGTTCTTTCATGTACTAAATTTGATAGAAAACATTTGTGTCCAAATCAAGAAAATGAATCATATGCAGAAGCACCATGGATTCTAAAAAAGAAAGAACTGGATCAACTAAAAAGTGTGATACATTCAATAAGAACACCCACTGGCTATGGCTCGTCATTGAATAAAGATTTTATAGTAGATGGACATGTCACAGGATTTAAAACACATGATTACCATAATTTTATGAAGGTATTTGAATCAATTGATTATTACTATTATTACTTACTTACTTTTTTTATAATTATGATAAATCGATATTAATGAACTCTGGTAAATGGGTTTGATAGCATATCATGCCATTGGAAATTAGAGGGGATTCATGTCTTACAGTTGACTTAAGGAATGCCATAAGTCGACTGTCAGTGTTTTTAAGGTATATTATGGGTTGATATTTACAAGGTTTATGGTATGAAATATTACTGTGTATGACGCAATGATATATTATATTTCATTTTAAATGTCATAAATTTTCATACTAATTTTGTGTCATTTATTAGGTGGTTGACCTCTAAAGATATCCATGTGTGTGAAGTGCCAAAATGGAAGAAGGAAATTGTTGAAATTGTGTGTGTATTTGAGAAGGAGTTCCCTACAAGTTCCATGGACCTACAAGTACATTTACTTATACACCTAGTCGATGACATTGAAATAACAGGCATCGTTTCAACGAGGTGGATGTTTTTCTTTGAGAGGTACATGAAAACCTTAAAAAGATATGTCCGACAAAAGGCACGTCCAGAGGGTTGCATGGCTGAAGGGTATGTATTGAATGAAGCATTTTTCTCCCTATGTGAATTCCTTGGTAAAGAGTTCATAGATGGTCCACACTTTTGGGATGAAGAGTGTGCATCAGATATTATAGATGGAGAAAAACCTCAAAGTAATGGTGTTCAACAAGAAATTGGTAAGTATAATCATCATTATTGTGATTAAGTTTAGAATCATTTACTATATAGTTTTATGTTTATCAAAATAAAATAATAAATTTTACATTTTGAATTATACATGTTGATTTTTAATAGGTGTCGATGAAAGTGCCATGCTTGACAAGTTCATTCTATACCAGATGGACTGCATGAATAAATGGATTGATTTGTATGATATAAAAAGGGAAGAAGTGTTAGAAGCAAGGAGACAGTTTAAGAGATTGAACCAAAGGAATATCCCATTTCCCACAGATCTTTCTGGTGAATGGGGAAAAGATTGCACTCTACAATGGATTACTGAACAAATTCAAAACCGAATGGATGAGGAAGGTATAGATGCAAACATAACAAAAGATGAGATCAACATTTCTAGAGGATGCGAATGAAAGGTAAAGCATGAAATTCTTCAAGAATGTTGCTTGAAATTCTTAAAAAATGTTGTTTGAATATATTCATCAAACTATTAATTATTTAATTATGAATAATCGTATTTATTTGCACTAAAAAAATGGCCTTTCACAGGTGAGAAAGTATCCCACAATGTGGGCATATGGTCATCATTATCGTGTAGAAAGAGTAGATGTAAAGAGACGAACATTTGATTGTGGGGTTATGGTTGATTTCAAGCAATCAAGTCAAGCAAGTTCAAAAGATAAAAACATTGTTGAAGGGATTATTCAATATGTTGGAAAAATACAAGAAATTATTGAGTTGGATTACTGCTCTTTCAAATGTTGCATTTTTAAATGTAAATGTTATGAAGCATTTGAGAGGACAAGAAGACATGATACCCATAGTGTATTGTTTTCTATAGACTCCTCAAAGTACCTACTAGAGGATAAGGAGCCTTATGTTCTACCAATTCATTGTGAGCAGGTATTTTTTTCCTAAAACATAATATAAATATAAGCATTAGTCGTCAATATTTTGATAATTCATTGCCTATTGGGAATATATATGTGTTTAATGATAACAATAAAAATGTAGTAACATATGTCTAATATATGGATCTCCTTCATGCGCAGGTATTTTTCTATGAAGATATTTTGGATCCAAAATGGATATTTGTCATTCATTATGATCCAAGATTAAGACATGTTTTCGAAGATGCTTCAATCGATACTGAGAAAACCAATGATGACCAACCAAATATAGTTGAGGGAGAAAAAATTGGCATCCATGATGATGTTCAAGTTGAAGAAGATCTAGTAGAAGAATGTGAAGATGATAATGATGACAATATTCCTTTGGCAATATGGAGAAGCAAGGTCATAGGTGCATCTTCAGAAGATGCTATCATGGAGGAAGATGATATTATGGAGGAAGATAATATGGATGATATTGAAAGCAATGATGAAAATAGACCTTGTGACATTCATGTAACCGATTTGGAAACAAATTTTATTGATACAGAATATGATGAAATTGAAGATGAGGATGATTACAATACCACTTTAGCTGGATGGTGTAGCAACAATAATATTAGGTACTTGCAAGAACATATGAACATTGACAAGGAAACATTGGAAGACCTAGATGCAGATTATAATGTGAATGGAGACTTCTAAATTTACAGTCGGATATGTAATTCATATTTAAATAATAATGGTTTTTATGTCCAATTTTAAAATGCTTTGTTATTATTTGGATGCAATAGTCATTCAATTACTATGTTTAGAACTCACAGTCTAAATTAATGTGTTGATTGTTGTCTCTATACTCGTTACCTAGTGCAATGTCCTTAAAATGTTTATAAGTTAATATGACTTGGTAGCCAAAAATAACAATAATTAGTTGGATAATAGGTATTGTGGTTAGTTTCATCTATTGATTGATAATGGTTAGAAGTGATATGAAGTTATTCGTTGAGAATTAAAAAAGTTTATATATGTATATTGTAGAAGATGTCATATGCATGTACATACAAATATAACTTGTGCAGTTGAAGGAATTGGTTAACACAAATGTACGTAAACTACACTATAGCAAAAACCTTTGATTAGTTTATGTATAAGCTCACCTTTAAAACAAATATGATTCACTTAAACATATATATAATCCATGTAGTATTCATATAGATGTTCAAATGGGATTTCAATTAGATTATGTGATTCACAACTACCCTCCAAATCAAAATACTTTTGATTAACTATAATAGGAAATGAAAAGTAAGATGCCAAATTGAGGAAACCTCATATTTTGATTTTGTTGTTGCCTTTATTCATCAAATCATTTTTTTTCCACTTTAGCAACATCTTTATATATTGTGCCTATTTTTTCACCTAAACATGAATCTAGCACAAGTAGAATTTAAATGTAATTTATTTTGGATGTTAAAGTGGACACAATTTGTGTCCATTTTAGCATCATCATGATATAGACCACCTAGTTGTGTACCTATACAACCTAGCATAAGGAGAATATAAATGTAATTGATTTGGGGTGCTAAAGTGGACACAATAAATGTAATTGATTTGATGATAATTACATTCACAATTATGTGATTATAAGATAATGATGATGACAATGATGTTGATGATGATGACAATGACAATGATGATGATGACGATGAGATGAATGATGATGAAAATGATGGAAATGATGATGAAGTTGACAATGATGTGATTATATGGTGACGATGATGATGATAATAATGATGACGATGACAATTGTGATGACAATGAGAATGACATGAGAAATGATGATGACGATGATGATGATGATGATCCTTATAAGAAACTGTTGGTAGAGGTAAATAAACCTAGTTTCACTACAAGCTCCAAGATTAAAATGTGCTCAATCATAGTTATAATTTATGCATGCTTAATATTGTAATTGTATCCCACTTGTTATGCATGCTTTAAATGGTAAACATATCCCATATGCTTTAAATGATGATGATGATGAACTAGATGTCAATGACAGTGATGATGTTTTTGATGATGACAATGATGGAAATGATGATGCTCATCATCATCATCATCCTCTTTGTCATTGTCACCATGATTATCACAATATTCATCATCATCGAAATAATCATCATTCGTGTCATCATCATCACCATTGTCCTTGACACCATCATCATCACCATTTTCCTTGACATCATCATCATCATGACTATTGTCATTTTCATCAGTTATTTATCATTACCTTTGGCATAAGAAATAACATCTACCCAAAATATGTGATTAGTGGAAAATGGTCATGGAGGACACATACAATTTATGCATGACAAATAACAACTTATTTTTTAAGATGATCAACATCATCATTCTCATTGTATTCATCACCATTCTCATTGTCATCATCACCATCATCATCATTCATTTCATTGCCATCATAATCATTGCCAATGTCGTCATTGTCATTATCCTCATCATCATCATTTTCATCGTTCTCCTCATTATCAACAACATTATCATCATCATCATAGCCATCCTCAATATCATAATCACTATCCTCATTGTTATCTTCAACATCTGGGTGTAAAATTGGATGCAAAAGTGGATAAAAACATGGATGCAACAAAAGTAGGTGCAAAAGTGGGCGCATAATGGGGTGCACCAAAAATGGATGCAAAAGGTGATGCAAAAGTGGATACGAAAAATGATGCAAATGTGGAAGCAAAACATGATGAAAAAAGTGGTGCAAAAGTGGATACAACCATGGATGTAAAATTGGATGTGAAAGTGGATGCAACAAAAGTAGATGCAAAAGTAGTTGTAACACCCAATGCAAAACCCAATGCAAAAGTGGATGCAAAAATGGATGCATAAATGGATGCAATAACTGATATAAATTTGGATACAAAAAAATATGCAAACGTGGATGCAAAAGTTGAAGCAAAAGTGGGTGTAAAAGTAGGCGCAAAAATGGGTGTGAAGTGGGACGCGACAAAAGTGGATGCAATAGTAGATGCAAAAAAAGACGTAAACATGGATGCAAAATGGGATGCAAAAATGGATGAAAATGTGGGTGAAAAAGTGGATGCAAAAGTGGATGCAAAAATGGCTGAAACAAAATGAGATGCAAAACTAGACTCAAAACAAGATGTTAACTTTGATGCCAAACTTGGCGCATGAAGGGATGCAAAAAAAGAAGCAGAAGTGGATGCAAAAGTGGATGTAAAAACAGATACAAAAGAGGATTAAAACAAGGGTGTAAAAGTTGAGGCAAACATGGACGTAAAAGGGGGTGCAACAAGAGTAAAATGTATAAACTAGGCGCAAAATTAGGTGCAAAACTAGGCTCAAAACCTGTCGCAAAACCTGGCGCATAACCAGGTGCAAAACCCAGTGCAAATTACGCTGCAATTTGCGCCATATTTAGAAAAAGGATGCAAAAAATGCCTAAAATAGCACCAACCTGTGAAATTGTGCCATTTTGTCCAAAAAATGAAGAAAAATACACTGAAAGATGGTCTAGACACAAAAAAAGATGCAAAAAGAGACGCTAAATCCAGTTTTTGTTGTAGTGTACATTTTGATATCAGCGGTCCGATGCCTGTCACATCCATGAATGGATTAAGGTATATTTTGACTTTTATTGATGTTTTTTCAAGGTACACATGGGTCTTCTTTCTCAAAAAGAAGTTTGAAGTATGTGAAAAAAAAATTGAACTGAAGGCCTTGATCGAGAATGCCTCTGGGATTAAGATCAAGATCTTGAGATCTGATAATGGTGGGGAGTATGTCAGTAATGATTTTCTACACATATTCTTCCAAAGTGGTATTCAGGTCCAACATTCAATTCCCTACACTCCCTAGCAGAAGGGAGTAGCGGAAAGGAAGAATCGGTCTCTCAAGGAGATGACCACCTGTATGTTGGAATCAAAGAAGTTGGCTGCAAATTCTTGGGCTGAAGCCATGCATGCTATAGCATATATTCATAACAGGGTGCCACACTCATCTGTGAAAGGGAATACCCATTTCAAATCATACTTCGGACACACGTCGGATGTATCGAACCTGCAGGTGTTTGGGTCCACTGCATGGGCCAAGATTCCACTTGATAAAAGAAGGGCTTTGCAACCGCAAAGCATAGAATGTCTGTTCATTGGGTATCCTGATGAATCAAAAGGTTTCAAGCTGCTGGATATCAAAACAAAATAGATCATCATCGATAGAAGTGTCAAGTTCGATGAGCCTCTTCAGGAGGTGGAACTAGCGAAGCAGAAAACTGCTGAATTTCCTTCCTATTCTACTGAATATTTGGATGATGAAATTGGGGGTGATGACCCTGATTTAGATCGTCTGATTTCTGATATCAGTGTGCAACAAAAATTAGATGCTGAATCATAACCTGAAGTACAAAATCATCTTCCCACATGGGCCCGACAGACACTCTCCTTTGTAGGAGATAACATTGGAAATCCAGATGATCCAAGGAGAACCTGGTCTGATTTCCAAAGAGCAGGTATTGCGCTCTCTTGTCCTGATAATTTGCTGTCTGAAACTTTCTATTTGATGATTAGTTCAGACCCAAAATCCTACTACCATGCTCGAAAGGATCCGATATGGCAACTTACCATGGATGAAGAGATGAATTCTCTTTAGAAAAACACTACTTGGGAGCTAGTTTCTCTTCCTCCGGGAAGGAAATTGGTTCAACGCAAGTGGGTTTTTTGGACCAAGGTTGCTACTGATGGTAGCACCTGCAAATATAAGGTAATTATAGTGGCAAAATGTTTCTCTTAGGTCCAAGGTGTGGACTACCATGAGACCTTTGCACCGGTTGCAAAAATGGACTCCATCCGCCTAGTTTTGGCAATTTCGGCATCTAAGCACTGGGAAGTGCATCATATGGATGTTAAGTTAGCATCTTATGCATGGAGATATTCATGAGGATATATAAATGAATCAGCCTGAGGGCTACATCATTGATCCATATTTGGTTTGCAAGCTAAACAAGTCACTCTACGGGTTAAAACAGGCCCCAAGAGAGTGGTATTCCAAGATGGATGCCTTCCTTCTCTCGCAAAAATTCCAAAGGTGTAGATCAGATCCAAATGTGTATATACAGTAGTTTGATGGTCATTTAATAATTATTGTTTTATATGTTGATGACTTACTGATCAGAGGTAGCACAGTTGCTTCCATTTCAGCCATCAAAACTGCTCTCCACAATGCCTTTGAAATGAGGGATTTGGGGCTCCTAAAACAATTTTTGGGGCTCGAAATTGAGCAAAATTATGATGGGATCATGATCACTCAGTCCAAATACATATCATACCTATTATTCAAGTTTAAAATGGTTGAATGTAGGCCTGCACCATTCCCTTTCCTTTCAGGGATCAGCCTTGAAGAAGGAAAAAGCACACCTCCCATGGACTGCACTATCTATTGATAGCTAATTGGTAGCTTGTTGTACTTGACACATTCTAGGCCTAATATCTGTTATGCCATGAATGTTTTATCAAGATACATTCAGCAGCCTCATTATCTTCATTGGAAGGCAGCCAAGAGAATCCACCAGTATATTCAGGGAACCAGGACCTACGGCATTCACTATGCTGCAGACTCCGAGCTAGAGCTGGTTGGATACACAGATTCCGATTGGGAGGGTGATTCTATTGATCAGAAGTCTACTTCTAGATATGTATTCATGTTTGGTAGTGGCCCAATTTGCTGGTCTAGCAAAAATCATGCTTCCATAGCACTATCTTCAGCAGAGGTCGAGTATCGAGGAGTGGTGAATGCTTGCATCCAAACAGTTTGGTTGCAAGGCATTCTTTCAGAGTTTCATCTTGGTAGTACTTTGTCTACTATCCTATTTTGTGACAATCAAAGTGATATTAAGATATCCACAGATCCAGTTACCAGGTAGAGGACCAAGCATGTAGAGATCCACATGCACTATATCACGGAGCTAATGCATGACAGGACCATCATTCTGCAATACTAGCTGAATGATG
This sequence comes from Pseudotsuga menziesii, assembly GCA_001517045.1. Lineage (NCBI taxonomy): Eukaryota > Viridiplantae > Streptophyta > Pinopsida > Pinales > Pinaceae > Pseudotsuga > Pseudotsuga menziesii. Next base: position 205,032 of record LPNX011118312.1, read on the forward strand.
AGCATATTGCAGACATCTTCACCAAGAGCTTTTCAGAAAATAAGCTCACTTACCTCCGTTCACTATTGGGGGTGATTTCATCAAGGTGATTCAGACTACTTTCAGTGTTCAGCTTGAGGGGGGTTTTTCCCACTGGGTTTTCCCTCTTTTCCTCACTTAGTTTGTTTTTTAGCATTGTTTCAGTTTCAGCATTGTACAGGGTGACCTATGACCTTAGTTGCTGGGGACCTAGCATTTTTATGCATTTATGTTTTCTAACTCCACCTTAGTATAGCTTAAGGGGGGGCGTTGGAGACATTTACCGCCTTACACACTCTTTTTGGTCAATTTGGCCTAGTTAAACCACTGTCCTAAGTATTATTGACTTAATTGACATTAGAGGAGCACTAGATGACATTAGCTAGATCACACTCATGCCTACCTTTAGTCAAGGAGGCTAACTTAGCCTTCTCCTACATTCGGGGAGGCTAACTGGAGCACTCTGAGGGTGATCTGAGTGTCATTAATGCCTCATATTGCTAACTGATGGTTACAATCAGTTAAACAAAGTAGTGAAGGCACCCTCCATCATTAAATTGATTATTTATTGATTATTTAATGGACTGGAGTCAATAGAGGCACCTCCAACCACTTCTGATGTTCAGTTACACTTCAGTTAACCTCATCGGGGTTCATTGGAGTCATTGATGCGCTACCACTTGATGGTTGGTGTGATGTGACATGCGTCTAACCTATTTCAGTTAGACTCGGTCATTTATTGCACTTTGACTTCAATTAGGGCTCAGTTGAGTCAGTTAAGGTTTTGATCAGTGGTTAACTTGAGTGTTGGTTGTGTCTTACATTTAGTTAAGCTAGACTCACTCATCCAATTCGAATGACCTCCTTGGAAATTCGAATTTCTTTGTCATTCATGCTTGCAGCATTATCATTGTATTGTATTACTCATTCTTTGTGTGAATATACAGAGTGGATACTCATTTTGTAGCCCTATTACACCATTTTCATGACTTATTGTTATTAATATTTGATGAGACTTGTGTTTAGTCCCTAGATTACTGTGGAAGATTAATAGCCATTCAATAGAATCTGTGTTTACTGTATCTTTGTTTCTTTTCAAAATGTCTATGATTATGATTATGTATATTTTCTTTCATTTTGTTCACACATAAATCTGAATCACATTGCCTTAAGGGATTCATGCAATGTCGTTAGCTGAGCCTCGGTTTCTTTGAGTTGCGCACCAAGTTGTTGTAGTTGTTCATCTTGGACAATGTTGGTCCAGTATTATGTTTTCACTTGTACAATGGATTTAGCGGCCTTCTCGAGTTCTTCAATAAGCGTTATCGCTATTTCAATTCTACATCTACGCTCTGTTATCACCTCCATAGGTGTGCTTGGTATCGCTCATGCTTGTAGCTAATCATTTTCCTTCCTTAAATCAGTGACTATCTGATCTAGTTGTAGTATCTTTTCTTTCGTGGACATTTCAGGTGTAATGCCTGGAATGTCCTCGCAGGCGATGGAGATGGCCCACTCCAGTCGTTGTCGATCGTCATATGCTTTAGTCCTCTGACCGACAATTGCTTCATGCATTATCTACATCTGCGTCATCTCAGCTTAAGCTTGTGCAATATGTTCTCGTGATTTAATGAATTGGTCTTGTAAAATATCTTCTTGGTCCATAATATCTTGACTTGCTGCCTTCTGTAGGTGTGCTAGCATCTGCATTGGTAGCTCATCAATGTCGATAGTAATCACATCAAACTGGTGCATAGTTGCATCAACGTCGTCATTACCTTTTGTTAGTGCGCGAGGTGGAATCTGTACAAGTCGCACTCTTTTTCCATTACTGATTTCTAACGCTCTCTGTCGCACATCAATCTGTGGTACCTACTCTAAAATTGAATTTGTAAGGGATTGCAGAAATACCTTGATTTGGTGAAAGAATATCATCAAATGTTTCTTTACGTCTGTTTGGCTTGTGTTGGTCGTAGTGGTAATTGCATCCAGTATGCGACTTACTTGATTCTCTTTCATTTGTGGTGCGTCATTGGATTCTCCTTACTCAAATTTCTTCTTCGTTCTTCCTTCTTCCAATTGTTGTTCTAGCTCTGAATCCATCGAAGTGGCTGATGACTCTGCTTGCGACTCGTCATCTGAATAGTGTGCTTATTCCTGTGCTTGCTCGGCTGGGATAACGGGTGGTAAGCCGACCTCGGTATCTGAAATCTCATTTATACTTACCAAAACCTTCCAATCTATTGGCTAGTCATCAATGATAGCATCTACCTCCTCATTCTTCAGTTTGTATTGCATCATGAGCCATTGGTGGTCCACATCCCACCTCGCTTGTATATGAATTGTGTGTGGCCCTATCGCAAAGCATGTCGCCCTTATGTATTTTGTCACAACCTCCTCAGTGAGGCGCGAAAACTTTCCTACTGCATCCCAAATCCCATCATAGTATAAGTAAAACTAGGTATTGTAGTCAACTTGACGCGCCTTAACATTAAGCGCCCAGAGGTTCTGATACCTCACTCCTCTGCATGTTCTAACTTCTTCCATGTCCATTCCTTGGTATAACTTGGGTTCCATCCAACCCACAAGCGCAATCAATATCAGCAACTAAGAGTATGTTAATTTTTTCTTTCCCTCCTGTGCCATCATGGCATCTTTTGTCAGCTAGTTCAACAAGAACAATGACCAGTTCATTTGAACCCCTTCTGTGTACTGCTCTGCGCAGGAAATCACTCCTAACGTACAATGATTGGGTATTTTCTTCCTCACAAGTTTCACCGCCATTATTTTTTTTATGACTCTGAAAGCATTATCATTGATGGTCCGGATAACATAGGCCTACTTGTCTCGAACGACATCGTACTTCTTTTTCAGTTTCGCGGCCAGCCTTTTGTTGTTATCTTTGCCGCAAAAATACTACAACAGATTCGTCTTGCCTTCAGTAGTCCAATTATTTGGGAAATTAGATCAAAAATCATCGGCACCTTGGTGTCCAACCAAAGGTATTCACCATGGAAACACTTGAGAAGCTGCTTAACACAAGCATTCACCTTCGTCGAACGGCCGAAGTGTGGCAACTTTTTGCATAATCTGTGGCATTGTTATGCATTTTCTGCCACCATAATCCATCCTAGAGTATCTTTCTGGAAGTTGCACATCCTCCATAATGTCCTCATGCGATTCCTGCATGCACCTCAGCCAATATTCTCTCCTACTCATGTCTAAGAACATATCGACATAAAATATCATCCAGCCCCATTTTATACAATTGTCTAGCAATCAGCTCAAAATCCGTAGCTTTTACGACCAGTTTCTTCTTATGACTAGAGGTGAATCCTTATGGGGCATTGTCTTTCATCAAAAACTGAATAATTTTGTTCATAATGGTCATCAACCATCTCAATTTTGGATAACTATGCATTAGGAAGACCATCCTCAATGCTACTTGGTTCTTCACATGTCTCGATCTATGACAAATTATCAGGTCCTGCATTCAACCTTCCTGGATTTACGATGATTTTGAAATCAAATTCCTGAAAAAGTGGCAGCCATCGACAGATTCCCCCGCCCAACACAAGATTATTCACCATGTACTTGAGTGCAGAATGATCTGTAAACATTTAGAAATGCCCTTTGAGTAGATAATGTCATAATTTTTGTAGGGCGTAGACCATCGCCAATCCTTCCCTTTCCGTCGTTGTGTAGTTCATTTCCGTAGCAGACAACTTCTGACTTGCAAATGTGATTGGGTGGTCACTCACTCCTTCACTTGGTTGTGCCAAAATTACTCCTAATGCAACTGATGAAGCATCGACATGGACATGAAATTCCTTTTTTCAAATCAAGAATACTAGTATTGGCACTTCGACCATCTTTTGTTTGAGAATATCGATACTTTTCTGACATTTGTCCTTCCACTCAAACTTTCCATCTTTCTTGAACAGTTTTTCCTTGGGTGCGGTAATCGCTGCATATCCTCTTATAAACTTGTGGTAATATTCGGTGTGACCCAACATTTCTCGTAGTTGCTTTATTGTCATTGGTGCTGGTAGATCGACAATTATTGCAATATTGGTAGGATCAACCAACATACCTTCCTTGCAAACAATGTGTCCCAACAAAATCCCAAACGGAGCACAAAATATACATTTCCTCAGATTTAATGAAATTTGGTGATGTTGACCTCTTTCCAACATCAGTCGAAGGTTTGCAATGTGGTCTTTAATTAGCCTGTACATCGTCCAGTCATCCATTCAGACCGATAATAATTTTTGAATAAAATCCTTAAATGCAGTGACAATGATTCGTGATAAGATCGCGGGGGAATTCTTGAGACCAAGCGGCATTATTGTGTACTGAAAACAACCCCATTTTGTGACGAACGTGGTCTTATGTTGATCTTCCTTCGCAATCTTGGTTTGGTGGTAACCTAAAAACCCATCTATAAATGAATACACCTCTTGTCCTCTGAATCCTTCTACTACTTCATCTATAAATGGAGTTGGGAACGGATCATGCAAAAATGCATCATTTAACTTCTGGAGGTTGACACAGATCCAGACTTCTCTCATCTTCTTATATTGAACAACCATTGGATTAATGCATTTTGATTCTTCCACAGATTCGATGATGCTAGCATCTAGCATCCTTTCGAGATCAACCTTCATGATCTCCTTATATCGCAGATTCAATCGATAAGGACGTTGTTTCACCAGTTTCACATCCAGCTTTAGTGGAATTATCATCTCTCCCAAGTCGCCTGAAATCCCTTTCATCTCAGCAAAATTTATTGCAAACAAGTCCTGGAATTCATGCAATAGATCAGTGATCTTCTCCATAGTTTCCTCATCCCAGTAATCTCCAACATTGGTAAACTTCAGGTCTTCAGTCGTCCCAATATTGACCTTTCACGTCTTAAGCGATTGCTGGACTTTATCTATCAGTTTTTTTGGTGCTGCGATATCCCGACTACCTTCTAACTCTGCGATGTTGATATTGTGTGGATCACCTCCGTCATCTAGATCACCCGTCATGTTATAGAACTCTGTCATCAACTGCATTGCTGATAGATCATGTGATCCCATCAGGAACGCTATTGGAATGACTTCCAACACAATGTTGTGAATGTGTTGTAGTGTGCTATGTATAGTTGGATCCACACTTGCAAAGCTGAAGGTATGAGCAAATCCTATTGTCCATTATTCCTAGGTCATAATATCCCTTTGTAGCTCTATGGAAACATACCATCACCTTGATATTTCATAGAAGGTGTGAACAAATGCATGTACCCATTCTTCCTTGGGCTTCGATACCCATGTATTCTAACATGCGACCAAAGGGTCATTCAGATTGTGCCTTCTGTCATATTTCTTACCTGGATACTGCTCCGCCTCTCTGAATCAAACTTCCATTAGTGTGCGACATCATCGCCAGTTTTCTATCGAACTCTTATGTGTCACCCATCATATTTTTGGAGTATCCTTCAGTGCATTATCCAATGCCAATAGTCATTGTGGTTCATATACTTTGTCTTCAAATTCATCAATAAACACAGCCAAATTGGGTAGTCCTTCATATGTTGAAAGTTCGATAATTTCCATTGCGACCCAATGCAATGATTGGGTGATCCATCCACATTTCCTAATTGATACTTCATGTAATTGATTTTTCCATTTTTCTAATGCATCATTAGAGTCTGATGATGCAGAGCTAGAAATTTTCCAACCTATCTCCCCATCTACGGTAGGATGGATGTAGCCTTCAGAGATGTTGTAGGCATTATCCCATCCTCCCACAACTTCATCTTTCACTGGTTCGGCATATCTTTGTCCCTCATTCAGATCCAAAGGTGGAATGACTCACATGTCCTAGTTTTCGAAAGTCGTGACTCTCTTCTTAAAGTTGATAACCTCCATATTTTTGTTTTCCCAACCAATCCCCAATAGTGTGGGATATGAACTATTGTCATCAATTATCTCAATGACATCGAAATATGCATATAGCTTCAATCCTTTGAATTCAACAAGTAAGTGAGGTACTCGACCAATCGGTGACACCCTGTCTTGATTTGCCAACCGCGATTGGACAGGGGACCATACCAGCTGTGGTTTCCCCATCCTTTCCCATGTCTGATTTGTCAAGATGTTGACATTGGATCCTAGATCCAAAATGACCTAGTCGACATCATAATCTCCAATATGGGCATTCATCCTCATTTCCCTTCCCATTTTCTTATTGCACAAAGAATTAACATTATGATCTTGAAGCCGATTCTCCTGTCAATTCACCAACCTTGCGATTTCTACTAATGCGTCCAAATCTTTCGCTAGCGATAGACAACTTTCTAAGAAATTTCGCAATGTTCCGAACTTTCATGATGGTCCTGGTCCATCTGTGGAATCAAAAGAAGGTGGAATTGCATATATAGGTAACTTACCTGTATTCCTGTTCAGGATGTCTCTTGTGTCGAAGAAGGTTTCCTTCTCTGTGCTGACGTCGAATTGGACCTTCTTCCAAGCTACCAGTCAGATGTTTGGTAGAGGTCCATCGTCTCCAATCGTCGCTCCTCCTCGGGTGATAACTACAACATCTGTGGGCTGAGTCATAGGTTTTGTCGATATATTTCCGATAGTTGGTCCTTGATTTTGATTCTGGTTTGCATTCTAGGTCGGTTATGGTTGTGGCTACAGTTGGTTCTTAGATTTCCATTTTGAAATCAACTATGGACAGCCTTCGACATTATGATCTACAACGATACAATAAGTACATTAAGACTGAAGGTTTTGGAGCTCTCACTGATAATGTCCTAACACTCCACAATTATAACATTATGCAATTCCATGACCTCATCCCATACCTCCTCCTCAACTAAAGCCTCCATTTCGACCTCCACGGAATCCTCCTCGTGGATGGTCCTATGGTTGATTAAACTGTTGCTGCTACTGATTAGGATGCAGTTGAATATACTGTGGTTGAGTATACTGTGGATGCTACTGAGTATACTGCATCTGATTATACTACAGTTGTGGCAGAGCAAACTATGTTTGTCGTTGTGCGAACTATGGTCGTTTATGTGGTTGCGGTCTCTTCGCCGATCGGTGCTCTTCTCCTTATTAGAATTTTTGTTCCATTTAGATCTTCAAGCAATTAGTTTTAAATTATTATAGCAAGAAAAGGAGTATGAACATACAAACTAAACAAAACAAACCACATAGGAAACGGATGAGTGTAGCTCGAGAATTTACAATATCATTCACCTTAATTAAATCCGGTGTTACAATAGTTTACATAAAGGAATAATTTGATTCCATTAGGGAGGAATTAGAATCTACCAACTGGATGTGACTGTACCTAACTGAATAGCTAACTCAGAATGTCTCAATTAATATCGGAGTCCAATTGGTTAACTCCAGATGTCCAAATAACTCACACAATCAGTAATACTCATTTAACTCAGTATAACTAAAGTGGTAGGTGAGAAAAGGTGCTTAATCCACATGCATCCATGCACAACTGGTGCTAATTGAATTGATCGTGATGTAACTGAAAGTAACTAGAAATCAACTAAGCTTAACTAGTTCCAACTCCAACTAACTGAAGGAGGTTGGTGTCAGGACTCCCAATGGCTCCTAAAATGTAGGGATTGTCCTGGGAGGCGCCTAAACTGATGCATGCAAGTGCAGTCAGTGTCAGTTAGACTCTAGTAGTGTTCCCCACACTCTAGTAATTGGTAAATGTGGCTCCATTAGGCCATGTCAACCCAATGGTACTAGTGGACTTAATTAATTAATTAAAACTCCTAAGTCAAGCTAAATTAATCTAATAGACATTTGACCAAGGGAGGATTAATAATCCTAACACCCCCCTGAATCCGAACTTGTACAAATGTGGGCCCTAGAAACAAGCCCATATGTCACCCAATTTACAATCTAAAAGACATAATGTTGCTTAATACAACCAAGGAAATAGGGGAAAACCTCATGGGGAACAACCCCCCCCAAATAAGTAGAAAATAGGAAAATGCAAGCTATCTTTAGAAGAAAGAAGCTTCCTCCTTAGAAAAATAACTTGAGCAATAACACTGCTACAAATTGCAGCTCTATGCAGTAGCATGGTCCATCTATGCAATAGCCTCCTGAAACTGTGCATGTGAACCTCTCAATGTTCTTTTGAACTAATGAATGTGTATGTTTCTTCTGGATGGCGAAGGTAGAGAATGATAAAGTTTCTTCTTCTGTGGGCCATGTAGCTAATCATTCGCAATCATCAAGTAGCACTCACCTGGAACTTTGTTGCACCACTCTGTAGGGAGCGAATCTATGAGAGATAGTGCAGCCTGTTCATTCTGATACTGGGACCTGGTTCTTCTTTTGTCTTCTGGATTTCCAACACCACTTCTAGCTGCATCTAGGAGCTTTTGAGCCCATCTGCGCTTAGGCTTCTTATTTGGAATGGATACTAGTTCTAGATCTAGAATATCATGCGATTCAGTCTCAATAACAGGATCGTGTTGGATTTGATCTTCCTCGTATGAATCTGAAACCTGTAGTAAATAATCATCATCAAAAATAGGTGGATAAATGGTTATATCTTCCTTTACTGCTAATGGTGGTGCCTCATACAACTGATCTTCTTCGAACTAGACACTCCTCTCAATGAAGCATCTCTTGGTTGCAACCTCCATCAGTTTGTAACCTTTTGCATCTTCTACATATCCCAACAGAATGCATTTGCTACTTTGGGCTTGGAAGGCCTTCCTCTTGTCAAGTGGTATTTTGGCCCAAGCTTTGGAACCAAAAACTCTGAGGTGAGAGACATTGGGATTATACCCATGCAGTGCTTTGAATGGAGTGGCCCCAAACACTGATTTATGAGGCACTATATTCTGCAAATATGAAGCACAGTTTACTGCTTCGAACCAAAGAGAAGGAGATAGATGTTTAGAATGGAGAAGGCATGTTGCCATCTCTTTCAACGATCTATTCTTTCTCTCATCCATGCCATTATGTTGTGGTGTGTATGGAACTGAGTGTTCCATTTGAATCTCCTCTGATTCATAGAAATTATGGAAGTATCCTTTGATATACTATCCTCCTTTATTAGATCTTATAGACTTGATTTTCTTACTAAAATTGTTCTCAACCATAGCCGCTAAAAACTTTAAAAGTCTCAAAAACTTATGATTTTTGTTTCATGAAGTAGACATAGTAGTACCTAGAACAATCATCAATAAAGGTAAGGAAATACCTGCAGTCATTAATGGAGTTTGTGGGCATAGGTGGACCTACATCACTATGTATCAAATCAAGTATAGAGTTAGTTCTATGTGTCTTCCCAACATCATACCTCTTTTCTGGATGCTTACCTACCAAGCAACCAGCACATACTCCATTGGAAGTTTGGATGGAAGGAAAACCTTCAACCATTTTATCATTGTGGAGTTGCTTAAGATAATTGAAATTGATATGACCAAATATCTCATGCCTTTAATATTGCTAGTATTGTTAGCATGAGACAGTAAAATTGTAGGAGAAGAGACAAGTAAGAAACGTGAGAACTCATAAGCTTTAGTAGAGTGATTTGCAATACCTTTGTCTATGAGTTGTCTAGTGGATTTTTCTTTGATCTCAACAGTCTCTGAATCGAATGTAACTCTCTTGGGAGAGCTTGTATGAGTCATCTGATAAATAGCCAATAGGTTAGCTGCAAGGGAGGGCACATAGAGGACATTATTGAACTCACCATGCTTCGCTCTGACTGAGCCCCTTCCTTCTACTAGAATCTAGGAATCATCTCCCATGTGAATATTAGGCCCCTTTGACAGTGTAAGGGCCGAGAAGGATTCTTTGGAGGAAACCATGTGGTTGGTTGCTGCTAAATAAATTATGTATGCAGTAAAATGATTAAGGCTAGATTTCAAAGCATGGCATCTTTCATATTCTTTTGTCAGTGGTTCTTCATCAGGCTTCTTTGCTCCTTGTGGGAGAGCAATGTTATGTTGCTTGAGGAGAGCTGACACTTGATCAATCTGCTTCTTCATACAATGATCTTCAAGATGGAAACCCTTTGCACAATAGGGACATATATTCTTTTCAAACTTCTTCTTCTTAGAGCCTGAGGCCCCTTCTGTGTTGATATTATAGCATCAGGAATCATTCTCTAGTCTTGTGAGTAATATCAAGATAGTAGACTTGCGTAGCCGTACAAATATCCTCATATGATTGAGGTGGTGATGTTGTAAAGCTTGTGAGTAATATCAAGCTAGTCTTGTGAGTAATATCAATATAGTAGACTTGTGTAGTCATACAAATATCCTCATATGATTGAGGTGGTGATGTTGTAAAGCTTGTGAGTAATATCAAGCTAGTCTTGTGAGTAATATCAAGACAGCAGACTTATGTAGTCCTAGTGTCAAAACTCCAAATTTTCACAATTTCAAAAAAAATTTAAATAGCATAATTGTATGTTAACACAATCGTTAAACACTGTTTAGTTAATGCTATTTACTTTGTAACTGTAAGATCATTACTTGGTTGGAATGTTAGTTGAGTTTATCTTTCTTCAGTTTTATAAATGTTCTCTGTTTGCAACAGCATGTGGATAAACTATGTTAGACTGGGCTTACTTAGCTGTAAAGCTAACGCACACAGTTTTCCTTTATCTTACAGATTGACA
>LPNX011118342.1:0-11703 GCA_001517045.1 Pseudotsuga menziesii
ACTTAGATATATATATATATATATATATATATATATATATAGATAGATAGATAGATAGATAGATAGATAGATAGATAGATAGATAGAGCCAGTTGTTTAGAGAGAGAGAGAGAGAGAGAGAGCGCGCTTTTAGGTTAGTGGTTTAAATGATTAAATAGAGAGAGTGAGGGAGAGAGATTCACGGTTAGGGAGTCTATAGAAAAAGAGAGAGAGAGATTAGGGGGTAAGGGTTCAGAGAGATATAGAGATTAGGGGTTATGGGTTAGAGAGCACGAAGGGGTTAGGTGTTTAGAGAGAGAGAGAGAGAGAGAGGGATTGAGGATTATGGATTTAGATATATATAGATAGAGATATTGGAGCTTAGGCATTTAAAGAGAAAAAAATCGGGGGTTAGGGTTTTAGGAAGAGAGAGTAATACATAGAGGGAGTTAGGGGTTTAGTGAGAGATAGATTGGAGGTTAGGGGTTTAGAGAGAGAATGGGTGATAGAGAGAGAGACAGAGATTGGGTCTTTAAGGTTTATAGAGAGAAAGAAATAGAGGGGGAGAGAGAGATTGGGAGTTATGAATATATATATATACATAGAGAGAGAGAGAATGGATTTTACATATTTAGAGAGAGAGATTGGGGGTTAAGGGTTTAGGAAGAGAGAGAGAGATTGATGATTAGAGGTTTAAAAAGGGAGAGACACAAACATATAGATTGGGATTTAGGTTTTAGAGAGAAAAATATAGTGGGGTTAGATATTTAGAGAGAGAGAGAGGGGGGGCAGAGAGAGGGAGAGGATATATTGATTGGCACTTAGGGGTTTAGGGATAGAGATGGAATGGGGGTTAGGGGATTAGATACATATAGAGATAATACATGGGTTTTAAGGGTTTATATATATACAGAGAGAGAGAGAGAGAGAGAGAGAGAGAGAGAGAGAGAGAAATTGGGGTTAGGGGTTTAGACATGGAGACAAATTTGGGGTGAGGGGTTTTGAGAGAGAGAGAGAGAGAGAGAGAGAGAGAGAGAGAGAGAGAGAGAGAGAGAAATTGGGGTTAGGGGTTTAGACATGGAGACAAATTTGGGGTGAGGGGTTTTGAGAGAGAGAGAGAGAGAGAGAGAGAGAGAGAGAGAGAGAGAGAGAGAGAGAAATTGGGGTTAGGGGTTTAGACATGGAGACAAATTTGGGGTGAGGGGTTTTGAGAGAGAGAGAGAGAGAGAGAGAGAGAGAGAGAGAGAGAGAGAGAGAGAGAAATTGGGGTTAGGGGTTTAGACATGGAGACAAATTTGGGGTGAGGGGTTTTGAGAGAGAGAGAGAGAGAGAGAGAGAGAGAGAGAGAGAGAGAGAGAGAGAGAAATTGGGGTTAGGGGTTTAGACATGGAGACAAATTTGGGGTGAGGGGTTTTGAGAGAGAGAGAGAGAGAGAGAGAGAGAGAGAGAGAGAGAGAGAGAGAGAGAAATTGGGGTTAGGGGTTTAGACATGGAGACAAATTTGGGGTGAGGGGTTTTGAGAGAGAGAGAGAGAGAGAGATTTGTGTTTAGGAGTCTACAAAGAGAGTGAGAGAGATTAGAGGTCATGAATTGAGAGAGAGATATAAAGATTGAGGGTTATGGGTTTAGAGAGAGAGAGAGAGGGATTGGGATTATGGATTTATATAGATAGATAAAGTGATATTGGAGGTTAGGGGGTTTAAAGAGAGTGACAAATATAAAGAGAGATATTGGGGGTTAGAGTTTTAGGTAGAGAGAGAGAGAGAGAGAGAGAGAGAGAGAGAGAGAGATTAGGGGTTGAGGGCTTAGAGAAAGAGAGATACATATAGATGGGGGCTAGGGATTTAGAGAGAGACATAGAAGGAGATAGATATTAGGGATTAGGGGTTTAGAGAGAGAGAGAGAGATATTTCATGTTAGGTGTTTAGAGAGAGAGAGAATGCAAGTTAGGGTTTTAGAGAGAGAAAAAGACTTGAGGTTAAGGATTAAGAGAAAGATATATTGGGGATTCAAGGTTTAGAGAGAGAGAGGAATAGAAAGAGGTTGATTGGGGGATATGCATTTAGAGAGAGAACGAATGGATGTTACCGATTTAGAGAGAGATAATGGAGGTTAGGGGTTTAGGGAAAGCGAGAGAGATTGGGGATTAGTGGTTTATAGAGGGAGAGAGAGAAACATATAGATTGGGATTTAGGGTTTAGAGAAAAAAAGAGAGGGTGTTATGGATTTAGAAAGAGAGAGAGAGGGTTAGGGTTTAGGGTTTTAGAGAGAGAAATAGAAACAAAAATTTTGCGGCTGAGTAGTTTAGAGAGAGAGAGCCATTGGAGGTTAGGGATTGAGAGAGAAGTCGGGGGTTAAGGGTTTAGAAAGAGAGATTATGGGTTAGCAGTTTAGGGAAAGAGAGAGATATTGGAGGTTAGGGGTTTACAGAGAGAGAAATTTTATGTGTTAGAGATTTAGAGAGAGATATATATAAAAAGAAAGATCCTGATGGTTAGAGAGAGAGAGAGAGAGAGAGAGAGAGAGAGAGAGCTTGGTGGTTAGGGGTTTAGAGATAGAGTGAGAGATTGGAGTTAAGTTTTTATAGAGAGAGAGACATTGGAGTTAGTATTTTAGAGAGAGAAATTCTAGGTTAGCATTTTAGAGAGAGAGAGAGTTTGGGCGTTAGGGGTTTAGAGAGAGAGATAATGGAGGTTAGAGGTTTAGAGAGAGATATATATAAAGAGAGATTAGTGGTTAATGGTTTAAAGAGAGAGATAGAGAAAGAAAGATGTTGAAAGTTAGGTGTTTAGAGAGAGAGAGATTTATTGGGTGTTAAGCGTTTAGGGAGAGAGATTGGGGGTTAGGTTTTTAGAGAGAGAGAGAGAGAGTGTGTAGTGTTAAAGGTTTTATCCTTCAGTTTTTAGAGTTATAGGGGTTAATTTTTAAGGAATTTGAGATTTATGTGTTGTAGTATTAACGGTTTTAATAGTTAGTTGTTAGGGTTATGGGGGTTAATTTTCAAGGGCTTTGGGGTTTAAAATTAGAATCCTTATAACAATTAGGGGTGACATGTAATGGAATTTATAGGTTATAGGTGAACAAGGTTAAAGCTTAAGGGTCACAAGCCTTATGTTAGTGAACATTTACGAGTTGATATTTGTAGGATTATGGTTTTTTACAGATAAGAGTTAAGAAGAACAAAGTTTAGGTGTTATTATTACATTCAATAAAGTAGTTAAGATAGTTTTATTTTGGTGTTCTATAAATTTCTAAGGTTTTGGGACTTCTAAATGTTAAAATTTGTAGGATTTACAAGTGTTATGTTCTAAAAGTTAGTAGTTACAAGTTATATGGGTTCGATGATATAGTGGTTAAAGTTTAACTAAGGTTTAGAGGAATTAGGTGTGATAGGGTTTAAAGTTATAATTACCAAGGAAAGATATCTTAACTCCTAGGTTGCATGAATAGAGTGTCAACAAAGGGGGGTCCCTCGTTAGAGCACTTAAAAAACCTTGTGTATACATGGTCGACCACCCAACTTGGGGCGTACTGGGAGGGCTTCTCTAGGAGTTACCTCCCTCCACCTATTACTAGCGCAATGGCGTCCCAGTTTCCAGCTACAACAAAGGCACATGTGTCAAGATACCGAGTTAGGAAATTGTTTCCAGGCAATTTCCCAAAATGGTCCTTTGAAAACACTCTACACAAGACTTTGAATAGAAACCCTATGGCCAACATACTAATGCAAATAGTATAAAAAATGTATACACTTTAATGTTCATAAAAAAAAATATTTTCTACATTCTTATATATAGCAAAGATATCATTAAACATGAAAAAAACATTAAAAAAACTATTTATCATCATCAAAAGTAAATAAGATAACAATTTATCATCATTATTAAAAGTAAAGAAGATAACAATTTATCATTTGAGAAAACTCTAAACTATTTCAACACCTACAAGAAAAAAAACTCGAAACTATTTCAACACCTACAAGAAAAAAAACTCGAAACTATTTCAACATCCATAAAGAAAAACTATAATTATTAATTAATTCTAAACTATTTCAACACTTAAAAGAAAAAAAAAACTCATAACTCATAATCTTAATTTAGAATCTTCATTTAAAGAAAACAAACTCATTAACTTAATTTATAATCTTGATCCCACCTTGTGCACATTTTGACATAAGTTCACTCAAATCACAACTCTAAATTATTAATTAAATCTAAACTATTTCAACACTTTAAAAAAAATCTTAATCTTAATTTATAATCTTCATCTCAAAGAAAAAAACAACTTGTAATCTTAATTTATAATCTTGATCCCACCTTGTGCACATTTTGAGAGAAGATCACTCAAATCACGATCCCACGATGTGGATGTTTTGGAATATTTTTAATAGTTTCTACTCAATTCTGTGTTCCCAGAAAATCAACTGCATTGGCATAGGCACTTTGAAATGATTGTTGGAAAGCTGAACTTAAATGGAGAAAGGTTGTTTGGAATCTTGCCGCTGACCTAATTGTTGGAGAGGTTCAAAGAATTGACGAATTCTATGGATTCTAATGATGCAGGAAAAGGACGATGATGGAGGAATATGACCGTTCAATGAATTTCCAACAAGGATTATTTCCCTGAGATACCACTAGACAGTTATAAGACGAGAGAACCCATTATTGTTTTGCATCTACTGCAATTCCTGCCCAATTTTTGGAGGCAAGTTTCCTGAGAATTAATTGTTTTGGATGAGGAGTTCAGATAGATTTTTGGCCCTACTGATTCATTAACCTATTTCCCTCAAAAAACTATTGAAACTAAAATCAATTATGGTGGAATTCGGTAATCCCTGGATACCATATGGTACCCTACCAGTAAGATTGTTATTGTTTACTAGGAGACGATTCAAAATTGAATAGTTTCCATATGGTCTGGGGATCTCACCTGTTATGAAAGTTTGTACAACAAGAAAGAAAACCAACTTACCCCTTTTACATATATCAGGTGGCGACTTATAAGTGAGACCATTCTCTGATACATCTATGCTACAAAAATCATACAAACTCGCTAAAAGATGCTAGAACTTGCTAAACTCACTGGGTATATTCCCTGCAATTTTGTTTTCATCGAGGGGAGTTTCCCATTGAGCGAGTTGTTAGACGCATGAAAAAACCTCAAGGATGTGAGGTTTCGAAACCCTGAAGGAATCTCTCCTATAAGATCGTTACCATAGATCTCTAGTAGATACATCTCCCTAAGTATTCTGATTTCTTTGGCTATAGTTCCTGTTAAATCATTGTCAAAGAGTTTTAGGTTTCCAAGTTCTGTTATAGGCTCTGCTAAGCTACAATTCGACAATTGCAACCGATTAAGGTGCTTTAGGTAGACTGTATCTATGAGTATTAAGCTCTGATCCTGAGGATTATCAATTAAGTTCAAGGCATAAAATTCAGTTAGATTTGTGACAGAAATAGGGAACCGACAAAAAAATTCTCCACAATTCCAGACTTTGGAGGAGCTGAGTGTTGAAAAACCAGACAATGTTTCTTCTTATAAATTTGATGTAAGGTTCAATGTTTCCAGGTGACTGCAATTAATCTAGATTTCATCTAGGATATTTCCGTAGAGAGAATTGTAACCCAAATGAATACCCTTCAAATTCTTTAGCCCACAAATGGTAGAAAAAGTAACAGGGCCGCTCAGTCCACTTCTTTCGAGATTAATTTGTGTGACTGAAGTTGTAGTGTTGCATATGGATATGCATATGGATATAGATCTGCTTCTGTGGGGTAAACTACTAAACATGGATTTTCCACTTATGGATCAATTTTATCCACTCGATCAACCAACTATACTGCTCGCTATGGATCGGGATCTGGAGAACTATTTAGGAAACGATCTGGATCTATAAATGGATATGGAAATCGTCCAGATGATATTGGTTCTTCTTATTAAAAAGGATCTCGGACTGTAGCTCGAACTTTAACTGGATTTGCTACTCGATCTATATCTTGATATGTAACTGCAACTGATGAATTGACTGGTTCAATATAAACAAAATGGTGGTGCTCCTTCTTCTACCGTGAGATCTAAATCAGCTGAATCAATTGGTTCTGAATCTGGAACAAATGCTTCAGCGGAATGGTCAATAAGTCGGAAAAAGATAGTAGTATTTGCATATTGAGTGAGCTTTGCAATTGGATATGAAACTGGCGAGGATATACATGTTCTTGATACCGTTTATTTGTTTCTTTTACTAGGTAAACTGGATCAAGGTAAACAATTGAAACTTGATCAAATGAATCAACTGAATAAAGGGCAACCGCCGCTATGGGTGCTACCTCTACGGTTGGTGGTGGATCTGAATAAACCTAGGTTACAATGGGTTTCAGGTAAATTGCACCTTAAACTGTTGCTCAAACTCTGAACAGTTGGCCCTAAATTTTTGCAGTTGTGTTACAAAGGGAAAATCCTACCTGAATAGCTTCTACTTTATAATCCCTACTATATATTCCCTGAATCAAATCTATGGAGAGGTCTTATAATTATATACTAATAAGATTTACGAATAAAGTATTAAGGAAAGGCATAAGAATAGTGTCGCCACTTGTTCTTAGGGGAATTTCAAGTGTTCTTAGCGGGCTATCAGGGTTGGTGTCCCCGCCCAAAAGTACTTAGAAAATCCAGGGTTAGTGATTCTATGAGGCCAACCACTATTCTCCATACTCCACCCTAACCAAAGAAAAAAAGACAATCTCATCACGTAGGTAGAGTAGTTTAGGTTTAAATCCCACCTCAATCCAAATAAGATACACAGGATTCTGGAAATATTGGCAGCAACAACATTATTCAGGTTTAGGTTTAGATCTAATAAGACATTAAAATAATTCAACATCCATCACGTAAACACTCTAAATTATTAACTAAACTCTAAACTATTTCAATATTTAAAAAAAGAAAAAAACACTCAAAATCATAAAACTTGGTATCACATTAAAACAATACAACAAGCGTCCACTTAAGTGAAAGTACTTCAACTACATGTTAGATTTAGTAGAAAATGTTTAAATACTGAAAGAAAAAAAAGAGGTTTGAACTTAAAAGAAACAACAATAAATAAACATAACCACAAGCAATTAAAACAATACAACAAGCGTCTACTTAAGTGAAAGTACTTCAACTACATGTTAGATTTAGTAGAAAATGTTTAAATACTGAAAGAAAAAAAAGAGGTTTGAACTTAAAAGAAATAACAATAAATAAACATAACCACAAGCAATTAAAACAATACAACAGTCTACTTAAGTGAAAGTACTTCAACTACATGTTAGATTTAGTAGAAAATGTTTAAATACTGAAAGAAAAAAAAGAGGTTTGAACTTAAAAGAAATAACAATAAATAAACATAACCACAAGCAATTATGACAGTTATTGTTTTGGGCACATAAATACATCCAACAATAATAAATAAACATAACCAACAATAATAAATAAACATAACCACGAGCAATTATGCCAGTTATTTTTTTGGCACATAAATACATCCAACAACCCTTGCGATGAGGAAACGATGATCCATCCAATTCCAAGATAATTCCAAAAATACAAGATGGATTCAATAATAAATAAACATAACCACGAGCAATTATGACAGTTATTTTTTTGGCACATAAATACATCCAACAACCCTTGCGATGAGGAAACGATGATCCATCCAATTCCAAGATAATTCCAAAAATACAAGATGGATTCCAAAAGTTATTACTAATTATTAGTTTTTAACCCATTTAACAATTGCCGGTGAAACTAACCTTTGATTTTGAGATTGCTATTTTTTATAAGATTCACGGTGTTAACAATAATATTTTCACCGAGACATGGCCCGCTGTGATAAGGCTCAAAGGGTAGACGCCCCTGGATAGGATACTACCCCTGGTCGGGATTGGATCCGGGACGTGGCCTAGTCACAAGTTTCTGGGTATATCCTGGCTTGCGGGCTCTCGGTTTATACCTCAGGGGTTATAGTGGCAGCCTGCGGATTTGAACCTGGGCCTCACCTAGGCAATTCCAACTAGTTACCGATTCCGCTACTCAAAAAAAAAAAAAAATTATCCTGGCTTGCGGGCTCTCGGTTTATACCTCAGGGGTTATAGTGGCAGCCGGCGGATTTGAACCTGGGCATCACCCAGGCAATTCCAACTAGTTACCGATTCCGCTACTCAAAAAAAAAAAATATTTTCACAATTTGATTACAATCGAAGATAAACTTTCAAATTTACTATACGAGTGATGTTTTTCTGTTAAGCTAGTTGAAACATAGAAATGCTTGTAGAAATACTATAACATGTATAGTTTATGCTGGTTACATTTGCAGGGAACGCTAATAGTTATCATGACATGTCAACCGTATTAAAAGTTAACCAATATATATTGAAGAAAAGGAAGTTGAATAGAGCGTCCACCCTAACAGCCATCATACAGATTTAAGAACGGGCTTTAATGCGCTTTAGTGGGTAATAGATAAAGAAGAAAAAGAAGTTTAGTAAAGCCTTGGTCATTGCTGAGTCTGACTTTTCTAAATCCAAAAAACGAAGAACACCCTACTAAATAAATGCAAAATGTGCTAAGAACACCTAATTAGTTCGCCGCCCACTCAGGTAATGTTTTTTCCTCTGTAGCGGATCCTCCACCTCCTGGTGAAGGAGGGGCTGGTTATGGTGATAAAGAGAACTCTAATACAGAAGGAAAAAGAAAGATGTAGATTTCTATGGTTTTGACCGTCTTAAAGCGAGGAATCTATTTATTCGAAGAATAAGCTCGAACAAAGAGAGAGCAAGGAGCGTCTGAGTATTCCTTCCATTATAATGAATATGAGGCCTTCGGTCCTTCGGTAACACCCTTACCTTACCTGAGCCATTCCCTTGGCTGGCCGGAAAAAGGTAGGTAAGGAGTTGCCTCTTACTTGAAATACAGAAATATAGATATCGTTCTGTATTTAGATATTTCAATAGTTTCTAAATCCAAAAAACGAAGAACACCCTACTAAATAAATGCAAAATGTGCTAAGAACAGTGAAACAATGGGCATTGCTTAGTCTGATCCCTACCGAAATCCCAAAAAACTAAGAAAACTCAAAACTATTTGTTACCATAGGGCGAGTGAAAATTTATCTTCACCACAAATTAATCCAGAGAATCACCAATTTAATTTATCTGAGAAAGTATACAATCACAAATTCCTCCATCCTTTTAAGGAAGGAAGAACATATGCCTTTAATCTACTAATTACTTCCTTGTATGGTTTATGTCTTTTCTTGTTCAACAATATAATTTTAAGATAAAAGCTATCAAAGTGGTTGCAATAAAACAAATTATAACTCTAATTTGATTTAATACTTTTTTCTAAGTCTTTCATTAATCCTTTAAATGAGAGAAACAATGGATGAATATACGTACCTTTACATGTCCATCATAACTTGAAAAAGGTTGATTTGTTATGGAGTCAAGTACATTCTTCTATGTTGTATAAGTGGATTCTGTGTTTTCCAGGCAATTAACAAACAGTACATAAATAAATTAGTGATTCACTTATTATCATTATGACATTACTAAAAATAACAAAATAAAAACTTATAAAATAAGATAAACCCTAAAATTATTACTATATAAAAAAAATATAAACCCTAAAATTACTACTGTATAAAAAAATATAAACCCTAAAATTATGTAAATATAGTAAAGAAAAAACAAACCCTAAAAATTCAGAACATATTAAGTATCTAAAAAGAAAAATGAACCCTAAAAATAATCCCAAATGACTAAAACTACCCTATCCAAAATACAATTAAAACTATTGTTCCACCACCAAACAATGTCTATACACCAAATATATACATACTTTAAAAAAGCTTACCCAGTATAGTACCATATGGGAGAATCACACTTTCATCCATATTACATCTACCGATTGATTACTGCGAAAAATAAACAACCAAAATAACATATCTGAAATACATTAACATGCGTTTTCAAAATAAATTAACAGACATTTTCAAGCAAGCAAGAATAACAAAAGCAAGGTAAGGAAGCACATATACCGATTTGATTGATGTTTATAATAATCAAGAGATAGTTAACTGCACAAAAGTAGAAAACCCCAACATGAAGGTTAGAAGCTTTCTCACATATGTTGGAGTTCGAATATTTGCAGTCTGGCGGTCTCAAAGATGGCAATGAGACGATTAATGTAAAAGTATCATTCCCTGCATCAGATTGATCTTTGCTAAGATTACATAATTTTACATAACATAGCTATAATAACACTGTAAACAGGCAATGCCTTTTATGAAATTTGATGATAACGTTCAGAGTGTTTGCTTCTATGACACAAATGTTTTTGCATGTACCCAAATGATCGAGGCTGATTAATTTGGACCCCATAAAATATCTGCAGTAAATATAAACAAATTATATAAAACTAGAAACCTTATAATTTTCTTGGTAGGGCATTGCTGGAAACCTTAGACAAAGCAAACCAAATACCAAAAGATTAAGGAAAGAGATGTATATAAATACATGAAGACACTGTAAATGTCCAATATCGTCCCCAGCGGTGACCCAAATCACGCGCACCATACCAATTATTGACATTCTGTGAAGAATTCAAAGTGCCCTCATGGAGTTCAAACCTCTGCCAAAATTAATAAACAAACCATAACAAAATAAAAATTAATCGACATTCTGTGAAGGATTCAAAGTGCCCTCATGGAGTTTAGTAGTCAAATAAATCACCAAATAGGAGACAATACCATATAAATCCATAATTTCGAAGATCTCATAGCTCAAATAAATCACCAAATAGGAGACAATACCAAATAAATCCATACTTTCGAAGATCTCATAGCCAGTAACTAAGCATCAACCTCTGCCAAAATTAATATAAACAAACCATAACAAAATAAAAATTAATCCAGTACTGATTTGCAACTTGCCTCAGAATTGAAGCTTCAGACGCTTCTTTCCTACCCTACAACTGGTACGGATCACAATAAACTCTCCAAACTGCAAGCTCTACCGGAGCAATAGCCATGGAAACCTCTGGGCATCTTCTCCTTCCTGCACATATGCAAATCAGTCACTAACAATAACAAATGTTTTCAAGAAATATCGAGTAAACCTAACGCACCCTCACCCTCTTATTTAGGATTTTAAATTCACACGGACAAGAATGCCGTTATGATACAAAGGCTACTCATAATTTGAAATTATTTTTAATCTCCCGGTTATCTCGAAATCTCATTCCATTTTTTATTAAATGATTTTGATACATTCACATTAGCTTTTTAAACAGAATGTCGTTATCATACCAAAAAACTACTCATAATTTGAATTGCTTTTTAATCTCCTGGTCACCTTGAGATCCCATTCCATTAAATGTTTTTGATAAAAAAATCACATTGGCTTTTTGGACAAATATGTCGTTATCATACAAAAGATTTGAAATTATTTTTTTTATCTCCCGATTTTATTTATTTATTTATTATTTCATATTTTAATTTTAATTTTAATTTGATATTAAGTGGAAATCATTTTAATTTTGAATTGCAAAATATTATAAATAAGATTTTTTTTTCAATTCTTTTTAGACAGCAAAATCTATCTCCATTTAATGTTTAAGTAAAATATTATGATTAGTTAAACAAATATGATATTATTATTAAAATTTTGAAGTTTAATATAT
>LPNX011118342.1:13053-38951 GCA_001517045.1 Pseudotsuga menziesii
GAAGACGTGCATTCTACAACCCAGTAGGGGAGAGATGTGTAACTCCTTTCATGCTCATCCTAAAGTTGACACGTATCCTTTATAAAAAATAATAAAATATTATTAAAAATAACTTGTGAGCTTAATTAAATTTAAATTATTTAGAATTGCATACATATAAAACAACATAAATTAGATAAATTAAAACCATAAACATTGGATCACACATTTCCACTCTAAAAAATGGTTTGCACCTTCAGAGATTTGATCCCTCTCGATGCTTGGTAGATCCCCTTTTAGATGGATCTATGATGGTATTTATTACAAAACATATCTATTAAATTACACACCTAAAAATAACATTGGCCCATATCAATTTAGTATGGTAGATATACATGCACATGCTATATATATATATGTGTGTGTGTGTGTGTGCACGTGTGCACTCATTGACATATGTATTACTAGGCATAGTAAGTAAGCATTCATTTATGTTTGTATTGTTATTTATATTAAGTATATATGTTGAATGATATGTATATCTACTAGAATAGAAGAAAATTGGGGACAATGGTCTCTTATGTTAAGTAACAATTTTTTTTTTATTGTTGTTTATAAATGAAATGGTAAGACAAGTTCATTAGATGCTATCAATATATTTGTTTGCATTATTGATAATCATACAGATATAAGTTTTTAGGCCACAACCCTTGGATCGATGCATTGAGCTTGGAAAAAATTCAATTAATGTGAACTAAAAAAGACTTGAATCATATTTAAAGTGTATTTTGGTAAACTTTCTATCTTTTTGTACAATTATAGCAAGTAACATTAAGATTAATGTTAAATGAAAAACAATGGTTAAATATTAACATCATATAATTAACTCTTTTTAAAGTTAAGTCCTTTTAAAGGTAGAATGTCAAATTTTAATGATGTACAAAACTAAGTAAATATAGTTACTCATAGTCATACTTATATACATTTTTAATTGTTTTTTTTTTAATTTTTTCTTTGAGTAGCTTTGGTGGCTATCCCACTCTTTTGTTTGTTTTTTCTTTAAATGGAAGTACTAAATAGTTTTGATGGTGATCTCACTTGTTTTAATAGATTCTTATAAAATATGATTTTGACTTAAAAGAAATAATTCATTGTTTTACATTAATTTATTTTCAATTTTTAAAAATTAGCTTTGATGGTGATCCCATTTGTTTGTATAAACTTTTATAAAATATGATTTTGACTTTAAAAAAAATTAATTCAATTTTTTAACATTGAATTATTTTCTGAATTTTTAAAACTTTACTTTATTAATTTTGTGATTAAATAATATTTGTTTAGGCAAAACAGCTGTGTAATTCCGTACTTAACTTGAAGCTCACAAGTGACACTAATATCAAATCAAACCAAAACTTTAATAAAATATATATATTAACCTTAACCTTAATATTAAATGTATATATACATATATAATGTATATATATAGTGTTTCCAATTTAGATGGCGATACCACATACAATTTGTTCCCTCAATGAATAATTTTGGTGGACATTACCAGATATTTAAAAAAAAGTTCGAACAAAATAAATATATATTTTGCAATATATCTAGAACGTGCTTGCCAACGCCAACACTACGACTACTGATATTTGATTACACCACAATACATGCTGCGTATTCGACAATCATCTCCTCCTAAGGAACGAGTTATAGCATATAGGTGTCAACATTCATTGCCTTCTCAACCTAGCTTTGCACTATTTTCTGTACACTTACCAAGTTTTATGAACTATTAGATGCATATGTGCCTAAAGATTTGCAGTAATATGTACACTATAATAAAAAATAAATATATATAAATATATTTTCTTTCCAAATAGTAAAGTTGGGTGTCTAAAACATGTCTATTTTACACCAATTTTATTTAAACTTGTTGGTTACATATGTGAAGAGATTCAATGTAATATTGGAATTATGCGCATCCAACAATAAGTTACTTTTAACTTTGGTTGCAGCTTGCATACATTAAGGACTAAGGACTTGGTTAAATATAAGGCAATGCTATATAGCTAACAATAGTAGCGTAATTTCTTTGGACAACCATCCTAAGGGTAAGCGTAGTGACTCATTTTGATTATAAAATACATAAACATATGTTGCTTAGACTTTTAGACTTTTAAAGTGAAGATGAGTTTTTATATTTGTTTAATATATATATATATAAGAAATCAAAATAATACCTTTTTCGTATAAAGGGAAGGGGTGTTATTTATAGTTTGAAAATAAATGTAAATGGTTGATATTTTTATTACTCATAGCAAAATGTGATGTTTTAATGAAAAAGTAAAAACACAAAAATTTTAAGAAAAATAATTAATAATTTAATAAATAATATAAAAAAAATAATAATTATATGTTTGAGAATATGATATAGATAATTTTGTGGATTCCAAAACATAATATAGATAATCATGTGTATTGTTAATGGGCAGATCACTAATAATAATATTGAAGACGCAAGAAGCCAACAATGTCAACGGGATAGAAAACTTTATATGAATCAAATGTATCAATTCATTGAAATTGAAAGGGAAGAAAAGAAGAAACATAAAAATGAGTGACAAGAAAACAAATGACTAGGTCAATGGGAAGTACAATGAAGAAGGGACCATGAAAGAGAGATTGCAATTGGAAAGAATGAATGAGATGGTAAGGAAGATCATAGAAGTCAAAATTGAGATCGAGTACTAACACATCAACAAAAACAATGATGAGGTATAAACAAAGTAATGGGATAAACTGAACTTCATTATTACATTGGCTTCGTGCATGGATTTCAGTTTATAGATCATTATTACATAGCTTCATGTACGGATTTTAGTTACTATAGATAATTATTAAATTTGTTTTGAGCATTAATTTCAATGATATAACCCTAATGTCACATTCTCACATCCACAAAGAAAGTGATTTAGCACTAAAAATAAATATTAACTTCAGAGTACAATGGTCGAACAATAGCATGAAATCAAGGATTAATCAATCCTCACAAGTCATTCGTTAGGATTTTGTTCATAGAAGGACGACTAACATATCAATCGTGTCAAAGGAATTACAAATGACCATATCTCTATTCATTACCTTTATTCCTTCATTACATCAGTTTCAGTGCATTAGTTGTAATGTGTAACGCACCAGAAAGTAATAATTTATTTTTAATTCTCCTGAAAAATACTTGAATTGTTATTTTTATTATTTTTTACAGAAAAGTAAAAAATAAAACATTTTGTAAATTAATCATTTTTATTTAATAAAATATGTTGAAGGGGGACAAAAGTGGAAATAGTTGTTAAAGAGTGTTTGTTGACTCACACAAGGAAAAGACAAGTGGCTGAAACCACTAAGTAAGAACTTAAGATGCAGGAGGCATCATACGCAAAAATCAGGTCACAACTCCTAGTTGAGTGCAAAAGAGAAAGAGGCTCATAAATGACCAAGTCCTAGGAAAAATACTATATATTAGTATGTCTATGAGTAGCAGGAGGCTAGCATTGAACGAGGAATTGAATCTGAGATTGCAAGAGATGG
This sequence comes from Pseudotsuga menziesii, assembly GCA_001517045.1. NCBI lineage: Eukaryota > Viridiplantae > Streptophyta > Pinopsida > Pinales > Pinaceae > Pseudotsuga > Pseudotsuga menziesii. The sequence goes on from LPNX011118342.1 coordinate 16,621, forward strand.
CACATTGAAGGATTTTTCTATTGTGGTTCAATGAATATGCTTAGGGGTTATGGAGAAAGTAACTTGGCTGCTTTGGGAGTTGGATGAGAGGAATGGATTTTCCACTTTTGTTTTACCACCAGTGGTGTCAGGTTCTTATTTTATGTTTTAAATTTACAGTAGAATGTTTTATTCTAGATCTGAATGAAAAATGTAAACCTACTATACATAGTTAGTCTAGATTCAGTTATCAGTACTTATTTAGTCATGTTGATTGTAAATGTTGAATGGTAATTAAAGAAGTGTTAGATCAGGGATACATACTTGCAGTAGGATTTATATTATTGGTTTATATGCTACAAGTCGAGTCCCATACTTAATAGATATGTTAAGCAATTCTTATTTATATGACAGATTTAGTGTTAATAGATTTCTATACTCTTTTCTATCCTATTGAAAACTTTTAACTATCGATATTATAAATATACAGTCAAAGTACATAACTTAGTTTTTACATATCTAGATTTATGTTAGTCCTAAGAGTTTACTTATGAATAGAGAAGATCTATTACAAATAATCCTTATGAAGAAACCATACATTACAATTATAATGCAGTGTTTATCCAATTTGTATGGATCCAAATTAGTTATTCATATTAAATAAGAAACATAATAAAAATATATGTCAATATCCTACATAACAGTTTTAGTATAATATATATAGATCCTAAAAACAAAATATATTTGAATCGAGGATCCAAAGTAGACAAACATCTACGATTTAAACACATAAATTATGAATTGATCCCTTATGAGTCCATAATCTAAGAATAACCTTCAACTACAATCGTAGAGTATTTTTCTTTACACAATGGAGGACAAGAAATCGTCACCTACAGGAAAGTATTGCTAAGATATAATAATCTATTGAAATCCTTCATGGATCTAGCAGTTAATAAACTTAAAGTATTATAGTAAATCCATTAACTAAATCACAATCAGTTACAACTGTCGGTTCCTTTACAATATAAAAACTAACAAACTGTCATAGATCCACGAAGTGGATAGAGTATAGATAGAATCAAATAAAATCTAAAATACAATCACAATCAGGTACGCTAGTTGTTACAGCTTCGTTTACCATATCAAAACCCGCTCACAAAACAAATCTTTGTTTCCCCCAATGACCGAGATTAAATCTATACTTGATGGCAGTTGTGCCTAAAAAAAAGATTCTATCTACTGCACAAGTAATCAAAGACCCTACGGGTTGCATTAAATTTTCAACAAACGCTAAGTAAAGTAAAGAAATGGTCGTAAGTGGGCACCCGCAAGAAGATGCTACCTAATTATGATTAAATGGGAGCACACGAGCGAAAAAAAAAGGAATGCGCATGCGTTTTAGCTTCGGCAATGGAGAACCTCCACATTAGATTTCCAAAGTGAAGAATAGGAGCGTGCATGCTTCCCTAATGACATGCACACGTGTATGGGAGCGCAAGTGTTCTTGGAGGCATGTCCATTTTTTATGCGTACCCATACAGGGACGCGTGCATGTCTTTGTGTTTAAAAAAATAGTGAACAGTTTTGCTTATTTCACAAATGACCCACAAGCACACAAGCCACCAAAAACGACGTCCAAGGAGGCCAAAACGACACCGAGGAAGCCCAAAGGTAGTGTCCAAGCAGCCTACAACGAGACCCACGGCATTGGAGTAAGGTAGATGGAGTAGTATTTGCATTTTTTTTGTTTATTTTATTTATTTTTATTGTTTTTCAAATAAAATATAAAATTAAAAAAAATTACAAATGAATTGAAATGGAAAAAATTGATATTGCAGATACAAATTACATAAACATAATGACAAATATCAATGAACCATCACAACAAAGGAGTGAAACAAACCAATTAGAGGACCCAATAAACCTCGAATTAAATGAAGAAAACCCTAAAGATGGATTTGGTGAACCACCAGAAAACCCCAAAGATGAATTACATGGGGATTTAAACTAGTTAATAATATTGATTGATGAACTGAAGAACACCAGGGAACCTTATCGGGTTTCCCTTTCCAACTCACTACAAAACATAATAGAGTCTATCAACATCGCCCACAGTGAGATAATCAATTTGATCCAATATAGGGCTCGAATGGGAGAACATTATGGCACTGGTATGTCCAAATAGGATATAAAAAACCTGAATATCACAAAAGCCCAAATGTGGAGAAAATTTACAAATTCGAGAACAGAAAATCCTCCATGTGTTAGGAAGAGGTGAGTTTGCATGGACTGGTGTAATTACCAACAATGGAGAGAAAACTGGAGGAAGAGATGGTTCATGGTTTTTGACAAGCCTCCATGCAACAATGTCGAGGTCCCATAGTATTTTCTCAGGAAACTATGGGTTGATTTTGTGTTAGGGTTCCATGTGAACTACTTCGACATCATTGAGTTCCATGGAGTCATTTTTGTCTCAGCCCAAGATCAACCTCATGCCCATCGAAACCCACTCAGAGGACCTCTTGCACCCAAGAGAGAACCAAAACCACTTCCCCAACCCCCTAGGTTAGGTAGAGGGCTAGATCAGATCCATGAGTCTATTAGACATGCCACATGACACCTTCTCAGGCATACCACATTTTTTCCTATGTCCTCATAAAGAGAGCAAGACCACCTTGAGAGACACACTTCTACACGGTCTACTGGTGGTGGGTGAGGGAGAGCAGCTACATGTGGTAGCCATGATGATCCATCCATATTTATGGGACCAGTACCACATCCTTCTTCTCATTGTGGGAATCTATGCCATGTTCCCATGCAAGAGCATTCCATAGAGAGCTACCTACACCAGGTTAGTTATTGTTTTATTTAATGTTCAAGTATTAATTATACGTTAGAAATATCATAATTTATAATAAATTTAACTTAGAATCAGTTGTTGATGACTTTATTTGTTTTAATGTACAGTTATTCAGTGTTGAGTCTCCAATGCCCGGGTGGGAGGATGTTGGTTCCTTCAACCTAGATGGAGCCATGATAGCTGCAGAGGACATCACGACACCATACACATAGGTAGTTTTCTTTCAATAATTAAATTTAATGTTAGTAGTTAATCTTGTCGTCAAATGTATTTAATATTTAGTAATTGAATCTAAATATTTTTGTATTTGCACAAGTGTTCGCAGGAGTGAGTGACTAGCCATCCCCACTAGGGATCAGCAGATCCCCTCGTGAGCAGGTATCATGTAATAAAGTATAAATTTAATTTTAGTTTTGATGGCTTAGAATTGTATATTTATATTTTTTATGTACTAATATACAAGCCCATGAATATGTATGCAGGTTCAAGTACATAGGCATGATGATGTCACTATCTCTCCATCGACTGCCTTTTTACCACCGTATATGCAAGGTGTATCCCCTGGAATACATTTTCCTTTCCCTCCATCCCTCCCCACCCCATTCCATCCATCCCTTGCCTCCCATCCACCACCACACTTCCATCCAAATCCCCTGTCTTCATCACATCCTTCACTCACTCCCGCCCACCCCACCCATCCACCCCCTCCCTTGAAATTTCCCATGTTTCCACCCTCCCCATTTCGACCATGATACACCATCCATCCACATTCAACCATCCCCCAACCCCATCCTAGACCTCAGCACCCTCCCCAATATTCCCCCATCACCATTTTTTCCTCTTCCAGGATGGTCAATTCCATTCTACAACCAGTTGGGGTTTATTGTCATACATCACCACTTCGCCCACTCTAGCCCCCACCCTCTCTCATTGCGCCCCCTAGTTTTGTAGCCAACGTCAATGTGGATACATCCTCCACTATGCCATCCACCCTAGCATCAAGGTAGGTTGTCCAGCCCACTGCTCCACCTGCCACCCCTGAGGACCAACCGACTGCTCGACCTGCCACCCCTGAGGACCAGTCGATTTCTCCACATGCCAGCCCCCGAGACTAACCTGTTGTGTTCACGGTGAGATTGATTAGTTTATGAAAATATCATGCAATATTAATTAAAATTAACATATGAAGTAAATTGTATGAGTTATCTTACTGTTTAAATGTTGCAGAGTGGCATTTCTGAGAGACTTGGATCACGGAGGAGGGTATACCGCTCACCACTTATGGTCTCGTCTGAGGTGAGATATTTAAGATTTGAAAACTTAATTTTTATTTTTAAATTGTGGTTTATACTTGTATAATTTCCTATAGGAGTTGACATTTGATTGTTTTCGTTTCAGAGCCTAAGGGAAGGTGGTTGAAGCGGCTAGAAGAACCGATCTTCCTCTAGCTCAAAGAAGAGGAAGATCAATTTTGGAGGTGCACCTGGGAGCTCCGAGGGTGGGCAGGAGGATTGAGATACCCTCCTATGTACACTAGCCATGATGTAGCATTTTGTCACGAGTTGCCATATTTTCTATAGGGCACGAGTTTCCATATTTTGTATAGGGAACGAGTGGCCATATTTTGTATAGGGCACGAGTTGCCATTGTATAGACATTGGGAATGATGTTCCATTTTTCACTACTACTGTATATGATTGGAAATTTATGTATATTAATATATATCATTTTTCACTTATTTATTATACTTTTTGTTTTATTACAGATTGCATACATTATGCCGAATGTAGTAGTAGTTTATAGTTGATGCGCTTGCAATACTTATTGTTGATGAAGCAATAAAGTCTGCATGTTCACAATAAAATGCATAAAAAATTTAACACTGTAGGTTAGTTAACAAAAAAATACACCATTGCATAAACATGTACAATAACAATGATAATTTTAAATACCAAATACCTGATCTTGTAAATCGTAGTGCAAATAATTTTTCAACCTAGCAAATTTTTCCATGAAGTATTCTTCTTGATACCAAATAATTTTATCAAGATCTTTTCCTAGTTTTCCAAGCCTCCCTTGACCCCTCGGCCCTTCCATTTTTTGTCTTGGCTTGTCATACCTAGCTTCATCCTTGTTATTGCAAACCTAAACCCTAAGGACCTCGACCTAACTAGACACCTAACCTAAAACCCTAGCTTTCTACCCTTCCAAACCCTTCCTCCCTTCTCCATCTCCTAACCTACTCGCTTACCTTTCCACCTCTCCTCTCTCACTTCCTAACCATAATATTGGAATCTCAGACTCCTATCCTTGACCTATAGGATCAGACCTTCTCCCCCTTTCAAAACACCTTCTCTACCCTTTTCATCCCTCCTAGGACTCTACAAGTCAAGCTCTCTAAAACCCTAGCTACCAACAACTCCTAAATAAGAATCAATTCTAACTAAAGTTGGTTACTCATTCCAAAAAGAATCATTACAACAAGCACACAAAGTAACCCTAGGGTTTCTCAAATGCCACAATCCCTAGCCTTATTCTCTCACAAAATCTACAAATTTAAATACTTTCTTTTCTCCTCAAGGTGAATTTCATGAAGAATGTCATCTAGCCCTTCGTTGAAACCTAACTCCTATTGAACCCTAAATCCTATTGAACCAACATACTAACACCTACCCTCTCCATTTGTAATATACTTGATCTGATGTACAGATCAGAATATGAACTTGCTGCAATTTTTATATTAAAAATAATGAAATTGAATTAATTCACACAAAGCCTTTTTGGACTGGGAAAATCAAGGGTTTCTTCTGGGAAGTTTTGCAGGAAAAAGAGTGGGAAGTGGGAAGAAACCTAAGAAATTCATACATATAATTTCCTATTCCCTAAAACATTTATATGTGATGCAATTTAGGGTTTATAATCCGCTCTACGGAAACCTACTACCATGTTTCTGGGAAGTCAAACTGTGAAACTAGGAAGAGTAGTTCGGTCTGTTTCAACTAGAGGATTCTGGAAACTTACAGAGGGTTGTTATAGAATCAATATAACATAATAAATTTTTTTGACATATTTCAGAAATTCTGGAAATTTCTGAGTAGTTTTGGATGAATTTGGATTTTTCCGGCAGTTTTGGCCAAGGGAAAACCTGCACAGTAGAGGATCCAAAAAGTGGGTACGAACCCAATGAAAAATGATTTTGGATATATTTATGGGAAGGTGGGCCTGTCAGCGACTCAATATAACTTAAAGGGCTAATTTTGAGTTAACAAAACTCATTTTACATTAGTTTTGGAAAAACTAGTCATTAAAATCTAGTAATCTAGCTAGGGTCTAAAATTTAGTTAAATCATGTCAAATTTATTTCTGTAACAAATATGAATTGTAAAAGAGGAAAAAATAATCTCACTGAACATATAAAATATCTTCAAACACTACCCCAGCCTTTCCTATTTCTTATAGAACTCATATTTATTAATTCCCCCCCCATACAGTGATAAAATAAGCCTTTCTAACGAAACTGAAGACAAAATTCTGTATGGACAGAGATGTTTCAACCTGGTAAATGTAAATTACAAATTATTATGATACTATAGAATATAATTCATATAATGTACTGACCATTACAAGGAGACTCCAAAAATAAGGGGCAAGAGGCCCGAAACATGACCAGCAAGGGGTTGTGAGCATAGGTGAAGCATGGGATTCATTGGAGCTCGACCTAAATGTGGTGGAGGATGAAAATAAATTTTATAATCCTTCAGTGTTTGCAATCTAGTGATCCATACCTTAAATGGAAGAGAAGAGGATGGTAGGAGAGGGGAATGGAAGGTTGGGGCTCATCTCCCAGTAGCCTGAGGCACAACACTCAGAATTAATGCTCACATAAGCATAGCTCATCACACATAACAACCAAACTGAATAATGGAGTTGGAATTATTCTTTTATAGAATTAATTTTGACCTGTTGAGCAAGATACTTGGCTTGGTGACCTGTGAGAATAGGTCACCCATGAGTGGACATACTTTCCTTTCTTTTCTTTTCTTTTCCTTTCCTTATTTTTCCTCTTTTTCTGTCTTTCCTTCGTTTTTGAACTTTCCTACTTTTCATACTTTCTTTCTTTTCCCATTTTATCCTGCTTTCTTGATTTATGTTGCTTTTCTTGAAATATTCCTCTTTTCTCAATTTTGGCAACATTTTTGGACTCTAGTGCTTACTTGACTTGGCAAGTTTATTTCCACATCATTTAATTGCAAATTAATAAAATGATGAAATAAAATTAAATACATGCCTCAAAATAATTATTAGCAATATTTTTCCTAGGAATAATAATTAATGTCAATTTGAGCCCCTAGGAATTTCATCATGGTAAACACTTTTAATGTCCCAAAATATGGGGACATGACACCCTCCTCAATGTTGCCTTCCTTTGTGATAGATACATAGTCCTAGAGGACTATGTATATCATTGACATTTCTAGCCATACATAAGAAGTTTTGACAGTGATCTACAAGTACATTTTCTCTACTAAAATACCAAAAAGACCTCTAAAAAACATGTACAAGATACCATCTTTGTTGAGAACTAGCATAGAGGTATTGTTGGAAATATTGTCTTGACTGGAAATTACTATATGGGACAGTCATAGTAAAATTTGTCTTGGCTGGAAAATACATTTAGTTTGACAGTCCCATTCATTGACCAAGTTGGAATTGAAAATACTTGTAGTCCACTTGCATTTACCTAACAATTGTATTCCTAATTGCAAACTTGAAATTGACCGTACCTATTGCATCTTTACTTTGACTGGTAATAACATTTTGGTACAGTGATACTTCGCTGAGAGTTATCATTGGTTTGATAGTCTTATTCATTGTCCAAATCGCAATAGAAAGTACTTGTTTTCCTTTGGTATTTACATAGTAATTATTGTCTCATTTTGCAAGCTAGAAATTGATAATGGAATGATCTTCGCTTACCGTTTGATTGACTAGAAATTTCATAGTATTGATGAGCTGAGAATCATATTGAACATAACTATTTTTGGCTTGCATTTGTTACATCTACTTGGAAAACATTGATTTTGATCAATTTGGCAATTCATATCATTTGAAGACGAAGTTGACATTGCTTACTCTCATTGAATACATACATATTTGTTATGCTATTGATGAGCACTTGCAATTTTAATGATCTATTGTACTTGTTGCAATTTTAATGATTTAAGGGTTAGCATGCATAACCTAAGGTTTAGAATCAACGAGGAATCCCTAACCCTAACTAAAGTTTAAAGGTTAGCATCCATAACCTAGGATTTATAATCAATGAGGAAACCCTAACCCAAATGGTTTTTTGGGGTTAGCATGCATAACCTAGGGTTTAGAATCAATGATGAATCCCTAAACCTAGGAAGGAAACCCTAACACCAACCCTACCTAACCATCTTTTCTGGCCTCTTATAAAGTACCCTTTTGTTTGTATATGAGCATGCCTAGAATTGTAGTCATCAGGGATGATTTTAAGAACCCCCCCTAGATTTATATGTATAAAAAATGGGCGAATCTCTCCGATATATAGGAAAATTTGAAGGCGATTTTTATCAATAATATAATATTTATATATAAAAAATTTGGTGAATCTTTCATTTTATTATATAATGTTGTAAAATCTTGGCGAATCTTTCATTTTATTATATAATGTTGTAAAATCTTGGCGAATCTTTCACTAAGTTATAAGATATTGTAAAATCTTGGCGAATTTTTAACTTCATTATAAAAAATTGTAAAAAATGGCGAATATTTCATTGATTTATAGAATATTGTCAAAATAGAGGAACAACAACATTAGTCAAATAACATGAATCACATCATCAACAACAGAACATGTACTAACTGACTAGATTCAGGGCAAGTGGGGACTCCACTTGTTATCTCATCCCTTAATGGTCCAGCGGACATGTGGGGACCTGAATCTTGACAAAATGATAAACTGATAGAATCATACAGTATGCTCGATCTTGGCCTCCACTAGCCAATTATGGTCATGGAGGCTAATACAATTACACATTGTAATTATGCCAATTAATTATTGCATTAGATGAATGTTGGTCTTGTGCCAATAGGTGTCCTACGATCAATGCATAGGAACCTAGTGCATAGACCATTTTTCTCTTCGCTTAGCTATGTAGAGATCATTTATTTTTTTGAATAACGATAAGTATTTACAAATAAAATATACAATCAGCGTAAAATAATCGAAAAACTAAAGACAATTAATTCATGTAACTGAAAGTTGATAAATAAATCTTTTCTCAAACCCTAAAAACAACCTTGATTCAAGCTACAACAAAGGGTTAAATCAAGCGTCGAATGAGAACTAGAAGCATTCAAAGGACTTAACATAATATTTAACCAAAATACATACAAACTTCAAAAATCGACAAAATGCTTCAAACAAAAGCAATAAACAAACCATAAAAAAATTTCAAGATATTCGTGCTAAACACTAACATGGTTTCATGTACTTGAATGAGCCCATTCTTACTTAGAGAAATTGTTGTCAAATTAGTTATCTATCATTTAATGTTAGGAAACTATCTATGTAAAGAGATAGCTCCTAGGCCCAGCTTTCTCAAATTCCAACATCATTTGCTGTCACATACAAGAAAGATATAATGTAAGAGATAAATATCAAACCATCAATCTTAAAATAAGCTGCATGAAGGTAACGTAGCTTAAATCATCAATGTTACAACAAAAAAAGTACAATGTAGAATCTATTTGTACCTAAAACACGAACTCAAATTCATATACATTGATCACTACTGACCAGCAAGGGTACATGGAACACCTAGACCAAAATACGACTCAAGAAGTTTAATAGTATTAGGCTTCAAAACATGGTTCTCTTGCAAGTAAGATTTAGTCATTCAAGTCTATCCTTAAGTAGTATTTTAGTAATACTCAAGCCTTCCATTGACCTTCTTCTATTCAAATTTAAATTCATTTATTTTGTGTAGATCCCATTATAAATGACTCTCCACATGAGGATCACCTCATCATCTTTCTCATATAAATCCAAAGTTGAAAACAAATACTTTCAATTCTGTCTCTAGTCTGCCCAAAATGATATCTTCACTGCAATTAATGCATCAACTCTTCCATCTACTATTGTATTATTGTTCAATGAACTAAGGCATGCCACGATACTATGGTTTATTCACATTGCCAAGTTTCTAACTGATTTGACTTTAAAAGGTGCACCAAACAAAATCCTTCAACTCTGCCTGCTTTTGAGAAGAACTAATAACTGCCCTTAATTAGCACACAGGTTATCCTCAAGAATGTTGTTTCACCGATCAAGGAAGTCTTCAAAGAATCCTTCAATATGATACCAACAATAAAAATAGTTCCAAATCATGCTAGAAAACTTAGTGAATAAGTTCATAATTTCTGCTTAATTTTTAAAGTGATTCCTTTAATCTCAAATAATATAATTAGTATTACAAATGAATTCTTCATAGAACTCAATGGGTGAACCATCAAAATATTCTAGAATGAGCACCTAGCCCCAATCACTTATTCATATGCTTTCGAGGAATTGTAGCTCAGTGGGTGTCCTTGCAAGTTGCCAACTCCACTGCTAAACCACAAATCCATCAGTGAGTCTTATTCTAGTATGAATATAAACTAGTCTGAATAGTAACAAAAAAATGGACAAGAATGGTCATATTATTCCCTGAAATTCCTAATTAAGTTCTTCGGTTTTCAAATTCTTTTTTTGATTTGTTAAACCATTCATTTTGAAGAAAACTAACCCTAAAACAACATCACAAATATCAAATTACCCTTAAATCCATAATCATGTGAGGGCCATAACAATCCACTTCACAGTGAATTCAATCCTTTATGCATGAATACTAGTCAGCCCAAGACCTTTCTTTTCTCTACCAATGTTGCAAATGTCCAATATTAGACATGATGCACACACAATGTCTCTCATTTTGAAGCATTCAAAAGTCAAGGTGGTGTTTGTGGAATACCAATTCTTGGAAGTTACAATGGCAACAGTCAAGAACCTTTCTCAGGTGACATAGGAATTACCATTAATTATTGTGATCCATGAACTGGACAAATCTAGAGAATATTCTTTGAATGAATATCATAAAGATCTTCTTGATTATAAAAAGCTTTGATAAGTGGAGATCCAAATTTTGAGACTCGTTGGCCTGAAGATGAATGGGAAGTTATCTCATTAAACTACACATCAGGAACCACGTCCAGTCCTAAAGGTGTTGTGTACAGTCATAGAGGTGCCTATCTCAATACAATTGGTATTATTTTAGCATGGGAAATGAATTCTAAGCATGTTTACTTGTGGACAACACCCATGTTTCATTGTAACGGTTGGGGATTTCCATGGGGCCTAACTACACAAGAACTAGTATTTGCTGCAAAAGTGTAAATGCAAAAGACATATTTGATGCCATTGCTGAGCACAAATTCACCCACTTATGTGCAGTGCCAACAGATTTAAGTATCATTGCAAATGCACCACCTTGTGAAATAAGACCACTTCCTCACACCATAGATGCTAAACACACTTGCTACTTTTTCACCCTCAAATATGATTTATGTGCTCAAGTAAATAAAGCAACCCACGGTTGAAAATATATGTATAGAAGAGAAGCATGGCACATCAATTGACCGATTCATTCTAAGGAGAGCCCAGGTTTTCAAGATCTCCACTACATGTCAACTATAAGCCATTAGTTTTATGAAGGGATTAAGATCTTGCTACGGGGTGTTTTGCATTGGAATCCACACACATCGCTACATAAGTGATTATGCCTAAGAAATCACTAACACAATGGTCATGAACATATATACTTAAAATACTAGACACAACTGCTACCTTTTCATTCTCAAATATGCACTATACACTCATGTAAAGCAATATAGTAAGGAAAAAGAAACACAACACATTGACCAACACCTTGAGTCTAAGGAGACTCCACCATTATTGGTTTTCAAGATATTCACTCCTTATCAACTATAAGATATTTTTTTTTGAATGGGATTCCACATACATTACTTCATAAGTAAGCATGCCTAAGCAGTCAATGAAGTTAACATCCAATATTTTACCCATGATAATTCGCACATTTCAGTCATATACTAGTGATGGCATCAATATGTACTTCATTGTATCATCATAATCAAAACCCTCATGGAATCCCCACAACATCTATGAAAGACAATATTTGTCAATGAGCACAATGCTTATAACATGCTTAGCTCATAATAAGTATCGCATTATGATTATTCCAACAAAGATGGAATGGAAAATAGGTTTATATATTGGACACTAAACTTATAGTCTTATACATCATGCCATTATATATCTGATCAGGTCTCAGTCGGTTAGGTTTTGAGCCTCATGTTTTCCCATTAGGGTTTCATGTTTACAATCCTCGTATATGCAATAAAACCATCATCCAAACACAGTTTAGATTTAAACACATTTAGTACCTAATCATATATAGCATGCCTAAAGAATCCATATCTATGAGAGTCCATGCATCATTCAAGAACCTACTTCCAACAAACCATAATAATAATGCACCCGTATAATCAATTAGAAATATGAACAGTAAATCAAAACAACATGCATTACTGCAAATGTACCACCAAACTCATTTATGGAGGAAATAAAAATTAACCAATATCCCACTAGAGCAACAATAAGTAAACCAACACTACCAATTATAGTAAATCAAACAAGGGCACAATTTAAATGCCAACTTTAATAAAAACACAAGAGACAAACATCTGGGGTCTATATTTACTTGAATATTAGCTGATTTTATGGAGTTGCCCCATTCAATGCGGCAGGAAGCAAGCATATTATATACTATTATACATAGTTGTTTGAAGCCCACAAGTATCAAAATCACATGGACAGTTTGTTGAGGGTCAACGTTGAGTCTTAAGGTGGGACTCAAATGCAAGTAAAACACCGAAATGATGATGAAATATCACATTAATAGTTCAATATTCTAACAATCATGTGGTAACAAGGTTACATCCATGAAACAGATAGGATCTGATAGAGAAACGATGAAATGATGATGAAATATCACATTAATAATTTGATATTCTAACATTCATGTGGTAACAAGGTTTACATCCATGCAACAGACATGATCTGATAGAGAGTGTTCAATATTTGAAACACGAAGAGAACATGTAACCCAATTTCATAGAATAGCCACGATTTGTATATACTGCCAGAAATTCCGCCAATTCTAAGCTGGTTATATTTATCAAGAAACATGATGGCAAGCAGTACACACCTTGAAAAGTAAGATTTTGATTTGTCAAGAAGCATGATGAAAAGCAGTAAGCACCTTGAAGAGTAAAATTTTAACTTATCAAGTAGCATGATAACATGCAGTGAGCACCTTGAAAAGTATAATTTTGATTTATGATGAAATGCAGTATGCACCTTGAAAAGTAGGATTTTGATTTTTAGTGTGGCGAAAATCAAGGCTCACACACTGCAATACTTATTAGATTGCAATGTTGTATTGCGACTTGAGACATGCACAACCAGCCAAAAGGATATCATGTTATAACCATTTGGGCCTGGTGAATTTAAAAATTAAATTACATCCGAACGTCCCATATTTTTAGGACATATCTAGATATTTTAAGTGTAGGAAAATTCAACTAATATTGACCTATACGAGCCCTAAGACTAAGCAACACACATTCATAGGGTGATCTGCACACCAGGGTAAGAATTTCCAAAAGAATCATAGAGAAAAAACATAGCAGAACTATAACGGACAAGTAATCATGGCAAGTAAAAGGAGGCAACTTTTCTTCTTTAAGCACAATATCTAGGATCGTCACCCTTGTTAATTATCAAAGCAACCTGTAGGCCAAGTATATATTTTACCTAGGAAAGCATCACATCTATATACTTCAAGGCCTAGGATATGAAACATTCATCATCACAAATAGAAATCAACAATAATGGGAATCCATCTCAATGCACACCCAAATCAACCACCACACAGAATTGCAAAAGAAAAACATGTTTGAAATCCAGCAATGACAAATACAAAACAAATTTAACTGAAGCTTGTAGAAATGCAAATCAAAACCACCATACATATAAGGAAATCCTAAATAAAGGAATTTTCTCTAGACTACAAGTTTGCGATCAATATCTGAAACCAAACTAGATCAAGTTTCAAGCATAAACTATGAAACAAGCAATTGAGGCAAAGAGCAAATGCATTTCACCATGAGCTAGAAAAATTACAACAAAACACAAACTTAAATTAAATTAGATTAGTCTGGTATTCAAGATTTCAGACTTCAAAAACAATGGGAAGTATTTCTAAATGGACGCCCAAAGAAAGCACAAAAGAAGTGCTTGATTTCCCGCAATGACAAAACAAATCATATTTAGCTTAAGCTTGTTATAATGAAAATTCAAATCACCACAACATATACAAGGTAAACCTGAAAGGAAAATGCACAAAACTAAAGTATTTGGTTTAGATTCTTGGACAGTTTGTGTAAACAATATCTGAAACCAAACCATATCATGTTTTCAACATACACCAGGAGTCTAGCAACGCAAACAACATATGGATTTCACTGTGAGATAGAAAAAGTAACAAAAACTAAGATCAAATCATATTATTATGTTTTTGTATATTTAAGCATTAAGGTATTTTAAACATCACAAGGAACTACACCCTTCACTTGTCAAGTTATAATAGAGCACTCTTCAAAGACCCCACAACTCCTGTGAATATCGCACTAATGCTTCTTAATGGAATAACAGAAATTTTATCAGCAACTTCTATTTCAATACATCTTCTAAAATCTCTCTAGCATTCTCAGGAATAATATCCCAAACTTAAACAGTCCAAATTCCAAATCCAGACTCTGTAAGCATGAAGAACCTAAGTTTAGTTGCAATATGATTATGAAATGAAATCATGAGAGGATAGTGTTTAGGAAGGTCTTAGACTCTTAGGTTAGTCTAGGATTTAATTCAATTTTTGTTTAATTATGTTCTAATTTTTTGAACACTTTTTTAATATTTTAATATACATTTATTTTATTGTGAAAGATGAAAATTTGGGGGGGACAGGGGGACGCCTAGAAGCCCCCCCAGGGGGGAACGCATTCCACACTTGGGGAAACGTGTTTCCTCGAGTTTCCCCCAAAAGGGGGACATGGGGAAATGTTTCCCCAGGATTTTCCCTGTCCTGGAAGAGTGGGGGAGTGAGGGAGTGTGTTCCACACCCTAGAGATGCGTCCCCGTGGAACATTGGAGCTTTTTTCTCTCTTCTTCTATTAAAGAGATTGAGCTAATCATTATTAATATTATTTATTAACTTTAATTACTTATTGTATTATTATTTATGATGATTGCTTAATATTATTGTTTATTTATTTATTTATTTATTACAAATAAGGATAGCGATCCCTACCGATTTAGGAGTTTACAAAGAGAAACAGGGCTACTAGAAAAATCGACCCTAAAAAGCCATAAAAGGAAGCAGATGCTCCTGCATACCAAGAGAAAGGGATTCAACATCATGACAGAAGACACTAGATTTGATTTTCACATGCAACACTAAAGCTTGCTTAAAACTCCTCAAACTCCCTAGCTAAAATGGGAGGGACCCTCCTGAAAAGTAATTTTACATCAATGTTTTCAAACATAGCCAAGCAACTGTATTGAGTCCCAAAGGGATTTGCAGCAATCCCTAATTATCCAAGAATATCTCAAAAGAGGACCCTTGCACGAATGTGGAGCAATTAAGAAGTGATACTCAGCCTAAAAACATGACCAAAACACCTTGGTAGTTTGGCATCTCCAAAAGATATGTTCCACCATTCTTTTCAATGGAGAGACCAACATGAAAAATTCTATTGACTGTGGTCTTAGCAAGTGTTCAAAGTTGAATGATCACAAAATAAAAACTAACCATATTGTGAAAGGATGTCAATTGTCCTGCAAAGGAATTGGAAGCAAAATATCCATTTGTTCTAATTTATAATATGCTGAATTCCAAAATGGCATGAATGAAGCTAGAGCTAATCAATCTGGCCCAAATGAACTCTTTTGATGCCTTGGCCCTTGAAAATTAATAATACCTTAAAAGAAAACACCTTAGAAACAGACATCATATTGGTAGTTAGAGTGCCTGTCTTGTCACTGCAAATCACTGTCGTGCATCCTAGTGTCTCGATAGAGGGTAGAGACCGCACAATAGTATTCAACTTTGCCATGCTCTTTGTCCCAAGTGCAAGACACCTACACAAAATAAAAAGGAATTTAGTCTATTACGATATATCAGAAGAAGAAATATCTAAAATAAAGATCCATAACTATCCAAACACAATAAATGAAATATGAATTCTAAAATTCCAATCAAAACTTCCATTTGCATGCACATATGTATAAGCTTTGTCCACGCCACTTTTAAAACTCAGGAAAGGTAGTCAAGGGTAACCATCACATCTCATTATATCTTCATAGAGATAGAAGCAAAGTGGTTACAACTTACATTAGGTAATTGGAAATTCCTAAGGCAGATAATTAATCTGACCCATTCATAACCATCTTGTGTACAAAGTCACTGGAACCAGTTAATCTTCCAACCTTAAATAGAAGATTCCTTACAATGAATGTCACCCATCAGGTTTTGCGCACAGACCAGAATTGTCTGTAACTGATGAGTACATAGTAAAACTAAGAAAGCTCATGAACAACTTTATCATAGTCAATAAATCGCCTGCCCCCAGTGGCAACATTATCTCATAATTTTTAGTAACTTAGATTTCTCTTCCCCTTCAGTCGACACCAAATCATCTTCATCTGTTTTGTAATCACTTCAGGTCAGGATCAATAATATATTGTAATGCCTGTCAACATCAAAATGGTTTCTGTTTATATTTCCTCTATATTATTTTGTGAACCCTTACTCAACTCATAAATGTTGATATTTCATATAGAACCCTTACTTTATATGTTATTACCAAATGATCAAGCAAACTTTAACTAGTTGTTTAGTTGATGATTTTCTTCATAGCTACCTGTAACCAAACTATGATAAAGTTTCACATAGAATTAGTAGAGTAGAGTCTGTCACACAAATTATATATAATAATATATAGTATATACACAACTTTTGTTGCTTGCATGATATTAGGGCTGCATGTTAAGAAGACAGTATACAGTGGATAGCTGTCCACCATCAATTGTCCTGGTGGATGGCTTTTGTATTTTGGATTTCCATGTCCAATCTATTAGGGAGATATATACTGACTATTAGCTCCAAATGGTAGTTACACTGTAATAATGTGAATGTGTAGTTAGAATAAGAATGATGATGTACTGAGGCCATGAATGGGTCAGGTAATAAATTATGAGGCTAATATAGAATAGGTGCCATTATTGTGCATTCCTCTTAATCAATAGAATAAACAAGAAAACGTGCAACCACACTTTCAACCCTCCCAATCAAGGATATAGTAACTTCAAGAATCATGGTGCGGCAAAATAAAACCTAGGCCCAACCCGAGTAGCAAGACTGATCAAGGATAAGCACAGTTAGGGTATAGGAGTTGTGATGTTCATGTATCTTGTAGCCGAGTTACCAAATTTGGCCAAATCAAAAGAAAAACTTCAAAGAATTGGGCATGATTCAATTTGTCCAAATAATTCAGCTCAATCCAGTTCATTCATATTTCTAATGCATGGTCCTCATAACCCTCACCTAGGAAACTTCCTTGGCCATAGCAATGGAGAACACAGTGTACACCATTGTTGCCTTCAATGGAAACTAGCAGGCAAAAACAAAGACTGCATATGCTACCAAGAAGAAGAACTCTGTCCATTCCAAGGTTAATTCCTGCAGAGTTCTCTCATCAGCTACACTGTTGGTCTCCATTTTATAATAATAAAAAATTCCATCATGATTTTCTTGAGTAGACTTTTCCGCATATTTCTTGATTCCCTGTTACCCCTTTTGTAGCAGAGGTGATTTTGATCAGAGGTTACTGAGATGAGATTTGTGGCTTCACCATAAATTATTGGTCAGAGATCCTTCAGCTTCGTCAGATGGTCCATGTTTCTTGATGTGCTCAATCAGAGACAGTACCTAATCCTCTAGTGATGTGATATTCTCTAACTTCATTTACTCTAAGCATGTTTTCTGATATGTCGGTATGTAAGCATGACATGTTACATGTATGCTTCTATAATGGCTTATATATTTAAAGTTTAAACTGGTGCTCATTTTTTAGTCTAACCTTAGTATTAATCTCTTAACTTAATAAGTTAATAAATGTGTTAGTGCAAAGGTTGATTTGTACCTTCGTGAACAAAGTCAAATGATTTGCATCCATCTCGTAACTTTTTACAGAGCAATTTTTCATTTCGCTAACCAATTCATCCATCCTTTTCATTATTCCCCTTTGTAAAATATGGTCTCATTACTATTCCAAACTATGAATGCCTAAAATGAAGCTAAAAGGGTCTGGTCCTATCCAAAAATAAGGGATTTTTTATTAATTAAATGCAAAAATGCAAATGGAAAAGATGACGGCAAGTACTCCCCAACGCAAAAGACAAGTTCCCTTGTTCAAGGTTATCAAAGCCACATCTGAAGAAAGAGGGACTAAGCCAATGAAAGGGAAAAATGAAATGTCAAAGAAAAATAATAATAAAGGGATCATAATATGAAGGTATGAGGATCGACGACCCATGTCAGTATTTCCTAGGAAAACATATGGAAGAAACATCTAAAAAATCCCCTCTTCAAAGTTAAGGATAGACCAACAATCCAACACACTAGATACATGGCCTCAAGATACCCCTCAATCAATTCCAAATGGGCTCTAACCAACTTCTATTTGGGACTGACCACCACATCCAACAAATAGATTGATTTCATGTTATGCCAATTTCAAGAGACCGAGACGAAGAAGCACATCATTTTTTGATACCCTATCCACTATAAGATCAAAGGGAGATACTACTACCTCTTTCAGGACACAGGAATCTCCCTCTCAAGTTGTTTTGGGTTGACAAATATTAGAACATTAACATTACCCTTACATATAAATGTTCTGTCCTTTATTAATATGTTGCAGTTTATCATCACTGATTATTATAATTGTATCATATTCAGGCACATCATATGTAGTTCCTCATTTTTGTCTCACTAGCATCAGCAAAAATTGTGGGGAGCTCAATGCCCTTATCCATGTGTATTCACTAATTGGTGCACTTGACTGTATGCAAAAGAAGTTAATTAAATTAAGATTCCAAGGATACTAAATATCCAATCTAAGTGTCATGGTTTGTGCTAGAAGACGCTTTTATAACACCTAGGAATAAACAATATGTGAGTTCATGCAGATAGGTGGAGATGAGAAGTGATTTAAGAGCAAATGTATTCATAGAAGGAATGTTTCCCACAAACTCAATTAGTACCACTACAGGTTCCTAAAATAATTATTGGAACCCTTGAACTTTAGGGGATTGTTTGGGGAAACCTGTGATTCCATGCACTTGGGAATGTATCACAAAATATCAAGACTCAAGGAATGGGACATTACAGTCCATAAAAGATATCCCACAATGTGGGATAAACAAGAACTAATTGGCTATGAATCAATCCCAAGGGCATTTTTATCAACAAATAATTTCAGCAAATTGTTTATAAATGCATAAGATAAATACAATGATGAGTACTTAAAAGGAAGAAGTTGGATAAACATAAAAATTAAACTTAAAGGTATGCTTGAAAAAATGCATGCTGTCATATTAAAACACAATACATGAAAAGCAGTAAGCACAAAAGATAATCTTAACAGTTCTATCATATACAATTCAAAACACCACCTAGGAATTATAAAGCAAACTATATTTGATATGTAATTTATCTACCCTTGAACAATATAACAATACTCACGTTGTAACAACAGCTGGAAGGCCTTCTGGAATGGCAGCAACTGCTAGAGCAATAGCAATCTGTTTGAGCAGTAAGAAGCAAATAAGAGAAAAGCTTATTTGATAAGATGATTGTCTTTAGAGTCACAGTCTAATATGTAAACTTTAATCTACTGAACAACAACCTCTACAATATGTATGTGTCGCTCACACAATATGAACAACTAAGCCAATTGGTAAACTATATGTTGGCATCAATGCTTCCAAAGTAATTCTATAATCATGTTTGCTTGTACAAAAGTCAAAAGCACATTAATATACCTTCTAGGTATGAATAAGTTTTAACTTTATACTTGGGAAAAATAGAAAATACCACTTAACACTGTAACAGTAATCAATTGAGATATTATTCTTTTGTTGTCCACTCATACAGGTGTCCCTACTCAGAAGTAAACTTTCAACAATTTATATAGACCACAAAGGAATAGGTCCATGCTGTTATTCTTTTGTTGATAAAAAGAATATGTTAGCATTAATAAATAGTGTAATATAATCTTAAGCTATCAAACAACATTTTTTCCCTTCTTACAATCATTTATCTTGTTTATGTCTGTAATCCCTTCATAATGTACCACCTTTTTCCTCCCATTGATAAAGTATGCCATCAGAATTCACATATAAATACAATAAAATTGAAAAAAATTAAAAATAAAGAATCTGCCATCTTATTTACAAGGAAGAAGAGGAACAATAATCCCAGTGCCATTGTTCTTGTTACATTCTTCATTTCATACTATTCAGTTTTAAGCCTTTGACCCCACTGTTGTTGTTGTATTCTTGTATTTTCTCTCTGCCTATAATTTCACACCGAAGCATTCTCAAAAACACAAACTATTACATTAATTCTGTGTTTTACATTCATTTCCCTTTATTCACAACACATTTATCCAGTGTCTCAACTAGTTGTTCCGCATATCATCAACATAGTGGTCTTCCCTCTTTCATGGAGTTTGAAAACATTACTCAAGTCCCTGGAATCATAAGTTATATGATCATCACTGAAATAAACAACAAAATGTGTACAGCAGGGCTCGACATCTTTTCAGCAAATTCAATTTCCTTTGGTTACCAACCATCAAATTCCGGAAAATTTAATCCACACTGGTACCCAACCACTAAATCAAGATACCATCAGTGGACCTGATAAGCACACCTGATAAGAACATCTCCACTTATATGTTCCCATCCCAGGGGTAAAGTACATGTGTCGGTACCCGTACCAGGTGTTAGCAACCCTACTTAGCAAAAGCTCAAAAAATCATAGTGAAGAAGAGGTAATGGTCGTTTGCAATACTTTGGTTAAAATTTTATACTATGAAAGAATGGTAAAAGGCAAAAAACGATAATTTGTCAAACGATCAGACGGTGCAGAGTGAAAAGATGAAGATCAATGGTCTGTATTATATCCACTCCCTAAAAGATGCGAGGAAAATAAGTATATGCGGGCATTTAATGTAGTATATGGATCAACGGTCTTCGATCCAGTCGAATGAGATCTACGGTCTGTATAAGCTCCGCTTTGTGAACCCGCGCGCTTGTTAAAACAACGGAGCCCGACGGAATTGAGTAAGTGTCATTTGATCTAACGGCGGAGAAATAAAGGCAGATTACATCTACGATTGTGGATGAATCCAGAGCAGAAACTTGGGCGATGGATAAGACCACGATGCTCAGCGGAATTGGATACGTGCAACCTGATCTGACGGTGGAGAAATAAAGGTGAAATCAATCAACGGCCACAGATAGATCCAGAGCGGGAAGATGCATGGAAGATAAAGGTAAAGGGTGGTTGCGGAATATAAACGACTGTCCACGTGGCCAATCATGGTGTAATCTGGAGGCGAAAGCAGTTTAGAGGAAACCGCCAAAGGCACGCTCCGGAGTGGGGTCCTATAAAAGGGAAGTTGACTTGTTCCGTGGTTATTTTATTAGTGGCAGACGAGTGAAAAATACCTACGGATTTGTCAACCTTCGACTATCAATTTCGATCCACGGTAAACAGGTAAGGCTTAAACGCCCATAATTCGTCCATCTAATTGCCATTATCAATTGAGTTATGGACCAAGAGAAGGAATTGCAAGGGTCTGGTCGAATTATGGATGACAGGGAAGATTATTTAGTTGATAGAGACAGAGGCATGTGCGACCCTTTTCTATCTATAGGAAGCGTATTAGTTAGTAAAGAAAGGTTGTGGCACTACAATTCGCAAGGAAATGATGTCTTGAATGTCTGTAAATCCTTTTTGTATTATTTTTCTCTTGAACAAACGCTGCATTTTCCAGAATCCGCAGAGTGGTGCACGGTCAATTATTCCCCTTCTCAAAGATTCATTGTGAGTCAGTCTACTTCTTGAATACTCTGTAAAGTCAATGCCAAATTTGTCCGCGAAAATTTAAACCTGCCCGACAGTTACCCTGACAACCGTGAACCTGTAAATGA
>LPNX011118342.1:54934-114495 GCA_001517045.1 Pseudotsuga menziesii
AAGGGATCAAAAATGATTTCCACAAAACTGGTAGAGACAGAACTTCTTTTGGATGAGGCTAACAGCAATGCAAGTTTAAATTGAAAAGTACACCTATTTAACTTTCCCTTTTGGACTTCCACAGAGAATATCAAATAGAATAGCATATAGCCTTTGATAAAATAGAGAGCTGGGAGCCAAGCTATACAATTAAAATTCAGAACTTTCCCTTTTGGACTTCCACATAGAATATCAAACAGAATAACATATAGCCTTTGATAAAACAGAGAGTTGGGAGCCAAGCTATACAATTGAAATTCAGAACTCCAAAAAGGATGAAGATATCTTACTGTTTGGATGAAACATCCTAGAAACAAAACGTACTGTCGGTGGCTTATTTGGATAGTCCTCCATAAACTGAAGAGTCAACTTAAATGTACCTGCAAAAAAACCAACACTAGAGATGAAAAAACATAAAAATACTTTGTTCAAACACAATGTTTTACTTTATCATATAAACCATCATCCAACTCACTGCATAACACATTTTCAAATACTGTTACTTCTCCCAAGATTCAATTTCAAGGTAGCTAAGTTGAAGTTGATAAAGATGACCAATCTAGAACAACCAAAACTACACAACTTGACAAAACATCAATTTATTCAACATTACTCAACACCAAAATATGATGTGGAGAAATTTTAAAATTGGATCGACAATATAGGCAAAATATAGGAAATCTTCTACGGCCTACTTTGACAGGCCATAAAAATTTCAACTTGGATTGACATTCAAAATTAAGGCAAAATATAGGAAATATTCTACAGCCTAGTTTGACAGGAGAAAAGCAGCTAGTCTGTAGAGGTTAATCTTTCAGACTACTCAATGTAAATAAAGAAAATGAGGTATAACTTTATAGAGTTAAACTTAGTAAACTCTTTGGGAGCTAATCTCAAGAATACTAAAATATTTTATAAACCATCGCAGGTGTTAGCATTAAAATCTGCACAGCTTTGACCTATGTCCCGCTACTTGGTGGCCTAAAAATATTCATTCTATTTTATCTGGGGCTACTGTGTACAGGGAAATGAAATTAACTTAATATAGCAAGTTTCTCTTGAAACTGTCGTTACAACTTTTAGATAAACAGACATGCTTAAATTTTAAGCAGTCCCAGACTTATTTAAGATCCCATGACAAAATTTAAGCAATTTTCTCTTGCAAAATAAAATGTCTTTACAAAGACACTCTTACTTTTATGCAGTGAAAAAACTTCAAGCAATTCTAGTCGGTTAAGTGAATTTCAAATGACTAACACTCATGTTTTCTTTTTTTTCTTAGCTGCTTTAAGGAGTTTGAAGTAAAAATAATTGGTATATCTGATATAACATATTACATGAGACCTTGGAACATCTCCTAAGAGTGTTAAAGCCCACAGTATTTTAGAGATTCTCTAAGAAACTGTGGGATTTAACCTGGACTTATTCCACAAAAACTTGATCTGTTGTTTCTGTCTGAACATGGCAAAACTTGGTGCCCTTCAACAGCCTGTCTAACTGGCATCCCCGCTGAACTTCCTTCCATGTTATCAGAACCTCTATGTATCTTGAAATAATCTTGCAAAGTGCTATAATGTGAACTTAGAAGAATCTATTAATGTGCATCATGCATAATAAAAAAAAATCAATTCCAATTGATCTTAGTAGCCAATCTTTTACATAGATATGAGGAGACTCCAATATCTAGACACCAAACTCAAACGAGGCTCCAACTCCCTAGATCTCTTGCACCAACAGGAAGAAGGCTACAACCTTCTGTACACAAGATCCAACTCTTATTATACACTTCAATGGAGAGAGGCTCCAACCTCTCACAAGTATCAGCACCAACTGAGATAGAAGCTCCAACTTCTCTTACTTTTCCACTGACTGGTAAAGGTTTCAATATTCTTGGCAAAATATCCCACTTCTGCACAGTGCACAAAATGATGATGGTAATGAAAACCTTTGTTAGTCTGTTAGCTTCAGTGTCTTCTTAACTGTTCACTACTCTTCCTCCAATGTTTTTGTCATATCACGGTCACATTCAAGTCACTTTCTTTTGCATTTTCTCAAACTCTGTCTCTGCTATTATACGCCTCTATTTAGCTGTTACTTAGGGTTTCTTGTTGTAGCAATACGCTTAGTTACTATCAGGTGTACAAGGTCCAATCATACAACCCATTACATGCTGGTCATCACCATGGAAGATCCTTAATAAATCCATGCACAAATCATACTGCAAACCAACGTATATCTGCCCCTAGATATTTTGTTTCTATTGAGACTCAAGAATTAGGGCTTATCGCTATTAGTTCAACAATGGTCATATTGCATGGCTAAGGGCACAAGAATACTCTCTTTACCATAGAGTAGAACACCATACATACCCCAATCATAATACTGTTCAGCCATCATCAAAGGAGTATTCCAAATTTGATCAAAAAATTCCACAAGCCTTAACCTCAGTCTGCACTCTTCATATCAAATTTTGGACTGTAGTAGTCACTGCACCTTCAACCTCTTCCTTCCCTCCCTGCTCCTTGGCCTTCAGTTTCTAGTCTGATCTTCTGCCCATAATATCATTGTTCCTTGTCCTGCTTATTGGACAATCACATTAGTTTAAGGGGTTTGGGGGGCACAATTTGAGTGGAGAGACACCAAGGAAAAGTGACACCCCATGCTGCCTTCATTTCTACTATGAATTGCTTCAAAGGAGTTCAAAGTAGACTTCTGGGAGTTTCCTTTTGCTTTTACTAGCTTCCAACATACATACTCAGACAAATCGTAGCACTTCAAGAATCTTTCTCATCAATGAAAGGGAGTTGTTGTTACATTTAAACCTACAGGTCAGACAAGGGGTTTAAATATGATTTAATTGTATTTGTTAGTTTCATTAAAATATTCATATTATCTTCATTCAAACTGCTGCTATATTTATTACAAGATTGTTGTTGTTCATCCATACTATGGGATTGTCTTTTTGGATTTAATGCACATGAATACTTTCAAACTTATTATGAAACTATTACATCACTAAGATCTAAAGAAAACCATCAAATTAAACTACAAACCCAACAAACAAGAAGACCTCTTCAGAGTAGCAGTAAGAAAGAAATCACAGTGGTATTCAAGCAGTCAATTAGCAAAGTGTTTGACAGAAGTCCTCAACCAAAGAAACTCCACAGTTAACAAAAAATCAGGTAGTTTTAGCAAGGGTATTTACACAGGATATCATTTTTACTAAGGTCATCAAATATGACATTTATGGAAAGACTACACCAAAAACAACTAAATATGGGTTTAGAGGAATCAAGAACAATTGCTAGCAGAGAAAAAGGAAATGCCATAGAATTATAGTATAATGGAAGAAATTGAAGGCATCTTGGAATCCTCAAGGGAATAAGATCTCATTGTAAAAGTAAAAGTTGAGGGTAGCATGAGCACTAGAAAAGAACAAAAAATGACAATAGCAAGAACACGACCTCGAAGTAGTTAAGTGTAGAAGCAAGTTTAATGAGGGAATCGTCATGTGGGTCATCCAAAATAGGTATGCTTAAAAATAATACTAATCCCTACTCTTAGTCATTAATGAAGCTGCATAGTTTAGTATAAAATATTTCTAGGACCTTCCGCACCCAATTTCTCTTATGGCTAAGGATTCAAACTCCATAGAAAAATTTGATGTCCTCAAAAACCTGGAAGAGTTTCCTAAAGGACTTTCCTTGATAAACAAATCACATGGGAGACAGAATTCTAAAGTTGTATCTATAGTGAGCAGTTCATTTGAAGAGGTTGAGGAAATTGAATGAAAAAGAGGAAGGGAAAAAATCTGTCTGTTATAAATTACGACCCAAAATGGAAAACTCTCAAAAACAGGACTCGGGGATAGAGGGAGATTTAGCCTTGAACCCCAAACAACCCTCTACAATATGTAGGAAGTGTTACCTATCATTCAGTACAAGAAGTCAAAAAGAGGGGTAGAAAATTCCCATAAGAACCCAACCCTCAAAAGACCGTTTTCCATTTGCAAACCAGGTGTAATAATGATCCAAAAGATCGTGTGTAGGGGCTCCAAAGCAAACGCTATACTATCATCCTATTTAGCAAATTGGTCCTTTTGTTCTCTAGACTAAGGCACTTATAAATTCATCATTTATATATATAATTATACAGATTGAACTAAAATCCAAGGTATATGGAGATGGAGAGGTGTTTTAGGAAAATTCCAAAGTTTATGTAGTGGTCAAATTATAATGTCATCATAGGGTGTGATTGGAGAAGTATGTGGGGGAATCACCAAACAAGATGCAATGGTAGATTAGTTATCTCATATGTTTGAAGATTTAGGGATCTGTGAGGTGAAACCTATTATCCTGACTCCAACAGGGAGGAACTATGGAAAACGAAGGAATGGGAATTGAAGAGTTTAGATAGGTTTTTGGTAGATTAAAATATTTTTAAGGATGTGGAAGACTGAAAGTCTATGGTTTTACCTCAAGCATACTTACCACAAATTCAAGGATTTAGCACTGGCATACCCCAACCTTGCTTTAACTTTGACCTCATGTGAGCCTGTGGTACCTGAGTAGCATACCGCTAATGGGACGGGAATATTTATGCATAACTTAATAGTGGGGTAGCCTTTGCACACTGCACCTATGAATCTGATCAGTTGGGCTATTTCGATCTGCCTAATTTTCTCACCATTAAACCCATAGAAAAAAAAATACACACAATGAAAACCATAGACCCATTAAACCCAGAGCTTGAAAATCTATGAAAGAAATCATGATACGTAAGTGAACAGGATAAAAAATATACCAAAAGAGAAATTAGCTTGGCCATGCTAAAAAAGCAGCAGCTAACAAGAAACAAAAACACCAAAGAGAATTGCAGCAGCTTTAAGAAACACGAAAAAAACATTTCAAAAAAAATCTGACTATGCCCATCTTTCATGGCCAACGAAGGTCCTAGAAATAAAACCCATGAAATCACATCATATCAAACCCTGTCTTGCGTCCATGGAGAATGAAGACCGCCACAGCCATGACCACCACCAAATGGAATCAAACCATATCCAGCGTCCAAACCCTGTCTTTCTTGCATCTTTGGCCAACCAAGGAAAACATCACCTGAAATCAAACATTGTCCTGCGTCCATGGCCTGGCCACCACCTGAAATTGAAAGTTGTCATGCGTCCATGAGCACTAAGGCAATAAGACCAACTTTTATAAAAATAAAATTTGGTTAAATTTCACCACCTAATCACTGGTACTGCCACCCTTGCTTATTTATCCATGCCTAGAATTGGAACTGCTAAGGATCTGCTGCTTAGGATGTGTAAATTGGAACATGGATGGATGCCCAGGAAGAAGCTGCTGCTGAAGGATCTAGAACACCTTTTTCATCAGGAACAGAATCTCGATCACTAGGATGGTAAAATAAAGGAGGAAATCCCGAAGCCTGGTACAGGTGCAAAGCCTAGTTCAGGTGCAAAGCAGGACAGGGTTTTATTTCCTGTGGTGGTCCTGGAAATAAAACCCATGAAATCACATCATATCAAACCTTGTCCTGCGTCCATGGAGAATGAATACTACCACGGCCATGACCACCACCACATGGAATCAAACCATGTCTAGCATCCAAACCCTATCTGTCTTGCATCTTTGGCCAACCAAGGAAAACACCACCTGAAATCAAATGTTGTCTTGCATCCATGGCCTAGCCACCACCTGAAATCGAAATTTGTCCTACGTCCATGAGCCTGCAAATCAAGGACGAACTGAGAGAAGTTTACCCAAAGATCCATAAATAGGGGCGAAATACCAAATTTTTAACCTATCATCCATAAAATCCAGGTGAACCATCTTCATTTCTCCTCCAAAACTAGAAATTTCTGGCGATTTAACCTCCATTATAGAAGAAATCCAGGTGAATGTCACGATTTTCCCATAGACGGGTGGGCTAAATTCCATTGTATGAATTTTCATAGTTTAATTCCATAGGCTATTTAATTAGGGAAAATTATATATAAAATAAAAAAATGGGCTAATTTATTAAATTAAAAAAAACCATTTTAATATTAAAAATTCGCCCACCTTTTCTTGGGCACCCCTTAAAATTCGCCTATGGGCTATAATTCGCCCCTAAAATCATCCCTGGTAGTCATATGTCACATATTCTTTATAGACTAATCAAATGAAATAATTCAAATCTTAAGCATGGATTACTTCACATAATCTAGGGTTAGAGATTCATGAGAACTCATTTTATAAACCATAGTGAAATAAGTAAAACATAGCTCATCTTCCACAACTCATACATTAAAAAATCATGAGAGAAAAAGGCTCTGTAATAGGCTTATGCCTAGAGTTGATAAGAATAAATTAACATGCAATAGATGAAGGAATGAAGGAAAGGATGGGAAAGGAATGCATAGAGAGTATCAACCCTATATTTATACCATAGTTACCATGCAAGCATCATAGTGAAAAGAAGCTAAAAAATTATTACATGTGTTTTGGACTTACCTTGTCCATATCAATAGGCCTTCTACTCCATTTTCTAACCTTTACTAACCCTAGGACTGTCTATAAAACTAGACTATAATAATACCTATTAGACATCCATAACGCACACCTAAACCATTCTATTCTAACCTAACCCTTGCTAAGACCATTTCCCTAGACTCCTACCTTTCCCTCTCTCTAAAGAAAGGATTATTCCTTTAATTTCTACACTACTTAGACCCCCATGGCTCTCCCTATATCTTTGACTATAATATCCATTTTGGACAGCCTTAGAACACCACTAACTCATCCTAAGCTACCCTAACTTCTCCCTTAGCCATATCCCTAACCTCCTAGCATGCTAAGACCCTAACACAAGGCTAACTTCATCACTATTTTGTCCTTTAAATTCCTCTCGACTTGCCTAATTCTTGACTATAATATCCTATTTAGGGCATCCCTAATAGCCTTCTTACCCACCTATCCTAGCATAAGGTCACTTCCTTTCCTTCCTATCTTACCCACTCACTAATGCATCACCTCAAATTTGTCCAAAACCCAAATTAAAGTGGCACAAAGACACCCTAAAGGGACTGTCTCTAAACAATCATTCCCAACCATACTTAAACAAATTTGACAGTGGTATATAAACATCCATAACTTGGAAAAATACAAGAAAAGGCCTTGAATTGCTTGCAAGTAATTGTATCATTAAAATCCAAGTGAATATACTTGTTATCATTCCTACTTGACTGGAAATTACATCTTGGACTGTCATAAGATATTTTACTTGACTGGAAATTTGATTTGGTTTAAGAGTCCCATTGGTTTATAGTTCATGAAACCCTAGTTTTTTACTATTTATGCATGTATCTTAGGTAGGTGGTTTAAGTATTTCTACATAAGTGATACTAACATAGCACATGATCACTATGTATGTGAATTTCTACTTTATAAAACCCTAGTTTGTAGTTATATGTGTAAATTTATAAACCCTAGTTTTTAGGTTTATGGTTTGTAATTCATGAAACCCTAGTTTTTTTTCTATTTTATCTTGTAGCTTAGGTATATGGTCTAAGTGGTTCTACATAAGAGAAACTAAAATAACACAACATCTCTATGTATGGGAATTTCTTTCAATCCATGAAACCCTAATTAGCTATATACTTGTAATTCATGTATGAGTTTTTACTTCTAATTCATACAATTATGTGTTTCTACCTGTAATTCATGAAACTCTAGTTTCTTTTTCCTAGTGTAGGTACAAATATTATAGGTATATGGTCTATTGGTTTCTAGGAAATGGCATGCCAGGAGACCAACAAAGTCGACGGTTCGTCGATCCAACCTTCAATTGCTGAGTTATGTCGAGTTGAAAGTCACATGAAAATGTCATTCAAGGACACTTGGTGACTCTCGGTCTGGGAGAGAAAAACCAAATGGAGCTCAAATATTGCATGTCGTTGGCCCCAAAAAGTGTGCATGGGAAATGTTGATATGGGAACACTACCAACACTGGAACGACGGAGGGTTTTGCAGAGTTGACCCACCAATGTGAGAGTTGCATTGAAGGAAACTGAGAAAAACCCTAGTTTATGAAACCAATGCTCAATGAAGTCACTGGTCCATGCAAACATGGTGGAGAGGGCCCAATAGAGGTAATGGCATGCTAGGAGACCAACGCATCTGAGGGCTTGTCGATTCGACATCCAGTTGTCGAGTTATGTCGAGATGAAAGTCGTATGAAAATGTTGTTCAAGGACACTTGGTGACTCTCTGTTCGGGAGCGAAAAAAAATGGAGCAGCAAGATTGCATGTCATTGGATCTGACAAGTGTGTATGGGAAATTCTGATATGGGAACACTACCAACACTAGAACAGTGGAGGGTTTTGCAGAGTCGACCCACAATTGCGAGAGTTGCATTGAAGGAAACTGAGCAAAACCCTAGTTTATGAAACCGATGCACAATGAAGTCATTGGGACACGAAAACATGGTAGAGAGGGTCCACTAGAGGTAATGGAATTTTAGGATACCAACAGATTTAACGGCTCATCGATCCGACCTCCGGTTGTCGAATTATATTGAGTTGAAATTCACATGAAAATGTCATTCAAGGACACTTGGTGACTCTCGATCCGGGAGAGAAAAACCAAATGGAGAAGCAAGATTGCATGTCGTTGGCTTTGACAAGTGTATATGGGAAATGTCGATATGGGAACACTACCAAGACTGACACAGTGGAGGTTTTTGTAGAGTTGACCCACCAATGCGAGAGTTGCATTGAAGGAAACTGAGAAAAACCCTAGTTTACAAAAATGATGCACAATGAAGTCGTTGGGCCATGCAAACACGGTGGAGAGGGCCCACTAGAGTTAATGGAATGCCAAGAGACTAAAAAAGTTGACAACTCATCGACCTAAAATTTGGTTTTCGAGTTATGTTGAGTTGAAAGTCACATGAAAATGTCGTTTAGGGACACTTGGTGACTTGGTCCGGGAGCGAAAAGAAAAACGGAGTAGCAAGATTGCATGGCATTGGCTTTGACAAGTGTGTATAGAAAATGTTGATATGGGAACACTACCAAGACTAGAACGATGGATGGTTTTGCAGAGTTGACCCACCAATGCAAGATTTGCATTGAAGGAAACTAAACAAAACCCTAGTTTACGAAATTGATGCACAATGAAGTCACTGAACCATGAAAATGTAGTGGAGACCCACTAGAGGTAATGGAATTCTAGGATACCAATGGAGCTGAAGGCTCATCAATCCGACCTTCGGTTACCGAGTTATGTCGAGTTGAAAGTTGCATGAAAATGGGATCCATGCAACCCTAGAAATGGTGCACCGGCCTTACAAAAACCTGTGTCGAGTGGTTGGCGGTGGATTTCCCATGGTAGACATGCCCAAAAACACATGTAGGATCCAACAGAATAGAAAATCATCACCTGCTCTGGTTTTTGGACCCTAGCCTTGAATTGGCCAAGTGTCCTTGAACGCCTTTTGCAAGCCTACTGCAACTCGCCATAGAACATTAACCAGGGATTTGATGAATGAACTGTCAGTTCCATTGGGATTGTGGCACAAGATTATGGAAAGGGTGGCCACCCAACCAACTCTGCAAGGCTCGTAAATGCCTCTAGGCCATATTTTGAAAACTAGGGTTTCTCCCTAGTGGGGTCCATGCAACCCTGACAATAGTGCACCAGCCCTGCAAAACCCTGTGTCAAGCGGCCGAGGGTGGCTTTCCCATGGATGCCATGCGCAAACACACCTGTAGGAGATGACAGATTTTCAAATCGCCACCCAGTTTGATTTTTGGATCTCGACCTTGAATTGGCCCAGGTGTCCCTGAATGGATTTTGCATGCCTACTATAACTCACCATAGAACATTGACCGGGGATCCGATGGATGAGACATCAATTTCGTTGGGATAATGGCATAGGATTATGGCCAGGGGGTCCTCCCCCCTGACTCCACATGTCCTAGGCATGCCTCTAGGCCATATTATGCAAACTAGGGTTTCTCCCAAGTGGAGTGTAAGCACAACTACCCATTCTCATTCAATATAACCATCTAGATCCTCTCTATTGCTAATTTCCTCCATCAATATCTCGTGGTCTAAATGAGGAAAGAAGTAACGTACCTTGGTTGAGTTCTTGTTTGACATTTTCTGTAGATGGATGTTCATGCCAAGAATCAATTTTGTGAATTGATAGGCCACGGAACTTGTTCTTTAATCTATGAATACATGCCCATTAGTTATTCTTGATTTCCCATCTAGTGTAAGATATTCACCCTCAACCACCATCGATACAATAGGAAATTCATTTCCTTCATCATTAATCAATGATCTATTCAATATTTGCTTACCTTGAATGCATTGTGCCAAGTAATAATCTGTGCCCCATTCATTGTCTTTTGGGGATAAAACTACATATATGTGTCCTAGTTGTACAAGATATGAGATATGGTCGTAGTCTCTCAAAATTGTTGATTGGACCTCCTCTATGTGGGTTGTTTCAATGACTACATGTGGGTCTACTACAAGTGACACATGATCCCAATCATCAATCTAATACATACATTCGCATTCATCCCATTCACCACTGCTACAAGGGTTGCAAAAGCAAGCAAGTTTTTGTGTCCATATTTCAATCAGGGGGTTGCTTAAGCTTTGAACCGAATGAAATCCATGTGTTCCTTGACTACACCGCAACTATAGGAATAGGATTGATCTATGTCAATCACATGCCAAAAATTCTTGATTGGCCCTCCTGCCCTTGTTGATGTATGTTGCACTTTAGTTTGGTCTAACATTGTT
Source organism: Pseudotsuga menziesii (assembly GCA_001517045.1). Classification (NCBI taxonomy): domain Eukaryota; kingdom Viridiplantae; phylum Streptophyta; class Pinopsida; order Pinales; family Pinaceae; genus Pseudotsuga; species Pseudotsuga menziesii. Next base: position 65,792 of record LPNX011118342.1, read on the forward strand.
GCAGAACACCATTAAAATATGGATTCTACATCTTTGATATGGGGGTTTATGGTAAACCTCATCTCCTCCCTTCCTAATGCGGTCTTAATGCATGCACCAGCCCCGTCATTCTCACCTTTGTCGTGCTCGGTCGCAAAGTAGTTCCATATATGTGGCACATTATAAGTCTTATGTAACATACTCATGCATTGGAATACTGAGGCATTATTTAACTATCCCGCACAACCATCTGACCATATCCAACGTTGATCCATTTGTATATCTCCCTCCTTTAGCTGATCATAGAAAATTCAAAAACAATGTTGCACATAATGCATATCATGGCATTTGTCATCACTTATGTAAAATTTTGTCTCCTTCTGTATTATCCTATTGTTAATGTTTCTCTGAGGGACATGCCCATACGTAATATGTACCATGATGCTGACTTGGTCGAAATGGTAGTATTGACTCTGAATTTCATTTCATGGCTAAAGGGTGTAGCTTTCTACAAAATCGACAATTGACAATATGGTCCCAATGGGAAATCTATCCCTGCATTTGTTGTACTACTCATCCTGCCATTGTGCTACATGCACATGTTGAACATACTACTCGGTTTTCTTGTAGAACTCCATAAAAAAATCACATACCCGTACCTGTTTCCATGAAAACAAGGGTCATATTAGAATGTGACCTTTGAATAATGTATATGTAGAAAATGAACATGTAAGAGGAAAAACATGCAATAATCATTTGCACCTATGACTTCACCAATGCAATATTTTTACTTTCCTTCGCACTATCTGATTGATAGGTTACGTACTTGAAGATCTGCATCTCCGCGCTCATATTTCCAAATTGATGCTCATCACTTCCATGAATGCAACGGCTCAAAAGAGAAAAACCACTGCACCTGGAACAATTCCCATATAGAATTGATTTTCCATAGTATTTGTGTCCTTCATGCCTTGGACACATGATGCCGATGATAAAATATCTCGATGCATTCAGTGATATTATGGATTCATTGCATCCCTGCTCAAGGTTAGTATTCAAATCACAAAATATATGTTTATACGTGTCATAAAAATATTCATATTATACATGGTATCTACAATATCATGTGTTTCAATCAATGCATATACGAACGCACCATGGTTTACATTTCTCAAAGGACCTTTGGCCCAGGTTACATTGTGTGCGCTCATTCCTGAGTCTCTCATAGAGTTCAGTCTATGTTGCATCAAGGAAGTCTTTGACATTAGGTTCACGTTCAATAGAACCTTTTCTCAGCTTTAGCACATCTCTTTTGTTATATGAAGGTCTGGTATGATCATGCCAGAAATTTTGTACTAGGTCTGTAACAACATCAATTAGCCTCATATCTCGACGAGGAAAACTGCCGACAAAATCCCAACAATATTTTCCACCTGGATTCTAAATATATTCTCTTATAACAAAATCCTTCTTAATAGTTTTTCTATTTAATTTAAGTATGTGAGAAGTGTGTTAAAGGAGGCAACGTTGCCATGTGGAATTTCTCACAACTGATTCTGATAACACACAATGAGTTGCACAAAGATATTTAGTACGAGACGTCTTCCCAATCACATTAAAAGTAGATTGGAGATTTCTAACAATATGATTATTAGCCTCTGAACTTCTAACCATCTTTATTCCAAGAATTATCCTAATAACAACTAAACAATTTGACTTTAAAAAACATAGTAATAATTGACATTTACCTGCATCGCCTTTGGATTCAAAATATTCCGTCATTAATTTTCTACATTGCTAATCGATAGTGCATTTGGGAAACTTACCTTCAAGGCTTGAAATACAACTTTCATCCACATGGATACATTTAGGAGTCATTTTTCTTGCACTAGACAGTTAAGGTAGGGAAGGCGGACATGAGCTATGAATCCTAGGGCTTCTTTGTTGTGGTGCTTCATTCGCATGTTGGTCCATATTGGGAGTGTGATCGACATGGTTGTGGTATTCTTGGAGATATTGAAAATTAATCATTGCTCCTAGGTCCAATTCTTGATACTCAACGTCTCTCAATATACCTATGTCTTCAAGAGCTTCAACATGGCTCATTGATGGATTGTTGGTTGGAGACTGTGTTGATGTTGGAATTTGAGTTGGGTTCGTTGGATGCAACCACTTCACCCAAGGTTCTAAACTCGAGGTTTTTATGTCATCAACTCTATTAGGATCAGTCATAGTATCAGTGGAAATGTCTGGACCATATCTCACTTTGTCCATTTCCAACCTGGCCTTTTCTCTTACCTCATTTTCCTTTTCAATGGGCATATTTATTCTAGTTTTTCTTACTCTGTTACATGATTTTCCCATCTCCAAAAGTTTATTTATCAAAAATATGAGGTCTACCCCTGCATAAGAAGTAGCAAATAAGGTATTAGTTCCATTATACAAGAAACATGATGCATTCCAACATAATTTACTAAATCACAGATATGTTAGTATGGTAATTATTGGCATTGATACATAAACATTGATTAAAGGTTTCTCTTTATTTTCAAACTAGAGTTTCATTTCTATACTCTATCTCAGTCAAGTAAAGAGAGTCAAGTTTGCAGGTATTACAACTATAGGATTATGACTTCCTTTTTGTTTAGAAATTATTGAAAGTCACAAGAAGATGAGTGAAATATTCTTCATTTCCAACACCTTCAGACGAGATGACATTACACGTAATATGCCACATTAGTTGTGAGGGAAGACACAAGTTGGTGTTTGGATGTCTTGGGAATAAATTGAATAAATTACACTCATTAAGTTACAACTTAACTAAAGAGAAAAAATTGACTAATTACACAATGATGTTGCAAACCCCCCCCCCCAAAAAAAAAAGAATAAATCATTGAGGTAGAGGCCTCCCTGTTAAGCTCAAATTCATGTTATGATAAATCTAGCATGAAGAGGAGAGCATAGACAAGTTGATGAACTATTCAATACGGACCCTCTCCCATGATTGCTTCCAAGTTTTTTATAAAAATTGAAGAGCCTCAATAGAGAAATTCATCTATGCCATCCTTGTGGGAAATCAAACTATATTCATGTGTAAATGATTATCGGTCTACATTGCATACTTCATCTTGTATAGAGAATATGGACAACTTGATGAACTATTCAATATGGACCCTCTCCCATGATTGCTTCAAAGGTTTTTTTTTTAAATTGAAGAGTCTCAATAGATAAATTCATCTATGCCATCATTGTGTGAAATCAAAATATATTCATGTGCAAATGTAAATTAGTTAACATTGCATACTGTTGGCACTCATGGTAGACCCGGGTTCTTATACTATTAATTTAACCAACAAAAAGACCCACAGTGTTGGCCCTTTCGGCAACAACCTGCGAACAGGTTGCAGTCTCACCCGAAATAGCTATGGGGTGCCGCTGAATCAGGTTTCTGCAGGCAAAAGGGGGATATTACTGTACCTTTAGCCTTAACAAATATTAATCATACAACACAGAGATTCGACAATCACTTAATTAGCTTCGCAGTTTAGATAAATAGGCAGTTACTTGCTTAACCCTTAACTGAGAATTCACAGCAAAGTTATTACTTAACAATATATCTTACTTATTATTCAGCTACTTATCAAATGCATAAAACAAAATAGCACAAAACAAAAAGGAACCACCACAACACAAGATGTACGTAGTTCACCCCCAGTGTAGGGGCTATGTCCACAGAACTGCGTTTTATTCAACTCTTTACAAACAACAGTTTTGATCTGCGCACTCAGATGCAGATATTCTCAACAACCCAAATCTGTGCACTTAGCTGCAGAACCTTTCTCTGATCTGTGCACTCAGCTGCAGATCCTTTCTTCCAAAACCCTCTGTGCACTCAGCTGCAAAGGTCGTCAATGCACATAGCTGGGACTTAACCTTAACAAAATCCTTTGCACACTCAGCTGCAGAGGCCATCCATGCACATAGCTGGGACTTAACCTTAAAACCCAAAAATAGGCCTTAGCTTCTTCGCATCAAATTATCATCATACCAAAAACCTTCGAAAAAGCTCTTTTCTCCTTTACATAAGTGCCTATTTATACAAGTGCACTATTACAATACCATGTGTTTAAACCATGGGCTTAAAAACCATGGGTTAATTACAAAGAGAGGGGCTTCGACCCAACCCCGAAACCCCTAAGACTATTTTGGGCCACAACTCCGCTTACAAGCTTCACACCAAAACCGCGGAGTTGCCAAAATTAAGGACCTTCAAGGTCTGCGCCCCAACAGGCCCCTAAGACTCACTAGTGTCTTATCCTGGGACACTCTGTTTCTTTTCCAGAGAGAGAATCTTGTTGGCAAATATAGTAAACTACTTGTTGAGGCTGCACATGATATCTTCGGCTGCTTTCTCCTTCTCTGCCATCTCCTGCAATGTTACTGTAGATGCTTCACTGGTCTTTTCCTGTGCAAACGCATCATACTCCTTCAACATTTTGAGCTAGCTATCCGTAGTAGTGCTCAATTCCAGTGCCTCATTAATAAGAGGCTGTACAGAGTTCACCAAAAGTTTTTCTTTCCTTCTGCACACCTCTATTTCTTGCTGGATCTCATTTCTCTGCTTTACCTTAAGCATCTTCTGCATAGGAGGCAATGTCTTAATCTCTGCTTTTACTGCATCCAGCTCTGTCTGTCGCTGCTTGATGGTTTCTTGCATCTTTTCCACTTTTGGGTTGTCTTGTAAGTTTTTCCAGGCCTCGACACTTTCATCTAGTAGCTTTGATGCACTGCTCACAAGATCTGAGATCTTCGTTGTTGAGGCCTGAATATCTCTGCGGCGCTACTCCCTGACCTCTAGAGGACTCTCAGGAATGATGCGCAGTTAAAGCTCCGCAATATGAGCCTCATGTTCCACTTTCATCTTCTCTATCAGGCTTCGAGACTACTGTCCATAATCTTTTATCTTGGCGAGTCTCTTCGAGAGGTGGAGATGCAAGGGGATTACTCATAAGGTTATGCAGACCCCTCTCTCTGAATTCTCTCAACAAATCCTGGACTTCGCGATCAGCTGACATGGACTCAACTCAAGAAAATGTGTAATGCGAGATTCACAGGTCTAGGTGTCTTCTTATGGAATCCAACGACCAACTCTACCATAACTGTGCATTAAAGACACCAAATCTGGTAGATCTTGTCCAAACGACACTATATTTCCTTAAATTCTCATCATTACAGGAAGTTACTGTAGTTAATGTACCGGCGCCGTCAAATCTGATTTTTCTCAATGGTCATATTTTAAGCTTCGACACTCCTTTCTTCTTCGGCATGACCACTAACTTTAGCTTCACTACACTAAGGACCTTCGACACACTTTGGCACTAGTGTCGATAGAGCTTCGAGCTTCGACCCTCGACAAGATTTCTTCCACAACCTTTGACACTTCCACAATCTGCCAAATCTTCTTTGAGAACAACTTCATTATAGTCTAGTACCCAATTTCAACTGTTCTTGGTACTTAGACGCTTCTTCTTGCTATTACTTCTGATCAAGGGGTATAGGCTTTTCCCTGTACTTCTTTAATCTACTTCCATTCACCATGGAGGGAAAAATTTCTCCATTCAATTTAGCTAACTGAACTGTGCCACCATCAGTAACTTTCTGAACTATGTACAATCCTTTCCAGTGTGTCTTGAACTTTCCTAGGAACTTCATGAATTTACTGTCGTACAAAAGCACAAGATCACCATTCTGGAAATGCTTCTTCTTAATGTGTCTATCATGCCATGCTTTTTCTCTGGATTTCTGCACTTGCTGCTAGAAACCTGCAATGAATCTGTCTTCTTCTAGTTCCAGTATCTTCACCAGCCTTTCATTCAACATAGCTGGATTATCCATCTCTGTGAAGGCAGATATTCTGAGGCTAGGAACAATGTACTCCATGGGCATAATTGATTCTTGTCCATATACTAGCCTAAAAGGTGTATGGCCTGTCAACTTCTTGTAAGTGGTTCTATAAAGCCATAATACTGCTGGAATTCTAAGATCCCAATCATTTCTGTTAACATTGCAAACCTTCGTCAGAGCGTGCTCAAGAATCTTGTTAAAGGCTTCGACAGTTCCATTTGCTTGGGGATGGTAGGCAGTACTCTTCTGATGATATACTTGAAATTGTTCAGTCAATGCTTCAATAGTCTTATTCAGAAAATGTGATCCTTGATCACTCATAAGAATTCTAGGACATCCAAACCTTGACAAGATATTATCAAATATGAACTTCGTAGCTGTAGAAGTGCTACAGTCCTTGACTGGTTGAGCTTCGGCCCAACAAGTAAGGTAATTAGTTGCTGTAATAATGTATCTTGCTCTAGATTTCTTTGCAGGGGGATTGATTGGTCCAACAAAATCAATAGCCCACTTGTCAAATGCTTGTAAAGTTACCTATGGAACTAGAAGCATCTCATCCCTCCTGGATGGTTTTCCTGTCCTTTGACAGATATCACAGCTGTGGTAATACTCGCTTGCATCCTTATGAATTGCAGGCCACCACAATCCAGCTGTTAGAATCTTCTATGCCATAGCTTTTCCTGCATAATGACCTCCTACTGCTCCAGAATGTGCCTCATCCATAATCAATGGCTTTTCATGCTCCAAAACACATCTGCGCAGTATTTCATCTGGTCCCATCTTATATAGCTATCCTGCTATCAAGGTAAATTCAGCTGCTCTAACCACTAGCTGCTTCTTCTGCTGTGTTGTCATCTCAGAGGGTGTAAAACCTGTAGACAAGTACTGAGCAATATCTTGAAAATAGTCATCAACCATCTGGATGGCAAACAACTAGGCATTCGAAAGACCTTCATCCAAACTTGTGGGTTCTTCTTTTGACTCGAGCCTCGACAAGTGGTCAGGCCATAGGTTAAGTCTTCCTGGCTTAACTATCATCTCAAAGTCATACTCCTGAAACAAAATCAGCCATCTGCATATCCTTCCACCTAACAAAGGATTTTTAACAAAATACTTCAAAGTAGAATGGTCAATGAACATCTTAAAATGAGATCCTAACAAATAATGTTGAAACTTCTACAAAGCATAAACCATAGCTAGACCTTCTCATTTTGTCGTAGTATAATTCTTTTCTGCTGTGGACAATTTTCTACTTGCAAAAGCAATAGGGTGATCAATATTGGCTTCTCTTGACTGAGCCAATACTACACCTAAAGCAGTGGAGGATGCATTGACATGAACATGAAACTCCTTATTCCAATCAGGGAATACTAAGATAGGGGTTGTTACCATATTTTCTTTCAGAATGTCCAAGCTTTCCTGAAATTCAGGTGTCCATTCAAACTTAATGTCTTTCTTCAATTTCTTTTCCATAGGGGCTATAATATGAGCATATCCTTTAATGAATTTTCTGTAATATCCAGTATGACCAAGCGTAGTGCGAAGTTGCTTAACAGACTTCAAAGGTGGTAAGTTCACAATAATGGCTATCTTCGTAGGATCCACCATCAATCCTTGCTTGTGTACAATGTGACCTAGCAGAATTCCAAAAGGTGCACAAAAGATAGACTTCTTCAGGTTCAATGAAATTTGATGTTGTCTACACTTGTCCAGCATAAGTCTTAAACTGGCTATATGATCTTTCAATAAACCAAAGATAGTCCAATCATCAAAGTAAACTTCTAAAAACTTGTGAATAAATTCCTTAAATGCAAATATGACTACTCTGGAAAACATAGTAGGTGCATTCTTCAGGACAAATGGCATAACAGTGTATTGAAAAGATCCCATTTCTGTAGTGAAGGTTGTTTTATGTCGATCCTCTGGAGCAATTCTGATCTGATGGTAACCTGAAAATCCATCAGTGAAAGAACACACTTCTTGACCTCCGACATTGTCTAAAACTTCATCTGTAAAGGGAGTAGGGAAAGGATCATGTAAACGGGCATAATTCAACTTCCTCAGATCAACACAGATTTTGATTTCTCCCTTGGTCTTCTTTTCTTGTACCACCATAGGGCTGACCCATTCAGACTCTTCGACAAGCTCAATGATTCCTGCAGCAAGCATCTTATCTAACTCTATCCTAACTTTTTCTTTATACTTAGGATTCAGCCTATAAGGGCGCTGCTTCACAGGCTTCGCAACAGGTTTCAAAGGGATTTTTATTACTCCTATATCACCAAGGATACCTTTCATTTCTGAGAACTTCGTTGAAAATAAATCCTGATACTCATGGAGGAGTTCAGTCACTTTGCTTACCATTTATTCATCCCAGTAATCTCCAATGGTAGCGTACTTAGGAATTTCTTATGATCCAATGTTTACTTTCCTTGTCTGCAAGGGCTGAGTTACTTCAGGTCCTTCAACTGCTGGTCCATGTACTTCGCAGTGTCCTTCTGACTCAGGAATATTAATGTTGTGTGGGTCATCATCTTCATTAATGGCGAGGTTATAACATTCTACTGCATTAGCTTCTTGTTCCTTCCAATGAAGTTTGTGCTCGGCTATTTCTTTATCATCAAACACCTTAGTATGGATCAACCTAATATCTGCGTCCAAAATAGGGAAATCCTCATTAATATAAAATATGAGCACAAAACTATCAACAAGGTTATCCCAACTTACAGTACCATGGAAAATCTCAACCTCCACATACCAGTTCTTTGCTACAGGTTCTAGAGTGTGGACAAACCTATGTACCCATTCTTCACAAGGTACATGCTTCCATGCTTCATAACACTGTTTCAAATGTTCCTGAGGGCTAGTCTTACCACTAAATCTACTTCCCACCTCCTGAGGTTGATCCATGAATCTCAGGCAAATAAGCTTTTGACAAGCTCTCCAACTATGAATATACTTTTTATGACCATTCCACCATCTGGCAGCTGCAGCTCTGAATGCTGAATCTAGAGTCTCCATTTTCTGTGAATCTGGTACTTGCTCTGAGAATTGTGCAATAAAATCTTCTAGGTCTGTCAAGCCATCAAAAATAGGGAAGATATTTTTCTATGAGCCAACCCATCTGATAGACTTGGTAATTCTTGCACATCGATGTCCATGTAGCCCATAAAGTATATTCTGTGAATTCTCTAGGCCTTCGTCTGAATCAGTCATGCAAGAACTGTCACACTGCCAATCCATTATACCTTCAGTAGTAGGGTTAACATAATCTTATTCTTTAGCTGTGATGTTGTAAATATGATCTAAAACATCTTGATCTTCATGTATGACTGGCTCTGTATACCTTTCTCCTTGAGGAGGGTCCAACGGCACTATGACTCTCAAGCCTTTTCCTTCAAAAGTCATCTTTCTGTTCTTAAGGTTTATTACTACATCATTTTCTATTGCCCATTCAATTCCTAGCAATGCTGGATAGGGGTTGCTATCATCAATTATTTCAATGACTTCAAAATTTTCTAACGTACTGACTCCATCAATGTCCACTGGTACACTAGGGAATCTTCCCAAGGGAACAATCTTCTGTTGATTGGCTAATCTCAGCTGTAGAGGGGACCATTCAAGTGTAGGTCTTCCCATTTGTTCCCATGTCTGCCTAGTTAGGACATTCACTTCTGATCCTAGGTCTAAAATAATATTAGTCATGTCATAATCTCCTATCTGAGCATGCAATCTCATTTCTCTTCCATTCCTTCTAACTCTATTAACATTTTTTCCTCTATCAGAGCTTCACTGAGGTTCGTATGACGCAATAACTTTCTGTAACCCATTCAAAGCATTCTTATTTCTTAATAACTTCATACAACTCTGTAAAAATTATGTTAGTGTACTTACTTGAGCTGGAGAAGCTTCTTGAGACTGTAACTGCTGTTGATGCTATTGCGTAGTTGCTACTGATGTTCTTGAATTAGCAAAGTATTTCTTGGCTTCCATAAATGTTCCTTTTTCTCTTCCAACATCGAAGACAGGAATTTTTTCTGGGGTCTTGCAGACCCAAGCCTCATCAGGCTGTTTCTCCTTATTCTGCACTTGCATCATAGCTCCACTCCTTGTAACAATATTAATGGTTGGGACAGGTCTTTTCTCAACAGAAATCATCTGAACATTCTGAGTAGGGGCATCGTTTATTTCTTGTATCTTTGCTATCAACTGTGGACATTACTTAATCACATGATCGACTGCTTTGCAATATCGACATGTCGTAGTTGGGTTCTAACAGTCTCTAGATACATGTCCTGCCTGATTACAGTTATAGCAAATAAACTGGCCTCGACCTCTTCCAGGAATACCACCACTACCTCAACCTCTGAAATTACCTCAACCTGATGTACTACCATGGTAACCATATCCATCATTTCCTTGTGCATCAGGTTGTACTCTATAAGCATCATAGGTTTGCTCTCTCATGAGGTCAAAGCTGCGACACTCGTCTTCATTGTGTCCAACTGACTTACAGAACTTGTAGTAGGGTTTCTTAGGAACTTGAACATATCTTTGCAGCACGTAGCAATCTTCAGGTCGATGCTGACCAGTTGTTCTACAGATCTCACAATATAGGACAGTAGGGTTAAACAGGTTTGGTGCACCAGTATTCAAATAATTTCTTACTGCAGGGCACTGTTCTTTGTCATGACCTTTTGTCTTACATCGTGTACACCAAACCTCTTCACGAGTAGCTTTCCCTTTCTTCATGTCGCAAAGCTCCAAAGACATTTCTTCTAACTGTGCTTGTATTTGGGCTATTCCAGAATTATCTCCGACAGGAGCTGTTTCGAGCTTCATAGCAATTTCCAATGCTTCTTGCTGATCAGTAACCTTCTGTTGCATAAGTGGAGTCCTGATATGCGACAACAGTGCTGCAATGAACCATTCTTTATGTTGCTCTGGTCCAATAGTGAAGCTAACTTGATCCGACAGAACCTTGAACCTCTGATCAAAGTCCCAAACTGATTCACCTCACTTCTACTAAATTTATTTCAGTTCAGTTATAGACTGTGACTCTGATTTAGGCTTCTTGAATTCTTTAATCAATTCTTTTTTAATATAGGCCAAGACATAGTTCTGAGTACTGGAAAACTTCATAAACCAGGTCAAATTTCGGTCTCTAAAAGATGTGACCAGCTGCGTTGTTCTTGTATTATGATCCATAATATTCTTAGTGGTCCAAACAGCTTCTCATAAGAACCAAAACTGCTTTGGATCCTCTGATCCAGTTCCTCTAAAGACTAGGAGCTTGATATAATCATTTACATGGGCCATAGCGAATTAAGGGGGGGGGGTTGGGGAGGAGGAAAACTGGTAACAGGGGGGGGTTGGGGAGGAGGAAAACTGGTAACAGGGGGGGGGACTTACTGAGGTAGACTGAACTGCGACAGGACTACTTGGGCTAGGGTTACTTTCAGACTGCGACGAGTTCTCAGGGATAACAGATCTTCGCTGCGGAGTGATAGGAGGGTTTCTAACAAAAGGGGTTTCTTCAAATTCAGACTCTTCTGGGCTTAAAGGGGTATAATCAATATTCTGGCCTAGGGTAAAGGATCCAAAATTTCTCTTATATCTTTTACCGCTTCGAAGCAAAACAATTTTCTTGTCGAAGTCACTTTCACTTTCAAACATAGGTTAGTAGCACTAAATCTAGCAATCTAATTCAATAAGCAATATGCGTTTTTCATCCAAGAGCATTTTAATTTTTAGACTTAATGAATTCAAGTACTTACCCCTTGGTCCTTTGAAGAACTATCTTTCTGCTTCGCTGAAAGAAGTATGTGTGTCAATGGCGAATTCCATCACAAATGCTTCAAGGGTTTGCGTTGTCCAGAAGTCAACAGCTCTAGATACCACGTTGTTCACTCTTTTCAACAGGTTAATTATTTCTGGGGTCCAGGTAGGAGACTGGTCTTCTTGGAAGTTTGTCCTTCTTTCTTTCAACCTGGATAACCACTGGTGCAATTCTATGTGGATACTACCAAAGAAAATTTCATAAATATCAGAAAAAAACATACCTTTGCAAGAAGTCGTTTGAGCTACGACGAGGATCCTTATTTTCTTGTTCAGCAAATTTCAGATAGGTGTCCTCAACCCAGTCATCGATTTATTTTACTGAGGGCATCCAAAACATATCCCTCCAGGTACGACGTAGATCCCTCTTGAGTAGATACTGGTTCAACCAGCAACAGAACCAATTTGTTGGCACACATGGCAGACCTGGGTTCTTATGCTATTATTTTAACCAACAAAAAGACCCACAGTGTTGGCCCTTTCGGCTACAAGCTGCGAACAGGTCGCAGTCTCACCTGAAACAGCTATGGGGTGCTGCAGAATTAGGTTTCTGCAGGAAAAAGTGGGATATTACTGTACCTTTAGCCTTAACAAATATTAATCATACAACACAGAGCTTTGACAGTCACTTAATTAGCTTCACAGTTTTGATAAACAAGCAGTTACTTGCTTAACCCTTAACTAGGAATTCACAGTGAAGTTATTACTTAACAATATATCTTACTTATCATTCACCTACTTATCAAATGCATAAAACAAAACAGCACAAAACAAAAAGGAACCATCACAACACAAGATGTACGTGGTTCACCCCTAGTGTAGGGGCTACATCCACATAATTGCTTTTTATTCAACTCTTTACAAACAACAGTTTTGATTTGCGCACTCAGCTGCAGATCTTGTCAACAACCCAAAGCTGCGGACTTAGCTGCAGAACCTTTCTCTGATATGTGCACTTAGCTGCAGATCCTTTCTTCCAAAACCCTCTGCACACTCAGCTACAGAGGTCATCCATGCACATGGCTGGGACTTAACCTTAAAACCCAAAAATAGGCCTTAGCTTCTTTGTATCAAATTATCATCATACCAAAAACCTTCGAAAAAGCTCTTTTCTCCTTTACATAAGTGCCTATTTACACAAGTGCACTATTACAATACCATGTGTTTAAACCATGGGATTAAAAACCATGAGTTCAAACCATGGGTTAATTACAAAGAGAAGGGATTCAACCCAACCCTGAAACCCCTAAGACTATTTTGTGCTGAAAATCCACCTACAAGCTTCGCACCAAAACTGTGGAGTTGCCAAAATTAAGGACCTTCAAGGTCCGCGCCCCAACACATACTTCATCTTGTATGGAGAATATCAAACTTGTTTAGATGTGAAGTTGGGAATTCTTCTTCTAAAATTAATTGTTGTCTATGAGAGAGATATTGTTGTAGGAATATGATAAAACATAAATCAATGAAATGAACTAAAATCTTGTGAATGAAAACAATTATATACAATTCACCATACCTATTCAAAATGATCTCTTCTTGCAATGAAAACTTGTAGTTTGAATGTATCCACTAACTTCCAAGACCACTGAATATGTTTGTTAGATTCCAAGAGTGATATTCTATCCAATAGATCAAAGAGTGTCCAATTGACGATTGAGTGTGAGACAAATTACAAAGTTTAGGAGCACAAAATGCGTGAACGCTTTTAGAAAACCCGTGAAAATTGGAAGCAACCCCTAAAATCCAGATCTCTATTTTTTTTAACTAGTAGCAACTGCACACACATGTGTATAATAGCACATGTGTGTATTAATGTTACACGCATAGAGACATGTGTGCACTTCTACCTAACATTTACATCATTTACTCACTAATGTTTATCCCATTTAATGACTAACGTTCTTCAACAATGTCTTGGTATTCACATATGTACAAGTATTTTTACAATATAGTCTTTACCACCACTTTCTTCTTAGGTGCATGGGTTCCATTATGAGGTCTTAGGATCCTTACCTATGTCCAGTGGAGGGTAAAGGAGGCCTCCAGCACTGACCATCATCACCATCATAATCATCATCATAGTCATCATCATCGTAATCATCATCATAACCATCGTCATCATAGTCATCCTCATCATCATCATCATTATAGTCATCATCCTCATCATCATTATTGTCATCATCATCATTGTCATCCTCATCATCATCATCATCATCATCATTGTTCCTCATCACTGTTGTCATCATCATCACCATCATTATTCATCATCATCATCATCATCATCATCATCATCATCATCCTCTTCATCATCATCATAGTTATCATTCTCATCATTATCATCATCATCATCCTCATCCTTATCATCATCATCATAGTCATCACCCTCATCCTCATCCTCATCATCATCATCATCATCCTCATCCTCACCATTATCATCATAGTCATCATCATCACCATCATAGTCATCATCATCCTCATCATTGTAATCATCGTCATTATAGTCATAGTATTCATGATCATCATCATCATCATCATCTCCATCATCATCATCATCATCATCATCATTGTCATCATTGTCATCATCATCATCGTTGTCGTCATCATCATCATCATCGTCGTCATGGTCATCATCATCATCAACATCAACATCATCATCATCAGAATCATCATCATCATCATAATCATCATCATCAGAGTCATAGTCATCATGATAATCATCCTCATCATCCTCATCATCCTCATCATCATCACCACCATCATTGTTCATCATCATCGTCATTGTCATCATCATCATCATCATAATCATCATCATCATCATCATCCTCATCATCATCATCATAGTCATCATCCTCATCATCATCATTGTCATCATCCTCCTCCTCATCATCATTGTTCATCATCATTTTCATCATCCTCCTCCTCATCAAGATTGCTCATAATCATTGTCATAATCCTCATCATCATAGTCATGGTCATCATCATCATTCCATTGAAGATGCTTGAAAATAAAATCAAAGCAAAGTTTCAACTAAACCTATCATCATCATCATCATCATTGTCATCATCATCACCATCATTGTTCATCATCATTGTCATCGTCTTCATCATCATCATCAGAAGCATCCTCCTCCTCCTCCTCCTCATCATCATAGTCATCATCCTCATCATCATCATTGTCATCATCCTCCTCCTCATCATTATCATTGTTCATCATCATCATCATGGTCATCATCATCATTCCATTGAAAATGCTTGAAAATAAAATCAAAGCAAAGTTTCAACTAAACCTATCATCATCATCATTGTTCCTCATCATCATCGTCATCATCATCACCCTCATCATCATCATCATTATCATCACCATCATTGTCATTGTCGTCATCATCATCATCATCATCATTGACAGGTTCGAAGACTTCTTTAACCTGGACCTTGTAGATGAAGACGACATAAATATGAGGTTGTTCATGTTGAGCCTCTCGAGGGAAGCAAAGAAATAGTTCAAATATTTTCCTGCCAGATCTATTCACATGTTTACAGCTTTCTAGACTGTGTTCTTGGAGAGGTGGGATGATAAAAGAAGCCCCCTACAGGTCCTATCCCAGTACAATGGGTTGAAGAAAGGCAGTTTTGAATCCATACATGAATTTTCTAGTAGGTCTATGAGGACATATAATTCTATTCCTGTCGACATCAAACCACTAGTGAGTGCTACAAAGTTACATTATGTTGATGCTTTTGATAGTGATTTTGCTCTGTTGTTAAGGGAAAGAAAGTTGACAAAACTTCCTGTAATGTTTCAATACGCCTTGGAAGTGGAAGCTAACAAGATGGCGAGTGAGAAGATTAGACAAAAAATGGAGATGAGGAAAGTCAGAGAAGATGGGCCCTCCACCTCTGTTGCTTCCGCTAACGACGTAAAGTTTGAAATTATGTTGAAGATGATAGAAAAACTGATGGATAAATTTTCAGTAGAAAATGGATCACAGCACCTGGAACAAAATGAGCCCCAAATCAGGAATCCCAATTTCAGGAGGCCCAACCCTCCTCAACCTCCTCAGATCAGACAGAGGGAGGCCAGAAACCCCCGAAACCCAAATGATCAGTAGATACAGCCACCTTTCCCTGAAAACTATGTCGACGGTGAAGGTGGATAAGAACTTGTTGAAGATCAAATCCATCATTTTGGGGATTTGGACTCCGAGATATACCTCATGGAGGTAGAGCATAATCTGCATGCCCAAGAGGAGGAGTCGAAAGACCTTGAAGAAGAGTCAGAGCAGTACCAGAGGGGGTATATGCATGCCATAGACAAGGTTAAGAGGAATATCCAATTGAGGAGTAGACATGTCACCTTCAATAGAGGTAAGCAAAATCTGAATCAGCCCTGTTAACCTAAAAATCCCCTACATAGCTCTCAATGGCCCACACCACCCAAGGACACCATCTCACAACCCCCATATCACTCCATCAGACCTTCCATTAGACCCCCACACCTCCAAAAGAGCCCAAGGATGAATAAAAGGGCTAAAATCCCCAAAAAAGAGCCCTAACTTTAGTCCCTTTTAGGGTTTTAGCCCCTTTTTGAGGGCTTTAGCTCCTAGGGGGCTATTTTGTTCTGTAGCAAGGATTTCTCCTTGCTACAGGGGCAAGAATGGTTCCCTTATGCCTATAGGGCACAAGGGTAGGTTCCTGCTATGGATGAATGTAGAAAAACAAAACTAAAGATACAAAAAGTAGAATAGTAAACTACACTAAGCTAATCTAAACAAGAAGAGTAAGCAAATGGAGCACATTTGAACCCCTCTGCACACACTAGGTTAGGGTTCCGCCTCCAATACCTACAAAACAAACCTAAGCTACAATGGAGAAACCTGCAAACAATGTCAAACAGAACCTGTAAGAAACAATGGTTAGAAGTCAAAGCAATCTAAATAGCTAAGAAGCAAACACAAAAAACACAAATATACCTTCTCTTAGTGGGTGATGGGCCACCATGCCCTAGCTCCAAAAAGCCTCTCTCTCTTGGTTGGGGGAGCAATGGCTCAAATGGGAATGGATGTGGAGGAGAGGGAATGTGGGTGGTTTGAGAGGAAAAGGTCTCAAAGCATCCATGGGCAGCATAACAATAGGCAAGGGTGAAGTGTTTTGAGAGTGACCCCCCACCCTCCTTTTATAGCTTTTCCAAGGGGTTTTAGGGTTTTAAGCCCTTGGTCAGGACTTTAGCCCCTTTTTTGGGCCTTTATCCCCTTTCGCTCTAACTTTAGCCCCTTTTAGGGTTTTAGCCCCTTTTTGAGGGCTTTAGCTCCTAGGGGGCTATTTTGGGCTCTTTTTTGGGGTTTCTAGCCCTTTTATTCATCCTTGGGCTCTTTTGGAGGTGTGGGGGTCTAATGGAAGATATAATGGAGTGATATGTGGGTTGTGAGATGGTGTCCTTGGGTGGTGTAGGAAATTGAGAGCTATGTGGGGTATTTTCGGGTTAACAAATTGCCCCCTGATGTGTGAGGGCAGGAGTTCAACGTATGGACCACGAACATCATAGGATTTGCTGTGTAGAGGTGGTGCTTCTAGGGCTGGGGCATGATGGCTTTTGGTTTTTGTATTAATTTTGTTGCCATCAATGGGTGAGATACAATAAATGTGTGACATGTATATGGACGAGGTGGGAATTCCCATGCTCGTGACAATGCCAAAAGAATCATTTGATCTATGCTCTAAAATACAAGAGCCGATCATATACAACTAATGTTTCAATGCTAGTTTCCTCTATGTGAGGCTGAATACAATATTGATCTGGTAAATTGGACCCATGGCATTCTCATGGAATGCTACATCTTTATGACTGATGGTCTACTGGATTTGGAATTGTACATAGCTGTGTGGACTCACTGATTGAGAGTCAGAGTCTTTTGGCACAAGTATTCTGCATCAATCATAAAGGTATATTGAAGCACTGCTAGGGCTTCTGAACACTTCTCCAATGAAACCCGAAAATCACAATGGACATAACCTATTTAGGTCCCTTGAGTGGACTCACCAATGTCCTAGATTCAGGTGACATCTGGGGTATTCAACCAAGTATTGCGCGGAACAAACCCTATACAAATCTCAACGGTGTGATGATGGAGTTGAAGTCTAGCACATGAGAAACAACCATCCCGAGAGGCACTATGGACTCCTCTCAAGTGGTCCAAGGAACTCATCAATGATGTCAATGAAACCAAGGTACAGGGACCTCTGGGTCTATCCTCTAGAATATGTATGTTGGCGTTGACAGAGGGAGACCTTCCCCTAGCCAAGGCAATGATGTTTCCTTGACCAGGACCACGAGGGAGATAACCGAAAGGTGTGAAGCAATCTGCGGACTGACTCACTGAATTGGGGGGGGGAGCAAAGGGAAGGGAAAGAACTAAACAGGGGAAAGGGGGGAGTGGGAGACTTAAACTTCCTTTGTTCAAAGTATAACGGTAGGGCAGACCAGGAAGTAAATGAAACTGACTCAAGGGAATGGGATCATAGCTATAATACCAGGAATGTTGCTGCAGATGGGAAATACTTGGAGGAGGTGGACACTTTTGATACTGATGGGATCCAACGAAGACACATTGCAGAGTACTTTGAACAAAGGTGACCAAATGTGGGAATGCTGCCAAACTGCTTTTTGTGCGGTGGTGTCTAGGGACACCGTTGTTGTACAATCTCATGGATTTTTGGCGAGCCCAAGAAGGTAAATGCTCGATGGTGCTTTCAATTTTAGAGAGTCTGAAAGCACGAAGAAGACTCTGCTGGGGGCTCTTTTTCGTTGGTAGTCTCCTGTGCCTGAAAAAGGACAAAAGTATACATAGGAGAGCTCGCCCATCCTAGAGGGGATGAGAGACTTCTTTACCATTGGCAGTCCAATTAGGCCGGAAAAGGTTAAACCTATACTGGCTGGACGGTCATTCAAATAATTTTACGAGCATGAACAAAACCAATTTTGCTCAGCAATATTTTCTTGTTGAGACAGCTGGAAAAGAGCTTAATGACAACCGGTGGTGATCTTTTTCATAAAGTGTGGCCCCTCTGCCCGAAAAAGCATAAAAGTATGCAAAGGGGAACGGTCTTGGCTTGAGTGTGCCAAGGAGGTCCTTTTCATGAAATGGTCTACATGGTCCGCAAAAGGAGATAAACAAGATGATGTAGATTCCCTCTCCTATACTTTAGCGAGCGGTAAAGGAAGCTGTTGTGCTCAATAATATTTTCATTGTTTTAAGGAGTCATAAAAGAGCTTAAACGAAACTCCAATGTGGTCAACAGTTGGTGGAAAATGTAGTGCCCCATGTTAGGACGGTGGATAGAGGTCCAAAGGTCATCCATACAGTATGGATGGAGCAGAAGGCTCTTAAACATACCAATACATGCATGGGATAGATCGCAGCAAAGGCCTGCGAGTCGGTGCGGTAGAGGCATGTAAACTGAGGCGGCTCTTAGATAGAGGTCAGGAGAGCGTGTGTGTGTGTTGTGGTGGATGAAATTGACCACATGCACTATGAGTACAAGTCCAGAGGCATTTATATGCCAAATACATGTAAGAAAAATAAATTGTTTTGTGGATGATGGTCTAGATGTCTGTGTCAGGTGCGGTGAATGGAAAAGACAACTATGTGTTAAAAATGCAAAATAAAAGCTAAAGTTATAGTCCTTAATGGTAAGCAGCCCAAAAAATTGAGTGAGTTGAGGTCAGGAAGTGTGATGCAAGTACAGGTCCATGGACACTTGCATCATCATGTCATGGCTCGTAAATCAAGGTGACTTGTGGGAAATGGTCCCAAAATTGGTTTATTGATACATGAGACGATGGTCTCAAAAATGGAAATTTGAGCTCGGAGGTGTGAGAGGTGTCTCGAACCAGTTTCGGGTGACTTTGGACTAGCAGCTAATGGTGTTGCCCCTGACTTGTGCTAAAAAATGTTGAAAAACAAGAAAGGGAAAAAACTACGCTATAAGGGACTCATCAGGCATAAACTCTCTTGAGGTGGAGCCCGTTGCGTAGCTTCTTCAAGAGTTAGTCATCTAAGTCAGAAAAGAGGTGTGCCCCCTTGCCAATATGAAGGTCATTGGTAAGGCAGGGTGATGAAATATTGTCTTTTATGGGAAGAACCGATTCCATGCTATGGTTTAAATGGAATGGGGTAAAACTGAAGGCAGTCTTACATATATCTTCGTCATTGAGTAAGTGGTGTTGGGATAGATCAGGTGGATCTTCCACGGACGATGAGACTGAAGGGAAACTGGTGCTAGAGATCATGTAAATGGTACTAGTTGTGGTTTTGGTGGCCTTGCCCCCAGTCTCTGTTGGAGGAAGAGGGGAAGTCCTGGAGATAATAGGAGTCTTTGATGGACCTAGAGGTAGGTGCAATATCATCTCAATTCGATGGACATGAGTCAACACATCCTGGGGCCTTAGAGGTAGGGTAGGTGGTTCAAGGTACCACATAGGATCTCCTAGTGTGAAATCCTATAGATTGTGGGTTGCCAAGACATACTTACTCACAATCTCGAATGGTAGGAAAAGGAAAGGGAAAAGGAAAAGGATCATGTTTATCGGGGATGAACCCCAATGTTTCCCTAGTAACTGAGGTTGCAGCTGTGGTTGGGGAAATAATGGAAGAGACAGGTCTGATGGACCCTTGGTGATGGTGGAGACAAGAGGGTCTGTAGAACTGGACATCATGTAAATGGACATGGTGTCTGAAGAAGGAGGTGGTGGGTGGACTTCTTCGATCAAGGTGATCTCAGACTCAAGGGAATGGTGACGTAGGTCAGTGAGAGCCATTCAAAATTCAGGCAAATCTTGGAAATGGTGGGAGTAATTTCCATACAATCTACAAAGGGCGCAAGCATGGTTTGTCCTCAATGCCTTGTTCCTGACTACTGGTGCGGTTGGGAGTTCAACCATGGGGAGGTTTTCATTCATATCCATGGAATCCAGATGCACACGAATCACTGGGATTTTAGAGAAATTCTGAGTTGGATGGCCATGTTGTTCGCAGACGGCACAAGGTGGGACTTGTCATGGTTTTGTGGTGGCTTTGGTGTTCTTTCCCATAGCACTTTTGGGTAGGGGCGATACAGGTGCTAGTGCAGTGGTTGGCTTATGCAGACTGGGTGGGGGGTGAGGCTCAACCACAATAGGTTGCACCGAGCTTAAAACAATCTGGGGCATTGTTGGTTGAGCTGGTGGATAGAGATACCACACCGAGATCACAAACATAATGTTGGGTAGGCTTAAGGTTGCCATGACCAGCTTGCTCATGACACCAAGTGGGGGAAAGAGGAAGGGAATTGTATGGACTGGAGATGAGCCCACATAAATCCCACCTGGTTGCATGTGGGGGTGAGGTTGTGGTTGTGGCTGCACCTAATTCTGCTATTGCGGGTGATGTTGCGGCTGCTGTTGGCGTTGCAGCTGCAGACGATTTTGTGGTTGTGGTTAGGGCTACGACTACGGTTGTTGTTTGGGTGTAGTGGTGCTTGATCAGACCATGCACAAGTCCATGGTTTTCTTTTGTGTCAGTTGTGGTGACACCAATGGGAAAGGAGTGGTCATGGTGGGATTGGTAAACAAGCCAGGGCCCACATTTAATGGTGGGGAGGCTAGTATGTTTTCAACCATAGTGTTGGTTGCAGGGATGATGTTAGCATGTGTAGTCACCCCTTGTGGCTCAATGGTGGTGATGGTAGGGATAACGTTGGCAGGCACTGTTAACCCTTGCGGATCATGGTAGGTGAGCTGGTCAACTATCATAATATTCCCTTCGTGGGGGAACACCATGAGGTGGAATACAGTTGACGCGACGGCTCACATGGCATACATGTAAATCCTCCCAAGGAGGAGGTTGTGGTCTAGTTGAGCATTGAAAACTTCGACGTCGATCAAGACTGTCTTCCTGGCTAACATGATGGGGACATGGGGAGGAGGTACTCCTTCAGTTGGAATAGCTCAAATGGGTGTATAAAGACTTTCTTCTACACTAGACATTAGTCTACTCATAGGAACACCAATCACAGGTGAATTGAAAGGACGAACCTGGATGATCACGGGATCATTTGGGTAAGTAAGAGGTGAATTAAAATTTCTTACAAACTTATTATCTTGCAATTCTTCTATATCTACTATGTTTGTATCAGCCTTGTTTTCCCTAATTTCTAGTTCACCCGGAACTTCACTAATTCCTACCGGTTCGAAAAAACCGTCTGTGTTTAATCTCCACCTTTGAGGGTGCGGTGGAGGCTTCACTATAGTAAGTGGAGGAAGGTTTTGCAAACTTCTTGACCTTCTAAGAGGTTGGTCCTCCATGATTGAAAATTTGACTCTTCACACCCTAAGGTTAGATAAATCACAAACAAACCATAGAGCAATCACTACAAAATTTCCTAAAGCCACAACAAACACAAGGGGTATAAGATATTATTTCCAAAACAAAGATGAGAGACAATTACTTGGCATCCTTGAAGATGTTCTTATGCACAAGCAAAGGAATCACCCACCTCCCTCCCACACTTTCTATAAGGGTCACCTTCCAAGCCCATCCAAGGTCAACTAGAAATAGCCTTCCAGTGTACCTGTGTATAAGCCCTAGATGTCAAAAGAGACTAAAGGCTATCGTAATTATACTGACAGTCTGGGGGGATATTCGCAAGCCTGGTTTGTACTCATGGTTAGGGTAGCAAAGCCCAAAATTCTATCTAAGACAGAATCCCCAGATGCGTAAAAACCTTGGTCTACGCTTTTACAAGGAGTCGGAGGGTTATCTCCTCACTCCAAGCCTCCACGTGACCTCATGCTTAAATCCTGTTTGAGAGGATCTTCCCAGATATAATCAACATCTAATAGGATTTACATAATTAATGGCCAACTACATCTGAATTTAAACACTTGTGGAGAGTTAAACCCCTATTCCACAAGTTCATCCTAAGCTAGTTGGTGTATGAGCCTATAAAATAAAACTAATAATTTTTAAATTATATCATTCATTTTAAGGGTTGTTGTTATTTAGAAGGTAAATGGCGTGAAATACTGTGATGTTATAGACTCAATAAGAAAAAAGTAAAATGATGTATAAAGCAAATTGCAACTATTTAAACCAAATTTCTTTTCTTTTTGTAAATGTAAGCTAATGAAATTGAAACTAAGTGCTAGAAAACTAAGACTTCTTTTTATAATTTTTGAAATTTTATTTGAAAAAATACTTAAAGGAAAACGACTAAGTGCAACTTAATGCCAAAGTATACGATGTTTTTCTTCACTTTTTTAAAAATTATTCAAAAACTACAATGAAACTAAATGCAAATTTTTTTAGCAAGTTTGAATAATCAGAACATATAATAAGTAAAATGAAGTATAAAGGACCCAAAATAGCCCGCTTTAATCAATCAAGAAGAAGACTCAGAAAAAATCAACTGGGGGAGACTATTGAACCATAAAAATCCACTAGACTCACAAAAGAAAAAATGCTACCCTGACACTACAAAATGCAATACGGAATATAAAGTATCCAAATCCCTGATCACTGACCTAGGTACAAAGACTTGAACTCATCAACCAAGAAGGAGGACCAACTTCAAATTACGAGATGAAAGAAAATTCAAACCAAGAAATCTCAAAGGGTTGAAAACAAGCACAAGGTGTGACATAAGAATTTTAGACTCACAGAGTCATGCTAGAATCATAAGACTCCCAAGCAAGAAAAAATCAAACACAACAGGGAAAAGAAAACCCTACTAAAAAATTATGCTACTACAGGATATATGCAACTGTGCATGAAGGCAACCCGTGTACCATATGAAACTCTCTTATAGAGCAACTCACATATACAAGTTGTTATGAGTAAATGTGTATAACAACAACCCACATATACAACAAAAAAAATTCTTCCAAAAGAAAAAAAATTAAAGGCTTCTAGGCACACTACACTATGAATTAAAATCAAGATAAAAATACCACACTTAGAATCAGAAATAGAGCAAAGGCTGGTAAAGATCCTACAGAATAAACCCATAGCAGGTTGGGCTCCCCAACGAAGTCGCCATTTCTATTGTTCAAGACATTTCACCCTTATAACCTAGGTTTTGGGGTTACCAACTTACTACTAACTTGTAGACAATCAACTTTTAGAGAGAATGGAAAGAGAACAGGAAGAAAGTCTTGACTTACCCGATTAATGACGATTGATCCAAGCTTGATCTTCTCCTGCTCCAATCTTCTCCAAAGCTTCTAGGGATGCTTCCCTTCACCTACAAAGAGCCAATTCTTCAAGTAATATCTCATATATATATATCAATCAAAGGTTAGATGAAAAGCATAATAATAACATCATTGAGCATATTCATTAAACCAATATACATGAGATAAACAATACAAGATTGGAAGAAGAATTATCTTTATTAACAAAAGGTGAATAGGTAAGAATACAACCTAGCTTCTGACACAAGGACTTCTCTGCAACCAAGGATTTTGAGTTCTGTTTCTCCAAGACTCTGAAGATATACCACCAGCATAACTTTTCTCTCCAAAAAATTGATTGATTAGCCCCACCCCTAGGCCTCTATTTATACTTTGGGAAATAGAGTGGTTTCAAAGGTAGGGATGGTTGGGATAGTTGGGATAGTTATGGATTAGGACCCAACTAATCTCATGTAATCTTGATTTATATTTTTTAATGTCAAGTTAAGGTATACACAAGAATTAATATAGGCAACTCACGTATGATACGCATCTTTCTCAAAGGGAACTCACTTATGCAAGTATACACTGGTTGCAATCCACATAGTCATGTATGACATGCGAGTTGCAATGCCCATAGTCTCGTATGCATACCAAAACTCAAAATAAAAATATATAAGGCTGGTTTGAAGATAATGCATAAAAGGTCATGCGCATCTATAGTGTTTTGGCCACTTCAATCCAAATTGTCCTTTTGTGTACCGACATGATGAATGTCACCACTCAAATTGAGAATTGCCATTTTGGCTGATAACGCCCCCAATATCTCTCTCACACACACTATTTATCTATCTATCTAAACTCTTAACTCCCAATATCTCACTCTAACCCCCCCATCTCTCTCTCAAACCTCAATCTATCTATCTATTTATCTAAACCCCTAACCCCAATCACTCCCTCTCTCCCTCACTCTCTCTCCTCTATCCTGTAACCTAAATCCCTCTATGTTTGTCTGTCTCTCTCTGTTATCTGGAAATACCCACCTCCTGCGAACAAGAGTGGTTCCCTAGATCTGAATGGTTTAGGTCTAGAACAAAACACAAACACCAAATGCTAAACTTCCCCTAGATCTGGTTAGTCAACTGAATGGAATGCCATGATACTTCTCTCAAATTTTGTCCTCTCTATCCTTGGATAAAAACCTCTAAAATATGGAAAAAAACAAGAGAAACATGATAGCATACAATATAATCAACTAAATCTATGCTTGTGACCAAGGAATCAAGCAATATAAACACATGAAACAGTAAATATGGGAAAGAAAATACATTTGTTATTAGAAACGATTGGAGGGACTACAAACTTAATTCGTTGGTGTTGAGAGTTCCTTCCAATGTCTCCTTACGTATAAATTCACCTTGCCTCCAAAGGCTCAAGAATTATTTTGACAGATTTTGGGTATGAAACATAATTCCTCCTCCTTTTTCCCATGGGGGGTGAGCCAGTATTTAAAGGCATGGGAGGATAGGAATGGTTGGGGATCTCATGGGCGATGTGGATATTATATCCTAAAAGGGATGATCTCAAGATCTAGCTAGTCCTAAACCATAGGGATGAGGCTCCACAGAGGTCAGCTTCGAGAAGCCTCTCGAAGCTTCTTTTTTTTTTCCTTGAAAAATTGAGCACCGCTCCTCCAATGAAGC
This sequence comes from Pseudotsuga menziesii, assembly GCA_001517045.1. Classification (NCBI taxonomy): domain Eukaryota; kingdom Viridiplantae; phylum Streptophyta; class Pinopsida; order Pinales; family Pinaceae; genus Pseudotsuga; species Pseudotsuga menziesii. The sequence continues at coordinate 91,424 of LPNX011118342.1, forward strand.
AAATAGGTGATGATAAGGGGGCACTGCTTCTTTCAGTAAGGACAGGAGCAGTGGCACCTCTCCTTTCTCATGTATCAGGAATGGTGCTTCCCTAGCACCACTTTTTGTCAATGGAAGAGGAGCATTACCAGCTCAAAACAAGAAAAATTGCAAGGGGATAGTTTGAACCTTCATTTATCTAGGGAAAAATTTGAGGGATTGGAGCAGATAAGGGAATACCTATCTCATGACATGAGGGTGATGAGATTTCGATATAACACTCTCTTTATGTATCTCTCTCTCTCAACCCCTAACCACCAATATCTCTATCAAAACCCTTAACTCCTAATCTATTTTTATCGTTCTCTCTCTCTCTCTATATATAAACCATTAACCCTCATTCTCTCTCTCTCTCTCTCTATAAACCCCTAACCTTTAATCTATCTATATCTCTAAATCCCTAACCCCAAATCCCTCGCTCTCTCTCCATGTCTCTGTCTCTCTCTCTCTCTCTCTCTCTCTCTCTAATCCCATAACCCTTAATATCTTTATTTCTACTCTAATGTATATTTAAACCCATAACCTCTAATATCTCATTCTCTAAAACACTAATATCCAATGCCTCTATCTCCATCTCTCTTTAAATTTGTAACCCCCAATCTCTCTCTGTCTCTCTCTAAGCCCCTTAACCCCATCCTCTCCCTCTCCTTCTCTCTATATTTGGCTCACTCTCTCTAAAAACATAGCCTACAATCTATGTTTTTCTCTCTAAACCTCTAAGCACCAATCTCTCTCTTTCTATCTCTCTCACTCCCCAAACACATAACCCCCAACCCCTAACCCCCCCTCTCTCTATATATATATTTAAACTCTTAAACCATAATATATATATCTCTCTCTATAAAACCCTAATTCCCAATCTCTCTATCTCTATAAACCCCTAACACCCAATATTTGTCTCTCGCTCTCTCTAAACCCCTTAACCCAAGTCTCTCCCTCTCTCTCTCTCTCTTTGTTTTTCTCTCTCTAAACCCCTAACACCTAATCTCTCTATATCTAAATGCTTGTCCCAAAATCTTTGTTTTTCTCTCTAATCCCCTAACCACCAATACCTATCTTTCTATCTTTCTCACTCTTCAAACCCCTAAACCCTAATATCTTTCTCTATAAACCATGAATATATCCCCAACCCTTGACTTACAGTCTCCCACTCTCTCTCTAAGATTCTAATATTCTATAATTGTCTCTTTCTCTCTCTAAACCCCTAATTCCCAATCTCTCTCTATATATCTCTAAATCCTTAACCTCTAGATTCTCTCTCTCTCTCTCTCTCTCTCTCTCTAAACCCATCCCTTAATATACGCTTTTTGTTTTTGTCTCTCTCTAAGACCCTAACACACACACACACACATATATCTAAACACATAACTTCTAATCTCTCTCTCTCTCTCTCTCTCTCTCTCTCTCTCTCTCTCTCTCTTTGTAATCCCATAACCCATGCTATCTCCATTTCTATTTTAGTTTATCTTTAAACACCTAGCCTCCAATCTCTATATCTTGCTTCCTCTCTCTAAACTTGAAAATACCAATCTCTACCTCTCTCTCTTTAAATCCCTTTACCAGAGTCTCTCTATCTCTTTCTCTCTTTCTCTCCCCCCTCTCTCCCTCGATCTCTCTAAACCCCTAGCCACTAACCCCTCTCACTCTTTAAACCCTAACCCCTAATATCTTTCTCTATAAACCATGAACCTCCAAACTCTCTCTCTCTCTTCAACCCATGACCCACAATATCCCTCCCTCTCTCTAAACCCCTAACCCCCATTTCTCTCTCTCTCTCTTTAAATTCCTAAAACCAAAATTTCTCTCTTTTTCTCTCTCTCTCTAAAACCCTAATCTCCAATCTCTCTCTCTCTCTAAACCCCTAACCCCAAATATTTGTCTTTTCCTCTCTCTTTAAACCCCTAATCCTCTATATATTTCTTTCTTTCTCCCTCTAAACCTCTAATACCCCATATTTCTCTCTCTAAACCATTAACCTCTAAACTCTCTCTCCCTCTCTCACTAAAAACCTAACCCTAAGCCTCTCTCACTCTCTCTCTAAATATCTAACCCCTAACCCCTAACTTACAATATATATCTCTCTCTCAATAAACCTCTAACTACTAATGTCTCTCTTTCTATCTATATCCCTCTCTAGACCCCTAATCCCGAATATCTCTCTTTGTAAAAATATAACCTTCAATGTGACTCCCTTCCTCCCTCCCCTCCTCTCTCTCTCTCCCTAAGTGTTATTAGCCAAAATGGCACTTCTCTATCCAAGTGTTGACATTGATCATGTCGATACACAAAAGGACAATTTGGATTGAAGTGGCCAAAACACTATAGATGTGCATGACCTTTGATGCATTATCCTCAAACCAGCCTTATATATTTTTATTCAGAGTTTTGGGTTGCATACATGACTATATGAATTGTAACTCGCATGTCATATGCGAGTATGTGCATTACAACCTGCGTATACCTTGCATACACGAGATCCCTTTGAGAAACACGTGTATCATACGCAAGTTTCCTATATTGATACTCGTGTATACCTTAATTCAACCTTAAAAAATATAAATCATGATTAGATGAGATTAGTTGGGCCCTAATCCATAACCATCCCAACCATCTCAACCATCCTAACCTTCAAAACCTCTCTATTTCCAAAGTATAAATAGAGGCCTTGGGATAGGACTAATCAATCAATTTTTGAAGAAGTTATGTGGGTGGTATACCTTCAGAGTATTGGAGCTGCAGAACTTAGAGTCCTCAATTGCAGAGGAGTCCTTGTGTCAGAAGATGGGTTGTATTCTTACCTATTCACCTTTTGTTAATAAAGAGAATTCTTCTTCCAATCTTTTATTGTGCTTGTCTCATGTATATTGGCTTAATGAAGATGCTCAATGATGTTATTAATATGCTTTTCATATAACCTATTATTTATATATGTATGAGATATTGCTTGAAGAATTGGCTCCTTGCAGGTGAAGAGAAGCATCTCTAGAAGCTTTGGAGAGGATTGGGGCAAGAGAAGACCAAGCTTGGATCAACCGTCATAAACCGGGTAAGCCAAGATATCTTTCTATTCTCTTTCCATATTCTATCAAAGATGATTGTTTGCAAGTATAATAGTAAGTTGGTAACCCCAGACCCTAGGTTACAAGGGTGTAATATCTTGTACAACAGAACCTATGACTCCACTGTGGAGCGTGGCCTACTGTGGGTTTATCCTGTAGGTTCTTTACCAGTATTTGTTCTGATTCTGAGTGTTGTCTTTTTATCTTGCTTTTTGGTTTACACTGTAGTGTGCCCAGAAGCCTTTACTATTTATTTTCTTTTCTTTTGAAAAAAAATTAGTTGTATATGTAGGTTTCTGTTATACATAGTTGAGTATAGCACCTTGTATACACGGGTTTCCCTATAAGACAGTCGCGTATGGTACGCAGGTTTCCTGCATACACAGTCACGTATATCTTGTAGAAGGATAAAATTTGGGTAGGGTTTGCTTGTCCCTGTCTTGTTTGATTTTTTGTTTGATTAGGGGTATTCTATTGTTGGAATGACTCTATGAGTCTAAAGTCTTGCATATCACACTCTTTTCTTGTTTTCAATCCTTTGAACTTTTTTTGTTTGAATTTTTTGTTAGCACCGGAATTGAACCAAAGGTTGTGGAAGGCCTTGCTTCTGGGTAATAGTAGAACCACTTTAGGCTGCGCCTTTGGCCTTGTGCAGTCAAATAGGTATCTCTCATTCATCACCGGAGTAGCTCCACATAAGGTTGTCAGTCTTGTGTGTCACCAGAGTCTACTCCGCAAAAAGGATTTTCAATTAGCATAATCACGGGGCTACGATCCTGAATGGGGGAAAGTATGTTGAGGAAGGTGCATGGTAGGATTATCGAGGGATAAGGGACCATGGGAAAATGGAGTCAAAAATTTTGCAAGAAAATGATTAGAGATGAAAGAATGATGAAAGGTAGCAAATGGAGGCAAGATAGCTGCTGATTTTCCAATCAAGATATTTTAGCAGGAGTTTTAAAGGATAAGGAGGGACATTCCATTACATGGAGCATCGACAAGATGAATTCCATGTAACTTTAGAAGAACCATTGTTAATGCCTGGAACAACAGTTAGAGCATAACAAGTATGAATTCTGAGCCACTATACCCTATGTCACAGGCATGAAAAGCAATAAACAAAATGGAGTGGAAACAAGAAAACACAATTTACACATAAAAGGAAAGCACTTATTGGGAAAAACAACAACACAGGAATATCTGCTGTGAATGGCAGTCTTCCACTGCAATTTATTCATACATAGGTATCAAGTTTTACAAATGGGAGCCTCAGCCCAGGATTGTTTCCCAATCCAATTCACTAATTGCTTTCTCCCTCTATCGGGAGCATTTTTATACAATCCTATTGCTAAGACTACCGAATAAAAAGATGTTACAAGTCACCATCAAGCGCTAACAGTGAAAAGAGTGGAAAATTGCCACGTTTTACAAATAGAAGCAAACATTATGGAGATGCAACGCATGATAATGCGGGCTGACAGCGCAGAGCCTCCCACCATTCTATTTCATGAAAATGATTCCCATGCGGCATGCTAACAGTCTATTTCCCACACAGGAAACTAGGGACCCATTTTGGGTCTCCTTGTCCAGCTGGGGGATGCCAATTACAGGCTGACAAGAAGGCCCAAATCATTTTCCCCACCGTTCTCCTTACCTCATCCTCTGTTGGATAACACTGCTATAGGAAAAGGTGGGAGAAAGGGTGGCCAAACGCTTGGTGACGATAAGCGACTAAAGAATTTTATCAACCTTGTATTATCTTCCTCCTCTTATGAGGAGGATCTTTATGTGAGCCATGTAGCCAAGTGTGCATTTTACCTTCTCCTCGTCCATGACCAAGCTGCCAAGTGGAGACCCCAGGAATGGTGTTGAAGGCTCTAGACCCATTTGATCCCAGTACGAGCATTCACTCCAACAGCACTACCACCATTGTCAGCTGGGACTTCGGAGGTCGTGACTGCAGCCAGGAGTGTTGGAGGGATGTCGCTGGGATGTCCAAACCCATGCACTACACATCTAGAGACTGGGATGTGTAGAAGTGGGTGAACCCCCCTTGGTATTTCATATCTGTGCCTTGATGGTTGGTGATTTTTTGGAGTGGATAACCAGAACATAAATTTCATGCCTGCCTACCAAGAGTACCCCTTGTCAAACTAATTTATCGAACCACATAGTCATGGTTGTCTATTGAAGACTTCGACACTTCTCAGAATTTAGCCCTATATCTCTTATCATTTACACAGTTGTTGGGGCTCAGACCTTGAAGGTCCTTAATTTTGGCAACTCCGCGGTTTTGGTGCGAAGCTTGTAAGCGGAGTTGCGGTCCAAAATAGTCTTAGGGGTTTTGGGGTTGGGTCGAAGCCCCTCTTTTTGTAAATGTCCCATGGTTTAAAACCATAGTTTAGGCCCATGGTTTAAGCCCATGGTATTATAATAGTGCACTTGTATAAATAGGCACTTATGTAAAGGAGAAAAGAGCCTTTTCGGAGGCTTTTGTGTATAATGATAATTTGATGCGAAGAAGCTAAGGCCTATTTTTGGGTTTAAGGTTAAGTCCTAGCTGAGTGCATGGATGACCTCTGTAGCTGAGAGCACAGAGGGTTTTGAAGTTAAGGCTAAGTCCCAGCTAAGTGTGTGGATGACCTCTGCAGCTGAGTGTGCAGAGGGTTTTGAAGTTAAGGCTAAGTCCCAGCTGAGTGCATGGACGACCTCTGTAGCTGAGTGCACAGAGGGTTTTGGAAGAAAGGTTCTACAGCTAAGTGCGTAGATTTGGGTTGTTGAGAATATTTGCAGCTGAGTGCGTAGATTAGAACTGTGTCGTTTGTAAAGTGTTGAATAAAAATACAGTTCTGTGGATGTAGCCCCTACACTGGGGGTGAACCACGTATATCTTGTGTTGTGGTGGTTCTTGTTATTTTATGCTTGTTATGTTTTTTTTAATGCATTTGATAAGTAGATGAATATAAGTTGCTAAGTATTAACTTCGCTGTGAATTCCCAGTTAAGGGTTAAGCAAGTAACTGTCTTTTTATCTAAACTACGAAGCTATTTAAGTGAATTTCAAAGCTCTATATTGTATGATTATTCTTTGTTAAGGCTAAAGGTATAGTAATATCCCTCTTTTGCCTACAGAAACCTGATTCTACAGCACCCCATAGCCGTTTTGGGTGAGACTGTAACCTGTTCGCAAGTTGTTTCCGAAAGGGCCAACACTGTGGGTCTCTTTGTTGGTGCGAAGATAGAAGTATAAGAACCCGGGTCTACCCTAAGCCCCAACAAATTGGTTCCATTAGTGATTGAATCCAACAAATTGGTTTCGTTGCTGGTTGAACCAGTATCTATTTAAAGAGGGATCTATGTCGTACTTGGAGGGATATGTTTTGGAGATCCTCGTCGTAGCTCAGACGACTTCTTGCAAAGGTACGTTTTTTCTGATATTTATGAAATTTTCTTTGGTAGTATTCACATAGAATTGTACCAGTGGTTATCCAGGTTGATAGAAAGCAAGACAAACTTCAAAGAAGATCAGTCTCCTACCTGGACCCCAAAAAGAATTAAGCTATTGAAAAGTGTGAACAACGTGGTATCAAGAGCTGTTGACGTCTGGATAACGCAAACCCTTGAAGCATTTGTGACAGAGTTCACCATCGACACACATACTTATTTCAGCGAAGTAGAGCGATAGTTTTTCAAAGGACCAAGGGGTAAGTACTTGAATTCATTAAGTCTTAAAATTAAAATGCTCTTGGCTGAAAAAGGCATATTTCTTTTCCAATCAGATTGCTAGATTTATTGCTACCAACCTATGTTTGGAAGCAAAAGTGACTTCAACGAGCAAAGTGGTTTGCTTCGCAATGGTAAAAAATACAAGAGAACTTTTGGATCTTATACCCTAGGCTAGAATACCGATTATACCCCATTATTCTAGAAGAATCTAAATCTGAAGAAACCCCTTTTGTTAGAAACCCTCCTATAACTCCACAGTGCAAATCTGTTATCCCTGAGAACCCTTCGCAGTATGAAAGTAACCCTAGCCCGAGTAGTCCTATCGTAGGTCAGTCTACCTTAGTAAGTCCCCCCTCCCCCCCCTATTGTTAGTACCCCTCCTCCCCCTCCCCCCCCGATTCAATATGGCCCATGTGAATGATGATATCAAGCTCCCAGTCTTTAAAGGAACTGGATCAGAGGATCCAGAGCAGTTTTGGTTCTTATGTGAAGCTGTTTGGACTGCTAAGAATATTATGGATCAAAATACAAGAACAACGCAGCTGGTCACCTCTTTTAGAGACCGATATTTGACCTGGTTTATGAAGTTTTCCAGTACTCAGAACTATGCCTTGGCTGATAGTAAAAAAATCAATGATCAAAGAATTCAAGAAGCCTAAATCAGAGTCACAGTGTATAACTAAACTAAAAGAAATTCAGCAGAAGCAAGGTGAATCAGTTTGGGACTTTGATCAGAGGTTCAAGGTTTTGTTGGATCAAGTTAGTTTCACTATTGGACCAGAATAGCATAAAGAATGGTTCATTGCAGCACTATTACCTCATATCAGGACTCCACTTATGCAACAGAAGGTTGTTGATCAGAAAGAGGCATTGGAAATTGCTATGAAACTTGAAACAACTCCTATTGGAGATCATTCTGGAATAGCCCAAATACAAGCACAGTTAGCAAAAATGGCTTTGGAGCTTCGCGACATGAAAAAAGGGAAATCTATTCGAGAAGAGGTTTGGTGTACACGATGTAAGATAGAAGGTCATGACAAAGAATAGTGTCCTGCACTAAGGAATTATTTGAATACTGGTGCACCAAACCTGTTTAACCCTAATGTCCTATATTGTGAGATCTGTAGAACAACTGGCTAGCATCAACCTGAAGATTGCTACCTACTGCAGAGATATGTTCAAGTACCTAAGAATCCCTACTGCAAGTTCTGTAAGTCAGTTGGACACACCGAAGACAAATGTCACAGCTTTGACCTCATGAGAGAGAGAACCTATGATCCTTATAGGGTACAACCCGATGCACAAGGAAATGATGGATATGGTTACCGTGGTAGTACATCATGTCGAGGTAACTTCAGAGGTTGAGTTCGTGGTGGTATGCCTAGAAGAGGACGAGGCCAGGTTGTTTACTATAGCTGTAATAAGGCGGGACATGTAGCTAGAGACTGTCAGAACCCAACTTCGACATGTCAATATTGTAGAGTAGTCGATCATGTGATTGAGCAATTCCCACAGTTGATAGCCAATATACAAGAAAGAAATGGCGCTGCTACTTAGAATGTTCAGATGATTGCTGTAGAGAAAAGACCTGTCCCAGCCATTAATGTTGTTACAAGGAGTGGAGCTACGATGCAAATGCAGAATAAGGGGAAACAACCTGACAAGGCTTGGGTCCGTAAGACCCCAGAGAAAATTCCAGCCTTTGATGTTGGAAGAGAAAAAGGAACATTTATGGAAGCTAGAAAAGACTTTGTTGATCCGAGAACATCAGTAGCAACTACGCAATAGCATCAACAGCAGTTACAGTTTCAAGAAGCTTCGCTGGATCAAGTAAGTACACTAACATCATTTTAATAGAGTTGTATGAAGCTATTAAGAAATTAGAATGCTTTGAATGAGTTACAGAAAGTTATTGCATCTTACGAACCTCAGCGAAGCTCTGATCGAGGAAAAACTGTTAATAGAGTTAGAAGGACTGGAAGAGAAATGAGATTGCATGCTCAGATAGGAGATTATGACATGACTGATATCATTTTATACCTAGGATCAAAAGTGAATGTCCTAACTAAGCAGACATGGGAACAAATGGGAAGACCTACACTTGAATGGTCCCCTATATAGCTGATATTAGCCAATCAGTAGAAGATTGTGCCCTTGGGAAGATTCCCTAGTGTACCAGTGGACATTGATGGAGTCAGTACCTTAGCAGATTTTGAAGTCATTGAAATAATTGATGATAACAACCCCTATCTAGCATTGCTAGGAATTGAATGGGAAATAGACAATTATACATTAATCAACCTTAAGAACAGATAGATGACTTTTGAAGGAAAAGGCTTGAGAGTCATAGTACCGTTGGACCCTTCTCAAGGAGAAAGGTACATAGAACCGGTCAGAGATGAAGATCAGGATGTTTTAGATCATATTTACAACATCACAGCTAAATAAGAAGACTATGTTAACCCTACTACTGAAGGTATAATGGATTGGCAGTGTGACAGTTCTTGCATGACTGATTCAAACGAAGGCCTAGACAATTGGCAGAATAGACTTTATGAGCTACATGGACATCGATGTGCAAGAATTACCAAGTCTATTAGATGGGTTGGCTCACAGAAAAAGATCTTACCTACTTTTGATGGCTCGACAAACCCAGAATATTTTATTGTACAATTCTCAAAGAAAGTACCAAATTCACAGAAAATGGAGACTCTAGATTCAATATTCAAAGCCGCAGCTGCCAGATGGTGAAATGGTCATAAAAAATATATTCATAGTTGGAGAGCTTGTCAAAAGTTTCTTCGCCTAAGATTCATGGATCAACCTCAAAAGATACGAAGCAGATTTAATGGTAATACTAGCCCTCAAGAACATTTGGAGCAGTGTTATGAAGCATGGAAGCATGTACCTTGTGAAGAATGGGTACATAGGTTTGTACACACTCTGGAACCTGTAGCAAAGAACTGGTATGCGGAGGTGGAGCTTCACCATGGTATTATAAGTTGGGTTAGCCTTGTTGATAGTTTTGTGCTGACATTTTCTATTAATGAGGATTGCCCTACTTTGGACGCAGCTATTAGGGTGATCCATACTAAGGTGTTTGATGATAAAGAAATAGCCAAGTACCAACTTGATTGTAAGGAACAAGAACCTAATGCATTAGAATGTTATAACCTCGCCATTGATGAAGATGATGACCCTCGCAACATTAATATTCCTAAGTCAAAAGGACACTGCAAAGTACATGGACCAGCAGTTGAATCATATGAAGTAACTCAGCCCTTGAAAACAAGGAAAGTAAACATTGGATCAAAAGAAATGCCTAAGTATGCTACCATTGGAGATTATTGGGACGAAGAAATGGTGAGCAAAGCGGTTGAGCTTCTCCATGAGTATCATGACTTATTTCCAATGAAGTTCTCAGAAATGAAAGGAATCCTTGGTGATATAGGAGTGATAAAAATACCTTTGAGACCTGATGCAAAGCCTGTGAAGTAGCGCCCTTATAGGATGAATCCTAAGTATAAAGAAAAAGTCAGGATGGAGCTCGATAATATGCTCACTGCAGGAATCATTGAGCTTGTCGAAGAGTCTGAATGGTCAGCCCTATGGTGGTACAAGAAAAGAACACCAAGGGAGAAATTCGAATCTGTGTTGATCTGAGGAAGTTGAATGATGCCTATTTACATGATCCTTTTCCTACTCCCTTTACAGATGAAGTTTTAGACAATGTCGGAGGTCAAGAAATGTATTCTTTCATTGATGGATTTTTAGGTTACCATTAGATCAGAATTGCTCTAGAGGATCGACATAAAACAACCTTCGCTACAGAAATGGGATCTTTTTAGTATACTGTTATGCCCTTTGGATTGAAGAATGCACCTGCTATGTTTTCCAGAGTAGTCATATTTTCATTTAAGGAATTTATTCATAAGTTCTTAGAAGTTTACTTTGATGATTGGACTATATTTGGTTTATTGAAAGATCATATAGCCAGTTTAAGACTTATGATGGACAAGTGTAGACAGCATCAGATTTCATTGAACCTGAAGAAGTGTATATTTTGTGCACCTTTTGGAATTCTTCTAGGTCACATTGTATGCAAGCAAGGATTGATGGTGGATCCTGTGAAGATAGCCATTATTGTGAACTTACCACCTCCGAAGTCTGTTAAGCAACTTCGCACTACACTTGGTCATACTGGATATTACAGGAAAATCATTAAAGGATATGCTCATATTACATCCCCTATGGAAAAGAAATTGAAGAAAGATATTAAGTTTGAATGGACACCTGAATGTCAGGAAATCTTGGACATTTTGAAAGAAAATATGGTAACTTCCCCTATCTTAGTATTCCCTGACTGGAATAAGGAGTTTCATGTTCACGTTAATGCATCCTCCATTGATTTAGGTGTAGTATTGGCTCAGTCAGGTGAAGGTAATATTGATCACCCTCTTGCTTTTGCAAGTAGAAAATTTTCCACAGCAGAAAAGAATTATACTACGATAGAACGAGAAGGTCTAGCTATGGTTTATGCTTTGCAGAAATTTCGACATTATTTGTTAGGATCTCATTTTAAGATGTTCACTGACCATTCTGCTTTGAAATATTTGGTTAACAAGCCTGTGTTAGGTGGAAGGATATGTAGATGGCTGATTTTGTTTCAGGAGTATGACTTTGAGATCATAGTTAAGCCAGGAAGACTTAACCTGGGGCCTGACCACTTGTCGAGGCTTGAGTCAGGAGAAGAACCCACTAGTTTGGACGAAGGTCTTCCTGATGCTCGGTTGTTTGCCATCCAGATGGTTGATGACTATTTTTAGGATATTGTTCAGTACTTGTCTATAGGGTTTGCACCCTCTGAGATGACAACACAGAAGAAGAAGCAGCTAGTGGTTAGAGTAGCTGACTTTACCTTGATAGTAGGACAACTATATAAGATGGGACTAGATGAAATACTGCATAGATGTGTCTTGGAGCATGAAAATCGGTTGATTTTGGCTGAGGCACATTCTGGAGCAACAGGAGGTCATTATGCAGGAAAAGCTACAGCACAGAAGATTCTGACAACTAGATTGTGGTGGCCTACAATTCATAAGGATGCAAGAGAGTATTGCCGCAGCTACGATATCTGTCAAAGGACAGGCAAACCATCCAGGAGGGATGAGATGCCTCTGGTTCCATAGGTAACTTTACAAGCATTTGACAAGTGGGCTATTGATTTTGTTGGACCAATCAATTCCCCTGCAAAGAAATCTGGAGCAATTTACATTATTACAACAACTGATTGCCTTACTCGTTGGGCCAAAGCTCAACCAGTCAAGGACTCTAGCACTGCTACAGCTGCGAAGTTCATATTTGATAATATCTTTTCAAGGTTTAGATGTCCTAGAATTCTTATGAGTGATCAAGGATCACATTTTTTGAATAAGACTATTGAAGCATTGACTGAAGAATTTCAATTATATCATCAGAAGAGTACTTCCTACCATCCTCAAGAAAATGAAACTGTCGAAGCCTTTAATAAGATTCTTGAGCATGCTCTGACGAAGGTTTCCAATGTTAACAAAAATGATTGGGATATTAGAATTCCAGCAGTATTATGGGCTTATAGAACCACTTGCAAGAAGTTGACAGGACATACACCTTTTAGGCTGGTATATGGACAGGAAGCAGTTATGCCCATGGAGTACATTGTTCCTAGCCTCAGAATATCTACCTTCATAGAGATGGATGACCCAGCCGTGTTGAATGAAAGGATGGCAAAGATACTGGAACTAGAAGAAGACAGATTCAATGCAGGTTTTCGACAGCAAGTACAGAAAGCTAGAGAAAAAGCATGGCATGATAGACACATGAAGAAGAAGCATTTTCAGAATGGTGATCTTGTGCTCCTGTACGACAGTAAATTCATGAAGTTCCTAGGTAAGTTCAAGACACATTGGAAAGGACCATACATATTTCAGAAAGTTACCAATGGTGGCGAAGTTCAGTTAGCTAAATTGAATGGAGAAATTTTTCCCTCCATGGTGAATGGAAGTAGATTAAAGAAGTACAGGGACAAGCATGTACCCCCTGATCAGAAGTAATAGCAAGAAGAAGAGTCTAAGTACCAAGAATAGTTGAAATTGGGTACTAGACTATAATGAAGCTATTCTTAGAGAAGATTTGGCAGATTGTTGGAAGTGTCGAAGGTTGTGGAAGAAATTCTGTCGTAGGTCGAAGCTCGAAGCTCTGTCGAAACTGGTGTCAGGATGTGTCGAAGGTATGTACTATGTCGAAGGTCCTTATTGTGGTGAAGCTGAAGTTAGTGGTCATGTTGAAGAAGAAAGGTGTGTCGAAGCTTAAAATGCGACCGTTGAGAAAAATCAGATTTGGCGGCGCTGGTACGTTAATTGCATTAACTGCCGGTAATGGTGAGATTTTGGGAAATATAGCACCGTTTGGACAAGATATACAGCCGCTCTATCAAATTTGGTGTCTTTAATGCAAAATTATGATAGATTTGGTTTTTGGAGTCTATAAGAAGACACCCAGACCTGCGAATTCTGCATTACGCATTTTTCTTGAGTTGAGTCCATGTTAGTTGATCGCGAAGTCCAGGAATTGTTGAGCAAATTCAAATAGAGGGGTCTGCAGAACCTTATGAGCAATCCACCTGCATCTGCACCTTGCGAAGAGACTCCCCCAGTGTCAATTAAACCAATGCATACATGATCAACCAGAAAGAAATTTAAGGCAGAAGTTCGCTCTAAGCAAAACGAAGAAAGACACAAGCCATCAGGAAAGACACCGGAGGATCCTGTGATGAATCCTCCCAGAGAATTCGAAGACTTTGGTGAGGATGAGAATGTTTCACTGTAGCATCCACCATATCTTCCACCTATTCGACCAGGAGTTCAGCCACCTTGGCGGACAGCCAAGTTCACGTTACGCACCCCTTTGCTGCCACAGGGTGTGCAGTTGGTGAGAACGGAGGTAGTTAGAGGGATGGGGTCGCCGATAGATTTAGAAGGCCCAATGATTCCCATGACCATCATAAATATTATGAAGAGAAAGATTACACCGAAATATATTTCGAGAAGGAAGATAGCAGGATGAGAGACGGTCATAGGAAACAAAGGCATTCTACTAAGGATGAAAGGATGAAGGATAGAGCAAGCCATGGCAGTGGTAGAAGTAGCAGAAGGGATGACGATGATGACAGGAATATAAGGGAGAAATATGGTAGGAGGATTAAATATGATGCTTACAGAGATGTAGATGAATACAGAGCTCGACAGAGTGCAAAAGGAGGTAGTGGAGAAGGAGCAAGCAGCTGAAGATATCATGCGCAGCCTCAACAAGCAGTTCACTATCTTCGCCAACAATATTCTTCCACCAGAAAAGTAGCAGAGTGCTCTAGGACGGGACACTGGTGAGTCTTAGGGTCTTGTTGGGGCCCGGACCTTGAAGGTCCTTAATTTTGGCAACTCTACGGTTTTGGTGCAAAGCTTGTAAGCAGAGTTGCGGTCCAAAATAGTATTAGGGGTTTCAGGGTTGGGTTAAAGCCCCTATTTTTATAAATGTACCATGGTTTAAACCCATAGTTTAGGCCCATGGTTTAAGCCCATGGTATTGTAATAGTGCACTTGTATAAATAAGCACTTATGTAAAGAAGAAAAGAGCTTTTTCGGAGGTTTTTGTGTATAATGATAATTTGATGCAAAGAAGCTAAGGCCTATTTTTGGATTTAAGGTTAAGTCCCATATGGGTGCGTGGACGACCTTTGCAGCTAAGTGCACAGAGGGTTTTGAAGTTAAGGCTAAGTCCCAGCTGAGTGCGTGGATAACCTTTGTAGCTGAGTGCACAGAGGGTTTTGAAGTTAAGGCTAAGTACCAGCTGAGTGCGTGGATGACCTCTGCAACTGAGTGCGCAAAGGGTTTTGGAAGAAAGGTTTTGCAGCTAAGTGCACAGCTTTGGGTTCTTGAGAAGATCTGCAGCTGAGTGCGCAAATTAGAACTGTGTCATTTGTAAAGTGTTGAATAAAAACACAGTTCTATGGACGTAGCCCCTACACTGGGGGTGAACCACGTATATCTTGTGTTGTGGTGGTTCTTGTTATTTTATTCCTGTTATGTTTTTTTTATGCATTTGATATGTAGATGAATGATAAAGTAAGATAAGTTGCTAAGTATTAACTTCACTGTGAATTCCCAGTTAAGGGTTAAGCAAGTAACTATCTTTTTATCTAAACTGTGAAGATATTTAAGTGAATGTCGAATCTTTGTATTGTATGATTATTCTTTGTTAAGGCTAAAGGTATAGTAATGTCCCTCTTTTGCCTGCAGAAACCTGATTCTACGGCACCCCATAACTGTTTCGGGTGAGACTGCAACCTGTTCGTAGGTTGTTGCCGAAAGGGCCAACACTATGGGTCTCTTTGTTGGTGCAAAGATAGAAGTATAAGAACCCGAGTCTGCCCTAAGCCCCAACAATAGTTCCATGTCTCAAAGATATTCAAAAGATGGTGTTCTATGTTGTGAGCAGGACAGCTCGGGAAGGGATATATCTTTAAAGTAGCTGCGATGGTGGCATGTGTAATGACAGGGTGGAGATATTCATTCCTGATGTTCAATCATATCATTTGGTATGGTTCAGATTCCACAACATTTATGCGGGGTTGTCAGGATGGTTACAAGAGCTGTGGATTTGACTATGCCTCGCCCTTTTAATTGTCTTGATGGTGGGATCAGGCTATTCTAGTTCGTAGTATCGCTCAACCTCATGTGAATTCCAAGTCTATCACCTCAATGAATCAAACCTCCATCTCTCCCATGGTTTCCTCCGAAACAAAAACCATGCCACGCTTGTGACCCAGTGAATTGCGCCACTGGACGAGGCTTCCACCTCAGGTGTATCCCGAATGGCACCAAAGAAATCAGCTAATCTGTGATGAGGCAGAATACACATGTGAACACCCCCTCCACTATCATTTCCACACTGGGTGGGAGATCTACACCTTGGGAGTCTTTCTTAGCTTTCTCATCGAAGGAATCTTTAACGTCCACCGTCCACATTCCATTCATCCTGCCACCAACCTTTCTCTTCTGAACACTATGGGAAATTTGGATCGCAATATGTCTTGAGCTTTCGATCGAGATCGACCCTCTTGTAGCTATCGATCAGAGTGGGCCCAACCCTTTTTCACAATGGAGAACTCAAATATTCGTCCACGCTAGTTCACCTTGCAAAATGAACCCTAGCCATGGATCTGTCCTCTTCTTCATTGAAGCCATTGATCTTTGCGACCTCTACCCCTTTTCATGATTTGAGATTGCAGCTTTGTCTGCACAAGTATGGAATGTAAAATTATTGTAGGTCATAGATATGCCCTATGCTTCATATCAACCGTCGAAAGCCGACGGTATTTAACATGTTTCACACTCTGGGATAGAAACTTTGATTGCACATGTTTGCTGGCACAAATTGGTTCAGAACCGTTGACCCTCCTTCAATCAATCATGGCCCTTGAATAGGGATCGTTCCCAATGCTACAACACACCTGATACTTTCCTCGTTGAAGGATGGTCACATGAGATTTGAGGGGCTGGGACCCTTACCGAACCTCTGTCAAGCCCTCGAATCAACTGTTAAAAATAGAGTGTTAACAACTGGCTCTACCAGGGATGCTATCCTCCTAGCGAGGTAGCAAAGAGCCCCCATAGACCAAGTGTCAAATACATTGGGCCACCTTCATCTTTTCTTGGACACCTCCATTCTTCTTCATGTTACTGCTCCAAAAAATTCATGCCACTCTTGCAAATCATGCTGGCGACTATAAACCTGTGTTGGTAACTGAAAATGGAAACAAACTAATAATAGTAATGAAGGAAATACTCAATAATATATGAGCTTATTTTCTCGTACCTACTCTCCCTAAATTTGTACATAAATCCAACTAAGTGAAGTCGAACTTCCAATGAAGCCAATCAAGCAACTTGCCTAATATTCTTGTTCTTGCATGGTGCTCAATGGGAAAAAATGAAACATATAATGGGAGAAGGGAATGATAAACAAACTGATGTTTAAGGCAGAGACATGACCAATCATTGCCTTCACCCAGACCCTCCATGTTTTTGGCCATGGGGTCATAGAATTCATGGCAACCTCCAGCATGTTCTATCACCTGCTCATGGGAAAGATGTCCAGAGCTTCCTGCTTCTAGGGAGTCGTCAGGCTGACACTTGGGAGATTGTAGATGAGGACCCTTAGGATCTTTCTCTAACGGAATATCCCTCTCTTCATCTGAAATTTTTGCAGCGAAGGTTTGATGTGCTTCGAGAAGGAGGTCCTCAGCTTCTCTGTTGGAACTGAGTAGCCATACTTATTCCAGGTGAGGTGATGTTCCTGAAAATGGAGTATTAGAAAAAGTGTTTATCTATAAACTGTTGCATCTGCCTCTCTTTTTGTATAATTTTTCGGCCTGTACCACCTCCATTTCTTTCTGCTTTTTCTTGGAGGCCTTTATTATATGCCTTATCAATTAAAAAGAGGCATAGCATAAGGGTAAACTATCACCTCCAATACCCTCATCATCTTTTCTCACTTCGACCTCTTGGTTTTGCATTGCACTTTGACTTCTTTCATCAGAAGGTGTCGTTTCAATAGTCAGCTCGTTCTGCAGGTACTCTTCTTCATATTCATCATATACAGGTGCACCAAGCTCCTTCTCAAAATCATCTTTAGTTGACCAGGAGTGGGGCAGGTCACCATCTTCAGAGAATAGTCCTATGAGACCGTTTATTTCAGCCTCAGACCAGTCATCTTTTTGTATATCATGAGAGGGCTTTGATGGGCTCTAGGCTTCTTTATTTTGCTTATAGGGCCCAACCAATGTGTATGCATCCTTTATTTCACCACCATTGTCCTGATCTAACATATTCCTAGAATATTAAGGTTTTCCTCAACCTCCAAGCAATCAGCGAACATTTGCTGCAGGATGGTTGATTTTCTCTCCAAACGAAGCAAGGACAGGTCATGAGGAAAGGCGGCTACATAATATATCTTAGCAACATCCTCAAGAGGTTGAACTTCCTTAGGCATGTTATAATAAAAGCTTGCGAATATTCTATTAAAACTGGATATGGCCTCACCTTCATGTCTCCTCAAAGAATAAAAATTTGAAAACATCTGCTCCAATTGCTGGTTCCTTCCCCAAAACCTCAAGAATGTGCAAGAAAGATCTTCCCAAGTGTTGATGGACTTAGGCTGCAAGTGTTTAAACCAGAATTTAGCATCCCCTTGCAAGGATAGAGTGAAGGTCCACATGCAGATGTCATCATGTTCTATCTTGAACAAATCAAAGAAATGCTCAAAGGCTTGTACATGTTTCTCAGCAATTAAGTTTTCAGATTATTCATCGAACTTAGGGAGGTACTTGTAATATTTTGCGAGAAAATCATGGAGAACAAGAGGTAATTGCAGTGGTTTATATCGGCTTGGAGAAGTGGGGGAGACAAGTTTAGGTATGATAGCCAAACTATCGCTTGAGGTTTCATGAATTTCACAGGGGTGTCCTCTGATATCGAGAGCCCCCAGATGAAAATCTAGGCTGAAATCAGATGTACAAGATGATGCAATGCTTTCGGTTCATAAAGAAGGATATATAGGAATATGTCCATGGCTCTGCTCAGGATGAGCTGGGCCAGAGAAAGCTATTTTCATAAATTTCAGAAAAGACAAGACCAAACTTACAAGGTAGGATAAGGCATCTTGGAAGAAACGCGGAATCAAGTGCCTGGACCTTTCGTCGTGCATTTTTTAGCTTTATGAGGGGTTCATTTTCTAGGCGGCATTAGATAGCCTTCCTCAGTTATTAGATTTTCTGGATTATACCACCAGTGAAGTCTCTGAAGTCTGAATCCTTCAAGAGTGGAGTCACTAGGTGAAAAGTGCTCAACCTTCTTGGTGTCTGACAGATTGTTCACCATCAACAGTCAGATCTAAATATTTGCCATTCTTACTGGGGAGGATCTTCAAGCTCGGTCCCTAGCAATGGCACTACTTTGTTAGCACCGGAATCGAACCAAAGGTTATGGAAGGGCTCGCTTCCAGGTAACAGCAGAACCACTTTAGGCTACTCCTTTGGCCCTGTGCAGTTAGAGAGGGATCTCTTGTTCGTCACCGGAGTAGCTCCACATAAGGTTGTCAATCTTGTGTGTCACCAGAGTCTACTCCGCAAAAAGGATTTTCAGTCAGCATAATCAGAGGGCTAGGATCTTGAATGGGGCAAAGTATGTTGAGGAAGGTGCATGGTGGGATTATCGGGGGATAAGGGACCATGGGAAAATGGAGTTGAAACCTATGCAAGAAAACGATTACAGACGAAATAATGATGAAAGGTAGCAAACAGAGGCAAGATAGCTGTTGATTTCCCAATCAGGAGATTTTAGCCGGCATTTTAGAGGATAAGGAGGGACAGTCCATCGCATGGAGCATCGACGAGATGAATTCCATGTAACTTTAGAAGAGCCAATGTTAATGCCTGGAACAACAGTTGGAGGATAACAATTATGAATTACAAACCACTATACCCTATGCCGCAGGCATGGAAAGCAATAAACCAAATGGAGTGGAAACAAGAAAACACAATTTACATGTAAAAGGAAAGCACTTATTGGGAAAAACAAAAACACATGAATCTTTGCTGTGAATGACAGTCTTCCACTGCAATTTATTCATACATAGGTATCAAGTTTTACAAATGGGAGCCTCAGCTTGGGATTGTTTCCCAATCCAATTCACTAACTCCTTTCTCCCTCTATCGGGAGCATTTTTATACAATCCTATTGCTAAGACTACCGAATAAAAATTTGTTCACCATCAGGAACTAATAGTGCGAAGATTGGACTATCGCCACGTTTTACAAATAGAAACAAACACTATGGAGATGAAATGCATGATAATGCGGGCCAACAGTGCAGAGCCTCCCACCATTCTGCTTTGTGAAAATGGTTCCCATGCGGCATGTTGACGATCTATTTCCCACACAGGCAGCTAGGGACCCATTTTGGGTCTCCTTGTCTAGCCGAGGGATGCCGATAAAAGGCTAACAAGAAGGCCCAAATCCTTTTCCCCACCATTCTCCTTACCTCATCCTCCGTTGGATAACACTACTATAGGAGGAGGCTGGAGAAAGGGTGGCCAAACGCTTAGTGACGATAAGAGACTTAAGAAGCTTATCATCCTTGTACTATTTTCCTCCTGCTATGAGGAGGATCTTTCTGTGAGCCATGTAGCCAGGTGTGCATTTGACCTTCTCCTCATCCACGACCAATCCGCCAAGTGGAGACCCCAAGAACGGTGTTGAAGGCTCCTAACCCATCTGATCCTAGTACGAGCATTCGCTCCAATAGCACTGCCACCACTGTCAGCTGGGACTTCAGAGGTCATGACTGCAGCCAAGAGTGCTAGAGGGATGTCACTGGGATGTCCAAACCCATGCATTACACATCCAGAGACTGGGTTGTGTAGAAGCAGGTGAACCCCCGTTGGTATTTCATATCTATGCCCCGGTGGTTGGTGATTTTCTGGTGTGTATAACCAGAACACAGATTTCATGCCTACCTACCAAGATTACCCCTTGTCGAACTAATTTATCGAACCACACAGTCATGGTTGTCTATGAAAGACTTTGACAGTTCTCAGAATTCAACCCTATATCTCTTATCATCTACATAGTTCCATCTCTCAAAGATATTTGGAAGATGGTGTTATATATTATGAGCAGGACGGCTCAGGAAGGACTATATCTTTAAAGTAGTTGCGATGGTGGCATGTGCAATTCTAGGGAAGAGATATTCCTTCCTAATGTTTAATCATATTATCTGGTATGGTTCATATTCCACATCGTTTACGCAGGGCTGTCAGGGTGGTTCCAATAGCTGTGGATTTGACTATCCCTCACCCTTTCAATTACCTTAAATATGGTGGCATCAGGATATTCTAGCTTGTAGTATCACTCAGCCTCATGTGAATTCCAGGTCTATCATCTTAGTGAATCCAACCTCACTACTACATTTTGACCAAAAATCCGACGGCCGTCATGTCGGATTTTTGACACTTCCCTGTCGCATGTACGACACTTTGATTTTTTTTTAAGCGTCGGAAACTTGTCGTCGGCTATCCGACACCTAAATAACCGTCGGTTAAGCGACACCTTAGTAACTGTCGATTAAATTTAAAGCGTCGGTTAAGCAACAGAATATCTTCGACGGTAGTGAATTTTTTTGAAAAAACTTATTAGAGAAAATTTGGGGTCTAAAATGGGCCTCCTAAGGAAAATAATAAAAAAAGCCACATCACACTACAAATATGCCATTTCACATTAAATCTAATGAAAATAATATGAAAGTCAACCTAAATCGCCTCATTAATGGTAGCTGACAAGTACATTGAGTTAATGTAGAGTTAAGAGATATTGGTTAAAAATATTAATAAAATATTTAGATTCCTGTGCACACATAATAAATGATAGGAAATTTTTAAATTTTATATTATTATTTTTTGAAACAAACAGACCACTACTTTTTATATATTATAAATAATATTTATAATAAAAATATAAAACATTTAAAATATTGAAAAATATTGAAAAAATTATTCAATATTTCAATTTATGTAAAGATGATTTTTTTTTTATAATTATTAATATTTTTTATTCAAAACACATTATACTTTTAATAATGTTTGTAATGTTTTTTATTTTTTTATTTTTTAAAAATGATAAAAAATTGTAAGACATAATATCAAAATTATAATGTAAATATAATAATAATCAAAGTAAATGTTAATTTTTTTTATACTCTTACCATGAAAAAAATTATATCTAAAATGCAATATTATATAATTATATTAATGTAATATTATTATGCTAATGCAACAATTAAATCTAAATGCATGTTAATGAATTTTATAACTTTACCAAGAAAAAATGTAAATGTATTTTATACCTTTACCTTGTATTGAACAAATTAGCAAAATGGACCAGCCGCCGGAAAATTGTTCCCAAAATGGACCAGCGGGAAAATTTGGCCGGTAACAATTTTTTTTTGGTAATTGAAGGCTAGAAGACTGATCGGGCTACCAGGAGTGTTTTTTAGCGGGAATGGTGTTTTTTTAGGTTTATTTGAAGAAAATTTTCCCGACTGCAACAATTTTTTTTACAATGAAATGAATGGCGGAGAATAGAAGTATTTTGGTGGGAAAGCAAATGGTTTTAGCTCAGAAATTTATGAAAACTTGCCGACGAAAAATGGGTTCAGTTAGAAGTCAAGTTTTCCATGGAAATTGGAGGGAGAAATTTGGAAATTGGAAGGAGAAATTTGTAAGATTTGTCAAATAATTTTGAAACTGTATACCCTAATCTGTAAATCTGTGATTCCTTAAATTTATAAATATGAAATTCATAGCGTTGTATTGCAATTCCTGGCTTTCCAAGCGAGTACATGAGGAGTTTTCAAAGCTATTGATCAAGTTTTCAAATCTACCTCCAAGGTAAGTCACTTCTCTTTCAATTTCTTGGATGTATGCACTTTGTGTCCATCTTCATTTTCTTTCTTGAATCAAGTGAGTGTAAATCTTAATGGTTTCATTTTCTTCTTCGACAGCTGAAATATCAAGTCTCGTATTAGAAGTGTGCTCTGTATATCTAGTTTTCTTCTCTAATAAATCCCCTGAAATACTGAGTAACAAATCAGTGAATTCTTTTTTTGTTTACTTTTCCAGTTGCGAATTGAGGTTTACACTCACTTGATTCTCAGAATCTAACTCCTCCAGGTCTTTAAGAATATTTCTAACATTGCCCATGTCAAACCATCTTTTAACAGCATCTAGATGTTTTTCATTGATGTGCCCTAGAGACTTTAGTTGTTGAAATTATTATTTAACATGATCACACTCAAATTTGAGATCTTAAATTTCACTCGCAAAGTCCTATCCATGCTTAATTTCTATTCAAGTTGCTGCGTAAGTGTCTCTATTTCTGCAGTTTGTTGTTCATCCTGTCTCTCTAATGAGGCAACTTCTGGCCTGAGCTGGATAATTGAAGATTCAACAGTTTGTAGATTTTCCCGAAGCCTTTCATAACATAGTCTTGTCAATGAATTTTTTGCCGTTTCATTGAACTATTCATGCTCTTTATACCATATTTGGGTGCAATTGAGCCTGTAATGTATGTTGTACAATATCTCTGAGAAATCCAGGG
>LPNX011118369.1:0-17591 GCA_001517045.1 Pseudotsuga menziesii
TATATACATATATGTATATACATATACATATATGTATACATCTATATATATAGATGTATACATATATGTATATGTATATACATATATGTATATGTATATGTATATATATATATGTATATATATATATGTATATATATATATGTATATATATATATATATATATATATATGATATTGCAGAATGTATATTGAAGAGATTTTAAATCTCTTACCTGGAAAAAGGCTTAGCAAACTGTAAGCCTTCATGAAAGCTCGAAGAAGGATATGTTCCTTCCATAACCACGACAAACCAGTTAGGTTGAGGTCATAATGGTGGTCGTTCCATTGATAAAAACCTTCAATAAAACTAAGAAACAAAAGACCTCCATTAAACTGATTGTGCAAGGAACGAGGCAGACTGTGCAAACAACCATGAATGGCTGAGTCTTCTTCAGCCAAAAACTGCTACAGACTAAACAAATGCATAAATAAAACCCTCAAACATATTAAAGACACGTTTAAACCCTTGGAAAAACCCTTGCAAGAGATCACGACAAGTGGAGGGTTGAGATCCCTCTCAGACCACCAACTCATTCATTTAAACTTGCCATTGAATGCACCTGGATGCAATGCCAACTCGCAGCCAAGGTAATTTTTTTAAACTTAGTTCAAGTCATCAAGATATGCACTGGTATGTTCCCCTTGTACCTCCATTTAAAATTTATTGCAAACCAACCCTTGTGACATAGCACCGACGTATGTATGGGCATGGCTAGGGTCACGACTATCGTGATTGCTATCACCATAGTCCCAAGCCTTTAATTAAAACTTTTAACCAAGTCTTGTGCTATGCTTCCAACTCTAAACCTTTAATCAATACTTTTAAAATACCCCTTTTCCATTTTGTTTTATGAGGGTAGGCTCATTATCGAAGAATAGTTAGGACAAGCCTTAGCTTTTAGGCTTAGGTCCTTAGCAACTCAAACTTTTAAAATAATCATAAAGCACTAAACTTCATCACCTTGGTGATTTTCTATATGGTCGTCGTCACCTGAACATAATGCCACAAGTGGAATAATCTATCTATCAAACATAGAACTGATGCAAGATTAGATTTGCACGCATATTTACTTGTGACAACAAATATAAGACGCTACGACCAACATTTACATGTTACAACAAAATAAATGAATAATAGAGCAAAGGAAAATAAATTGGATTTTATAGGTGTGTGACAGAAATGCAAGCATTGTATATGCATAATTAGTTTATTTGCAGTATGATATATCTAAGATGCTTATGGAAATTAAATGAAGATAACTGAATTTAACTATGAAAATCAATTGCATCACTAATTTATGTATTACTATATCCACAAATATCATAAATCAAGTTGTAGTTTTAAGTGTTAAATTCTTAGGATCTGAATCTTTCTACAACGATGCTCTATTTTGGTATAAGAAAATGATTTAGTGAATGAAAATGAGAGCAAATGAAAATCAAGCTTAAAAAAACAAGCTTAAACAATTCTAGCAATGGCCATGTACTTAAACACCATCATGCTACTATGACCTTGCTATCACCAAGTTGTCTTTTGACATGTGTAACTTCAGAACCTCTTCTTTCCATGAATCAAATGCTTTAATAAAAGAAAAATATACTTGCATAAAATAAACACACCTGCATAAAAATGTAAGACTGCCATAATCCATTTGGAGTGACCTCAATTCTTCCAAGAACAAGAAATAAAACTAAACTACAACATCCTAAAACTTAAATCCAAGCATACAATTTATAGAATCAAGGCATGTTATTTATAGAACTGAAGATTGAAAGAAAATAACGAGAACCTTTATTCACTGCTTGATAAGTTGCACATTTTATCCCAGAGTCCCCCCCTTTGGAATAGAGAAGACACACTTATTTATACATGAGTTTTCTTTGAAACTAAAATTGTTGAGATGTGAATTTTGATTTAGAGGTCAATTTTAGTTTCTAGGTTTTTCATGAACAATTGTGTAACAATTGGTAAGAATTCAATATTGGAAATGGTTACTCACTGTAAAGATATGAGTTGGTAACAATTCATTCTTAGGAATGGGTGGAATATTCCCATTGTATTCCAATACCACTTGATGGCTCAAGGTTGTTTTGATACTATCAGATAAAATATATATACGATTGCTTGCATAGTCCATTTTAGGAAGGAATTGGAGAAAATCCACTTTCTTGTGGATGTAGCAATATGCAGTATACTGAACCATGTTAATTCTTTGTGTCTATGTGTGTGTTGTTTTTTCTCTTGTTTTAGTTTATTTTTACTTAACTACAAT
Source organism: Pseudotsuga menziesii (assembly GCA_001517045.1). Lineage (NCBI taxonomy): Eukaryota > Viridiplantae > Streptophyta > Pinopsida > Pinales > Pinaceae > Pseudotsuga > Pseudotsuga menziesii. The sequence goes on from LPNX011118369.1 coordinate 2,312, forward strand.
ACATTTGTCTATATATTAAATTCTAACAACTATTATCAAAGCAAGATTTTATATGAACACTTGTATAATGGAGGAGACAAACAAATGGAGAACCAATAAATTCATAGGACCAAATTTTTCAATGTGGAAATTGTAGTTAGAGCCCCTTTTGATCCAAAAGGACCTTTAGGTCATGCTAGAAGGGAAATAAAAAAAATCCAACTACAATGTTAGAATACTATGGGACAAACTGGATCGAAAGGCTGTAGCTACAATCATTCTCTCTTTATCAAGCAATGTATTGTTCATTGTCTCAACATGGATCATAGAAAAGGGATTGCGGGATCATTTATCAAACATGTATGAGATTCCCTCTGCTTCAAACAATCGTTATTTTTAATGAAGAAAATGTTCAATTTAAAGACACAAGAAAGCGAGATGATCACAATCACTTGAACGAGTTCAATACCTTGACAATTATTGTCCGTAAGCATCACACTAGAAGATGAAGTCAAGGCTATGATGTTGTTGTGTTCATTTCCTAATAGATGGGAAGGATTTGTTATGATTTTTAGTGACTCGGTATCTAGCTCAAGTTTTGTATCTAGTAAGAAAGTAAGTATGCTAAAATTTGATGATGTTGTTGGGGTTCTTCTCAGTGAAGACATGAGAAGGAAAACTCAAGGTACATCATTTTGATATGCTTTTGCATCCAATGAGAGAGGGAAAACATGTGAATGAGTGAAGAATAATAAGAGGCATGAAGATCAAAATCCAGAGAAAAAAAGCTTAGTTGGCATTGTGTTAAGGAAGGACACCATAAGAAATATTGTTGCTTATTGAGAAAACAGAGTGTTGAAAACCAATTTATGGATAATGAGGAAAATAAAACTTATGAAGAAGATACAAGTTCTCTTATTATATATACAGAAGACACGACTACAAATGTTTGGGTACTTGACTCAGGAGCATCATTTCATGCAAGATATTGCAAAACTTGTTTTAGAAATAACCAGGCTAATAATTTTGGAAAAGTTTATCTTGTTGATGATGAGCCTTGTAATATCATTGGAAAAGGAGATGTTCTGATAAATATGAAAATTGGAAATAGTTGATTGCTAAAGAATGTGAGACATGTTTCTCAATTGAGAAGAAACTTAATCTCTACTAGGAAGTTCCAGCACAAGGAACTTCAACACAAGTCATAACTCAAGATACACTGACAAGCACACTAAGAGTTCAGCAAACTCTGTCAACAATGCCATCGACAAGTTTGAGGAGGTAAACATCGACAAATCCAATAAATACAAGAAGTCTGTGTGAAATATATGAGGCTGATACACCAATTTCATTATTTGTTTTTGCATTATTTTCTCAAATAGATGATCCTCTAACATTTGAGGAAGTTGTCAAAGATTAAGTATGGGCACAATCCATGGATGAAAAAATAGAATGCATTGAGAAGAATCAAACATGGGAGTTGGTAGGTGTTCCAAAAGATAAAAATGTGATAAGTGTCAAATGGATTTACAAAACCAAGCAAGATGTTGATGGGAATGTGCAAAAGCACAAGGAAATATTACTTGCAAGAGGGCTCACATAGTAGTCAGGTATAGACTTCAATGAAACTTTTGTACATGTTGCACAAAAGGACACAGTCAAAACAATTTTGGCCATAGCTACACAAAACAAATGGCATGTTTATCAAATGGATTTTGAATATGCATTTTTAACTGGCTATCTAAAGGAAGAAGTATACGTGGAACAACCACAAGCAAAGTTCCAGAACAAGAGCACAAAGTATACAGGATGAAAAAGGCACTTTGTGGTTTGAAGCAAGTTCCTAGATCGTGGTATAGTCTCATTGATTCCTATCTCATCCAGAATCAATTTCACATAAGTGAAAGTGAACCAAAATTGTACGCCAAATTTAATAAGCAAGGTAAATGTTAATTGTATGCATGTATGTCGATGATTTAATATTTACTGGTGATTTTGGCATAAAATATTTTAGATCAGTCATGGAAAGTGAATTTGAAATGACTGTCTTGGGGCTTATGAACTATTTTTCTCGGCATTGAAGTCCAGTAATATGAAAGTGGTATATTTATATCACAGTCTAAGTATGAAAATGAATTGTAAGGAAGTCCCAACACCAATGATAATAAATTAAAATTGAGCAAGGATGATGATAGATCAAATGTAGATCCTACACTATTTAAAAGAATGGTTGGAAGCCTTACGTATCTAACTTCAACTAGGCCATACATCATGTATGAAGTTAGTATGATCTCGAGGTTTATGGAGTCACCAAAATATTCTCATTAGCAAGCAGGTAAAAGAATTATGAGGTATGTAAGTGGCACAAAGGACCTTGGCATTTTGTATTCAACCTCAGAAAATTTCAGACTTATTGGATACACTAACAGTGATAATGGAGGAAGCATAGATGACTAGAAAATCACATATGGATACACATTTCATTTTGGTACAATATTTTTGTCATGGGATTCAAAGAAACAACACATTATTACTCTTTCCTTGGAAAAATCAGAGTATGTTGTAGCAACAAGTGTTGTAAGTCAAGCAGTTTGGATGCAAAGGATGTTAAAAGATATGTCGCAGAACCAGCAAGAATCAACAACTATTTACTACGACAAAAGTTCAACCATTGCACTATCAAAGAACTATATTTTCCACAATATAACGAAGCACATCGACTCAAGATATCATTTAATAAGAGAATTAATAAAAATAAATAAATCTTTTTAGAATTTTGCAAGTCTGAAGATTGACTGGACGATAAATTTACAAAAGCATTGGAAAGAGACGCATTCCGATATCTGTGAATTTGTCTAGGAGTGACAAGTTTTACGCAGTGAATTATGCCATGCACAGAGCAAGTTCCAGCTCTAAAACATTTTGTAATTTTTTTTTAATGATCCCCATCTTCTTAGAATTACGGGAGAGTGTTGGAAATATTAATTACAAGCAGATACACATCACATCTCAGTCAACTCAATTAGAGTCTGTAGAAGTGCATTTTTGTCAGTCTGTCAGTCAATTTGTCTATCGGGTTATGGAGTTCATGTTTCACCGTATTTAAGCATCTTAATAGTATTTCTAAAGTCAAATTTTTAGGTAGAAACTAATTACAATCTTTAATGTTAGTCAATAGCTTCCAAGAGAAGCAGAATTCTAATCTTTGTATATATAGTTGAAGAAGAATGAAAACAGAGTCTCTGGGAGAAGAACAGAGTAAGAGAGAAAGGAGAAGAATAAAAAGTCTAAGAAGTGGTCAAGAGCACGAGCTCCTGATCTTAGAATGTATTGAGAGCCCAATCTCTGTAAAAGGTGAAAAATCCAAGTAAATTTCCAAGTCTGTGTATGCAATCGTAGTGACTTGTTTTCTCGGGTAACAGTGGTTGTATTGTTGGTGTCTGAATTTCATGGTTTTCCTGTGTTTGGGAAGCCAATTTTTCCTCAAAGACAAGCAAATCCATGCGTTGGATTTGGGCCAAACACCAGTCGACAGGCCTTTGTCGGATTGCTAGAGGGATTTGAAGAGGGGACCAAAGAGAATGGGTGGGGTTGGGTACCTCATTTTCTTATTCTTTCACATCTTTTAGTGGGCACTTTCTCGAATTACTACGAGTGGAATTCTACACTAGAGAGCATCAGCGCAGGATTCCCCATGATCATGTGGCCCATGTTTACAAAACAACCCTTCAAATCCAAGATCCTATTGGAACGTTTGGAGATATCCTTACAGATATGTTTGGGTGTGAGAAGCGTTCTAGGTGAAGAGAAAGTAAGAGAATGCGTGATCATGCTTTTAGTTGAGGAACAAGGAAAGACCATTAGAAGGAGAGCTAAGGAACTAAGTAATATTGATGAAATCGTTGTGGCAAAATAAGGATTTCTTATATGAATTTGGAGTCTTTTGTTCAAGAGATGCAAAACTTGCATGACAATCCAGTTGTGTTTTCTCACATGAATTATTAAAGTATTACAAGTCTCAGAAGGAAGTGGAAATAAATAAACTATGAAACTTGTCATTTATTTGAAGCACACCTTTGTTAATAATATGGGGAGATACAAACAAATGAGTATCAAACCATGAATGGCTGAACTGTTTATTTCATATCATACAATAGTATATGTATTATACATGTTTGAAGGTTCTATCCAATACCGTCTAATTGATTATAAAACCGACTAATTGAATAGACTAACTAATGATATTACATCCTCTAACACTCCCTCTTAATCTTGAGAGTAACTTTCTTAATTATGATAATATAATAGCAAAATTATGAAATGAAAATTCCCATCAGTCTATGTCTCAACGAGGCTTACAAACACTTAACACAATTTCAAAGGATTTTGGTTTTTAACTTTGATTCATGACCCTGTTTCAAACTCTGTTCTTTTTCTTCTTCTTTAATGTTGTAAACTTTTAGTACTTTTTCTTCTTCAATGTTTCATCAAGTTCTTTAGGCTTACTCATGCTTGCTACTAATGTTCATTTCTAACTATGTTTCATTGTTCATCTTTGGGCTTTCATCATACTGAATATTGGAAATATATATGTTCCATCAATTAATCCCCATGTATTGAAGATTTATCTTCTTATCTTCGACCTTGATCAATTTTTGACTACGAGTACACCTGTCACCCCTGTTACCTCTAATAGTGGTCTATTCCACAACTTGAAAACACAAACCTCTCTGAGAGAGTATCAAATCTTGTGATATCATACACCTTAGACCTACAAAAAGTATGACAACTGAACAAGCATACAACAAAATGGTGACACAAACATGCCTATGAAGAGGCATTACAACATGGACCAAAAAATCAACAAAAAAACTCGAATTTGTTGGGTAGAACCAATCATGCACCTCATTAGAACATATTGCCAATTACATTATGACGATTGCATTCTTCATGCATCATTTTTGTTGCAAAAACAAAAAATTGTCAAATTTGTACCTACTAGGAACCAACTATACCTTTGGGACAAACACTGTTACATAGATTGAATTACTAACAACCCTATGGATATATTTCCATTTACCAAAACATCTAGGTACCACCCACGATGCTCTCCAGTTTGATGGGAAAGTATTTTAGCTACGAGGTTTATCTAAATCAACCTACGGGGTCTTCACTCAATGAAACTATGCCATAGCACCTTTGTTCATAGAATATTAAAGAATACCCATAATTTCACTAGATATTGATAAATACCTACCCAAATCCTTTTGTTGAGTACCCCTCCCAATACATAGTTCCAATTTAAAAACCCACTTTTTTACAATATATTCTTTATTTTTCAATATATACCCCTTTTTTATAACCCCCCCACCCAATACCTATAAACCTCCCATACCCTATTCCCCTCCACCCAATACTTACAATATATTGACCTTATTTTCCACAATTTAAAACCTATCCTTTATGAATGAACGTGATAAGATATTGGTCAACAAGGTGAATCCCCCGCGAATCAACCCAACACGATGCTATGCTAACACAATGTAAGGATGGCAATTTACAACATATGTGATTTACTTGTTCCACATGGGGAAATATTGATGCATTCGCAAGCAACACATATATGAATATAGTCACTCTTATGCTTCAACGGATTTCAAATTTCTTCAACAAACACTTCAATCTTCAATAAAATTGATCTTCTCCTTCACAATTTAAAAAAAAAAACCTTATCTTTTATGCAACGATTTTAAGTCTTTTAAACGACGGCCTTCATGACTAAACAGATTTTGATAAAAATGGTGACAACACTTCCAATGCATGGAAATGGTATGGTTTTTACACTTGGATCATTTTCAATCAATTCCCTTCTCACCATCTGAGTCAAAACCCTTTTCTTTTGAATACAATTAACACTTTAATGGAAATAACTTTGTAATGAAAATAATCATCTCAACTTTCATTTTCAACAAAATCAATCTTCTTTTCCAAAGTAACCGTAAATATCTCATTTTCAATTTTTTTAAATCCATATATAAAATATTTTTGATGTAATTCTCACTCCCTTTTCTTAAACATAATTCCATTAACAGTCTTTAAACTATAATTTTTTTTCTAAATAACATTCATATTTCCTGTTTCCTTTTAATATGACGTCTTCTCATTGATTTGAATCTGACAAATCTCGTCAAGCTACCCCTGTTACTTTTGACTAGACTGGTATAAATTATCCCCAACAATGGGAAGTCAAATACCAAGAACTTAGAAATGCTGAATGTTTGCAACGTTCCATCCTGAACCAACCTTTAACTTTTGATTAGCAAACTAGTTCTTTCAAATTACTAGTACAAACCCCTGCTCCCAGATTTACACCTCCTCTTATCAGATCTGTTATCACTCCAGGAAACTACCTAGGGTTATAAGCTAGGTATGCCTGGTAACTTAAGAAATTATGTTTTTTTTGTTTTTTGTAAAGGTGGATCAATGGGACAACTCAATCCGAGTATGGCATTCAGACATTCAAAATGGTAAACAAATAAAGCACTGCTCTCAAGAGTTGATTAATCAGCAGATAACTTTAAAGATGGATGAAGAAAAGAATGTAACTAAACCAGTACAAAGTAGGGTTCAAGAGACATCCAAGAAACTAATATCAGGCTATGAGCTAAACAATGGAAAAGCAACCATTCAAAGCTAGACAACACAGATAATAGTGAAAAGGAATATGGAAAGCTGACATCAAAACTGAAAGAAACCTGTGATCTGTATTAGCATAAAGAAGACGGAGTACAATAGCAGATTACTCTCTCCAAAATCGAACCCGTCGCTCAGCCTCCTTACTTAAGCTTTATAGCCTTTACAAAATAATCTACAGATCCTAAAAACATGGATCTGTTGAGTTAACTAAAACACTAACTGGACAGCAAATGCAAAAAGATAGGGGCTGATCCCTAAAATCAAGGAAATGACAATGAGTTGGTCTTCTTTCTAGTGCTCGATGGTTGATGAAGTGAAGTTAGCCTCCCAAGGCTCGGTGGACTTTGATTGGAACATAATAGAAACGCTCTTGATCATGTGGCACTTGAACTTAGAGTTGTTTCCTCAAAAAGATGCTTAAAATTAGCAAAAACGCCCACTTGACTTAGATCTCGTTTAAAATCCCTTTGGATACTGATAGGACAATTCATAATCCATTTGTTTTGATCGGCCTCTTGCCATTTCATCTAACACATCCGAGATCTGGGTGAAAATTAAAGGAAACTGTGAAAACAGGCTTTCGGCAGCTAACTCTTCTGCCGATTTCGTGCCTTAGCTGCCGAAAGTCAGCCCTTTTGGCAACTAATGAGCTCTGTGGGGCTCGTCTAAGCTGCCGAAAGCTGAAAACTGTCCAAAATTTTTAGAATAACAAAAGACACTGTCCTGCAAGCTCTTGACCAGTCTCTAGGACTTCTTTGAAGCTGCTCCCCTTGATCTAGTCGATCTTCTAGTCTGTCCCGTAACAATTTTGCTCAGGAATTTCTGACACGTGATCATTTGGGGAAATTTTGGCTAACTTCCCGAGCTCTAAAACCAAATCTGAAAGCACCAGTGGATAGCTTATGATCTGTAGATATCAATCGACTATTAGAACATGCAAAACGGACATTCCACGGCTGAGAAAATTGATTTTTCCCAAAGGCAGTTTTTTCTGGAAATTCTACAGGTTTCGGCAGTTAAGCCTTCTATCTGTTTCATGCTTTAGCTGCCGAAAACGACCTGTTTCGGCAGTTAACTAACTTTTCACAGACAAGCTTAGCTGCCGAAAGCTGAAATTTTGCATTTTGAAGGCCATGACTCACAGAAATAAATTTTTTGACCCATTCTATCACCCAAAATGACGGTGGTCATTTTGGGAGATAACAAGATCTACCTCTGTGGCCTCTTACAATAATGCTCGACGACAAGCCGAATCCGACTCCGACTCTGCATCCCAGTCAACTTCTACTTCCTTCACTGGTTTGTATGAAACAGAACACCGTGGCCACATAAATATTTCCCAGCATGTAGAAAAATACTTCAGAGGATCCAACACCAGAAAAATAGAGATCCCCCAACACTAGGTATGCTTACTCTACCTAGATATGGTGATGCTATGGAAGTTAATAACCAAGGACGTAAGTCCTATCTTCCAGGTAGGAACCTGCCTGAGGTACCCTTCCAGCAATACTCAATAGACGACTAGATCAAAAAGGAATTTCTACCATATAAATCTTCAGGCCCTGACGAGTCTGTCTTTGATGACATCAAGCTTGCTAACTGGAGCAATATGCAACAGAAAATGACTGCACAGAATCTTGATGACATGGCCTATGATCTCCTTGTCCTTAAAAAGATAGTGGTAGAAGAAAAGGAAAAAATTTCCTTAATTGAGACCAAGCTACGTCTGTTAGATAATCTCTTGAAAGATTCTACAAAGATGAAAGAAGCAGTTGAAAAAGCTGCAGATAAAACTGCGAGAAGATTGGCCAAGTTAGAAGAGCTTTTGACCCAAACTCAAGAGCTTAAAAATAAAGTCCCAGGTGTCAATCCCTCAGTCTTTTCCTTAGCATCACAAGGTCATAAAAGAAAAGAAACTCCAAAGAAAGAAAATAAGCATCATCGTAGTGTTTCTTTTAGTATGCTAAGTATTTCAGAGGATGAGAAACCAGAATTTAATTTTGGAAGAGATGAAGAGGACTGTGATGAAATCAAGGAATGGATTGGTCACTTTAAAACTTTTCCTCCTACCTTAGATACTAAATATTTGAATATGATGTATGTTCATGATAAGGCAAAGTCTTCATCCATCCATAATCCACCTCCTCGTGAAAACACCTTTGACCTCCAAATGCCTGATGCATCAAAGGCTCCAAACCCAAAATTCCAATTTGGAGTTAACACCATGAATAATCTGTTGTCCCAAATGCCTGACCAACCTGTCTTGAAAATTCAGTGTCAATCCCGAAATGATATCAAGACTGCAATACAAATGTTAGGAAAATGGACCCTTTACAAAAGAACTCAAGATAATACCCTCACAGGTCAACAACTGGCTAGATAGATTATCGCAGGTCTTTCAGGACTTGCTAATGAGTGGTGGAGATGGCTCCCACAAGAAGCCAGAAATGAAATGCTCTCTGCTGAAGATGCTGATCAGCAAATACTCAAAGCATTAGGTAAAGAGTTCTATGGATCCAATGAAAGCGGAGATTATGAACATCTTGCTTCTCTATTTATGTCAGCTCGACTCTGTAATCTTGCACAAAGTGAAGAATATTTTTGTTATATGCAACAACTCTTGATTTCCTCTGGAAAATCAGGAGACCCTGCTTATCTGAAGCATTATCTCAGAAGCTTCCCATGTCATGTTCCAGATGCTGTGGAACAATATATGAAGGACAAAAATATCAATTATTGAGGCCTCTCTCTAGCCCAGTTGCATAGTTACATACTAGAAACATGGCAAGAGCACTGCTTGGAAAAAAGAGTCAGTAAAGACTTCAAGCATCATCAAAGTATGTATTCATCATCCTTCTATAAGAATGTTGCAAAAATGCTTGATTCGGGATGTGGTGCATACAATAGAGGTCATCTATCACAAGATTGCAAATGTCATAAATCTAAACATACGAAAGGCTTCTATTCTAGTGCTCCTAGATATCATCTGGATACAAGAAATCCCTATAAGCATAAAACAAAGCATGGATATCATCAAACTTCCAGGAAATATAGCAAACAACCTCATAAAAAGTTTGTTAAATGAAGAACGGACAGAAATGATAAGGAAACATAATTCATATGCGGCCAAAAAGGCCACTGGGCAAATAAATGTCCGAAAAAGAAGTCCAAACCAAGGCTTGCTGCCTTATGTGCTTAATTAGATCCACGATGGTGGGGTCTACATTCTAGTTCAAAAACCGAGTCACCCTCGAGTGAAGTAATATTCTTGCCTTCTGATGCATCAACTGCATCCGATGACTCTGAGTCCAATAACGACAATGCTGCTCTTAAAAAAATTGCTTCTTATTCTTCCTCTTCAAAGTCGGATTCTAAACCAAATTTTGGAGGGTTTGAGCCTCCAGAGTATGATTTTTCACTGTATATGTTCTCTGTGAACAAGCCACGGAACATTGAAAAACAAATTGCAGCCATAGATTTGCAATTATCTGAAACACCTGCCTTTGAATATAAGTTGAGAGCATCTTTGAAAGATGAAAAGAAGAAATTCCTCAAAATGCTTGAGCAAGATAAAGGTAAAGGAAAGGTAAGTTATGCAACTCCTGCCTAGTATAGTCCTGCTGAACTCTATAAAAGCTACCCTGACGGTCATGAAATCAGATAGTGCTTTAGGAGTGAAAAAGAGCAAATGCTCCTACTGCAAATCAAAGAGAAGCAGTAGCAACTCAGAAGATTGGTAACAGAAATTGAAGATTTGAAGAGTATGGTCAAGATCATACAGATTGAAAGGGATCAATCGTCTGATGAAGAACTAAGCAAGCATTATGACCAAGCTATGGAAAGCCCAAAAAAGAAAGAAGCTTCTCCTGATATTACTTTAGGAATGCTCACTGGTCCAAATATGTTTATACGAATCCAGTTATGCCCTAGTGAGTTCAAACCATATTTTTTAGACTGTATGCTTGATTCTGGTTGTCAGGTAAACATAGCAAAAGGTTCAACACTCCCTTCATTCTATTGGGAAAACACTACAAACCGTGGGCCAACCATTGAAGGAACTCCAGTCCCCCGTGCTGCAAAAGCTGGAAATTTCCCGATAAAGCTAAATAAAACTTATAATGCAGTAACCTAGTACAAATTAGATGACATTAAGGAAGACTGTATTCAAGGTTCAGAATTTTTGTCCAAAGTTAGTCCTTTTTTCTTTTGATACCCAGAAAATGTTATTTTCCTGCGTTATTAATAATTGTACAGTCGAGCTTCCTCTTTTCTTTAATCCTAGTTCGAAATGTCAATCCTTTGTACAGAAGCTTGTGCGGAAAACCAATCCTACTCAATTGATGAAAATGGATTGTTGTATATCCTTTTCTGATACCCATGGAGAAAAATCCCTTGCAGATATCACTGGAAAGTTGATTAAAGACTGTTGCTCAGAAATCCCAAATGCATTCTGGACAAGAGGAAAATATTTTGTCTCCTTGCCATTTGATCCATTGCAAAAGATCAAACCGATGAAAGCTTCAACTCGTCTTATGTCCCCCTCAAAAAAAAAATTATGTGCCTCAGAGATTAAAGAACTTCTATCCAAAGGCCTGATAGAACCATCTAAGATCCCTTGGGATCGCCGAGCATTTGTTGTAAACAAACATTCTAAGATCAAGCGGGGAAAGCCGAGGCTTGTGGTAAATTATAAACCTATCAATGATGTAATCCAGATTGTTCGGTACCCTCTGCCAGATAAAGCTAAAGAATTGTTGGTTGCACAATATTCAGTAAATTTGATTTGAAATCAGGATTCTACCAAATTGGTATTAATGCAAAGGACCATTTTAAGATAGCATTTGTAGTTCCACACAGTCAATACCAGTGGAAAGTTCTACCGTTTGGAATCAGTAACGCTCCATCAGAATTTCAGAAGCGTATGGAAGATATTTTTAGAGAAAAACAATGGGCACTGGTATTCATTGATGATATTCTGATCTCTTCCAAAAACTTGCAAGAACACTTGAAACATTTACAAATGTTTTATGATTTGGTTTTTAAACATGGCTTAGTCCTCTCTCAAAGCAAGATCGAGATAGGAAAGATCGAAATGGAATTTCTTGGATTTAAAATCCAAAGAGGACAGATCATCCTGCAAAAGCATGTCCTCAACACCTTCAGTCATTTCCCTGACCAAATCCTTGATAAAACTCAGTTGTAGAGATTCCTTGGTAGTCTCAACTACATCAAACCCTTTTACAAAGAACAGGCCATTGATATTCATCTTCTTCAATAAAGATTAAAAAAGAATCCTGTAAAGTGGTCACCAGATTTGACTTTGGCTGTGCAGCATATCAAAGCCAAAGTATTAGATTTGCCTCCTCTCTCTTTACCTCAGGGCTCAGGACAGCCAATCGTTGAAACAGACGCTTCTTACCACACTTGGGGTGGTGTTTTACTTGAAGTTATAGAACAAAAAGAACATGTGTGTGGTTATGGTTCAGGTTCCTTCAAAGCAGCAAAACTCAACTACCCTTCCAACCACAAAGAGATTTTGGCTGTTAAGAAAACAATCCAGCATTTTATTTTATTTCTAAAACCAGTTAGATTTGTTATTAGAACAGATCTAAAGATATTGCCTGGTATTTTTAAGAATGAAAATTTGATGGCAGAGAACAGTAGTCGCATTTTAAAAGGGTTTATTTGGCTCAGTAATTTTGATTTTGACATTGTGTATAAGCCAGGTTATCTCAATTGCCTTGCTGATATGCTCACAAGAGAACAGTCTAAAGAAATTGCTCCTACTCTCAGCATGTTCTCAGCTGGTGCCTCCAGTTCAGATGTAGATCATGGTAAAGAACCGCTTTATCAACCCAGAAATGGCGTGTTACTGAAACCATGGGATGAATCACTTTCAAAAGCAGAACGAAGACAACTCCTTGATTATGCATCAAGAAAAGAAGCTGAAAGGTATCTCGACCTTACTCTTATCAAGCAAATTCAAGCCTCTCCATTAAAAATGGAGATAATCGAAAGGTGGGAGAGAGAAGCAAAACTTTCCACTCACTAATTTTAATACATTTTTTGTGACATTTATGCTGGAAAAATATTATCATATTTTGAAATTGTGAAAGGAAAAATATTATCATATCTTGAAATTATGAAAGGAACCTGCAAAAAAATAGGGCTAAACGGCGTTGATACCATGTAATTGAAAGAGATTATCTCATAATAAGCTAAACCTCTTTGAAATTTTAGTGTATAGTATTATCTTTAGTCAATTTTTATCAGTTTACTTGGTTAAGGTGTGGATTTGGTTGACTGGATTTCAATTCTCCTTAGAGGTGAAGTGACACTTAAAATACAGCCAAGTTGAGACTAGTGCAGTCCACGTAAAACTGGATACCATGTAATTTTGACAACTTGAATAATCCTTAATAGTATTTTTTTAAACCATAAATCAGTAAAATTATTATACATAATTATTAATCCCTGTAGTGCAGGAAATCATGTGTTGGTTTTGACATTCATGCCACAACAAACACAATTTTTTATGTTATGATTTTTCCTAAATTTTAACAAGCTTTCCTAAGTTCTTACAGTCCATCCTCGTCAAAAACCCTTTTTATTCTTTCTCTCCTGACATCTTTGACATATCAGTGCAGGCAATTTACTATAATATCATATGGAGATGTAATTCATTGTCACTATTCTTAGAAAATTGATACATATCAACATCATTATTAGGACATTGAATGGATTTCCATGGTAGAAAGTTGAGGATGTGATTGTAGTAAAATATTTATGTAGAAAAATCATTTTACTAGTCTATATAGTGATACACAACCAGATGGACTAGCATAATAAACTGCAGCACTAGTCAATCAATACACCCCCGAAATGAAATGAAAAGCATAATGTTGATCGACTTAGCTAATACAATTGGCTACCAATAGATCTATTTAGCTTGGCTGACCGACTTAGCTAATACAATCGACTACAAATGCTTCCAACACATCTACATAATTGTAAATTCAATGGCAATTCAATTTATGAATGCAATGATATTTGAATTACAAACTTAATTCAATACATTTATAAATTCAATAGAAAAATTAATTCAATTTATAATGGCAATCCAATTTACAAACTTAATGGCAAGGAATATGTAGCTTTGCTACTCATCCACCTTGTTATAAAATAAAAACCAATTTTTTATTAATAAATATTTTATCGCTCAAGTACTTTAGGAATCTGTAGCAACCTCCACTGTAAACTCTTTTGGTAGATGTTCCCCAAAAACCTGAACTAAAAAGTATTCCTCGTTTGTAATGTGTAGAGCTTACTGTATAGTGTGCATTGGATTTAAGTAGTGAACTTCCATTTACAAACAACAATGAACAATGTGATTCCCATTGGATTGCCTTACCTAATAAAGTTATAAACAAGTCTATAATCATTGATGAGTGACGCAGTTTGGTCTGCTCTCCTGGATCAAATTCTTAAAAGCGATGTTGGATTCAGGATTTCCTAGCTGAAGTTGATTGTTTACACTATGAAGGGACCCTCGAATGTGAGAACAGTTGTCCGAGAGCTGTCAGCGCACAGGTGATGATCCATGGTTGGAGTGTGATTTCAACGTTCTACGATTTAAACGGTGTGATTTGGTCTCTTATGAATTTTGAAGAAATTCTTAAAATGCCAAACAATAACAATGATTGTTGTTGCTAAAATGTAACACTCATTAATGAGCTTGCGACAACAATCATTGCTCTTCCCTTAGGCTGATTAATATTCACCATTTCTTAAGGGCACATAATAGTTGTCATTTTTTTTTGTAGTTTCTAAAGGCACATAAATCATTTATTGCAGTTTCTGAAGGGCACATAATTCATTTATTGCAGTTTTAGGGGCACATAATTAATTTATGCATTTATAAATATATTTGAATAACACAAAATTAGACTCTTTTATTTTTACTAAATTTTTTAATTATGTAATTTTTTTAAGAGCACTAATTACTGAATTTTTTAAAATTAATTGTTACATACTTGTAAGTGAGCACTATGTGAGAAAGCAATGAAGGATTATTGAAATGATTAGCAACATTGTTTAAGGGATCCTAAAATATTTCAAGTTTCTATAATACTTGTCAGAAGTTTTTAATAAAAAATTGTACTATGTAATAACAAAAACTTATTTTATTAAAAATAATTAATTTCAAAATCATATTTTGTTTTATATTTGTATATTAGAATTAAAATATTGTTATTAATATATATCATTTAGCCTATTTATATTCATGTTATATACCATATGTGAGTGGGTCGAATGGTTGAGAATATGCGTTAACTTTGAGGATTTCACAGGTTCAATTTCGGCGGGTGATAGGGTTGCACACATTGACCCTTTATAATGAAGCTCAAAGCATAGGCATCTCCTTGATGTGAAGTCTTGGCCAAGAATGACCTATGAATTATTGATATATGTGACTTGCGGGTTGTTCCATATACCCTTGGGAGATTGTCAATGAAAACATATGTCACAAAACTACAATATTAAAAATGTTTATTTTATTTCACAAATGAAAACATGTCACATAATTATGGTATTGAACTCATTG
>LPNX011118385.1:4789-29087 GCA_001517045.1 Pseudotsuga menziesii
AATCAACAATTATTTTATACATTCATTTGAAACTTACCTTTGACTGTCAGCATCAATAGGTTATTATCGAAAGTCTTAGGGGAAAAGAGAGCATATTTCCATTGTGAGGAAAACGGAAATGAGAGTTTCAGTTCAAGTGGAGAGATTAAAAGGAGTCGTTTTGTATTGGCCTTAGTAAATTTCTGAACTTTTGCGAAACCAGTTATGTTCTGTTTATGTTTTGTCCCCTTGTGTTAACACCTGGAGAGCACTGTGGATGTTTCCCCAGAGCCCCATCAGTAAGGCCACTCTACGGAGGACATTACCAGAGAGGTTGTTGGGTTGTACAGGCATTCCTAGATAAGATGATGATAGTGACTGATTCTCCTCTCTTATGGCTTATGTTACTGATATTTGTGTTTGTAACTTTGTACCAGATAGCTGGCTGTATTTGATATTTAGTACCTTCATTTTTGTTCTCTTAGCTTCTGATTTTATGTTGCATTTCTAGGAGATGACTTTTGCACTCCCCTTATTGCAATTTTGATACGTTGTATAGTAAAAACAGCCCCTTGGACCTGTTTTGGTTATCAACGGACAATAAGATGATTTCATTTCAGTTGAGTTTGACTGTTCTAAAAAGGAAGATTTTGTTTTCTTTCTTTTCATGTAGCACTTTCATTGATTCTAACATGTTCTGTTTGAATGATTTTCAATAAATCTGTTAAATGCAATTTTTGTGAAGGTAAGAACGATTATTTAACTTTTTTAAATGCAATAGTATTCTGAAGTCTCTCTTTTTTTTATTTGTTGTTTAAGCAATTTTATATCCCATCTTTCTCTTGATTAGCCACAATAAAATATTAGATTGGGCCTTATTTTATCAAGCATTTTTATTCGATTTTTGCCAAATAATTCTTCATGAGCACTGTCCTTTTTCAGTAACGTGGAGGTAGAATACCGATGTTTCATGGTTTAGTTGTTTCGATAGGGAACACCCTCCTGATGTCAAAGCGTTCACTTAATAAATTGATTTGTGTGTAGCTATAGTAATTTGAAAAATTATTTAGCTATATGTTGTCATTCTCATAACATTCACTGCATTGTTTCAGGTTCTTTTCGTCAGGGATGCACAGTAACTTCTGATTGGATTGATAGATCTGAGTGCAATTTTACATGTTACAAGTGCTACAATTTCAAGCTGACTGAGAAAAGAGACAATATTCTTAAGACAACATTAAAGAAAAGTTTTGCACCTGTAGTTAGCGATAAGCAAGTACAAGATGATCACTTGCCTTTGAGGTACAAAGTGGAGGAGCACAAAGGGAGCCCTGTGCAGTCATTTGATGCAAATGCTGCAGTACAGAATTATCCCGGTGTGGATAGGTTTTTGGTACAGAGAAAGAAACCCAGTGGCTCATTCTATCAGAATGGGCTTTTATGGAAGAAAAATTTGTGTGATGAATTAGGGAAGGATTTTAGAAAGAACAAGCCTCTGCTTCCATGCCAGAATAGCATGGGTGCTGCAAAGGGTCCTCGATGCTATCTCTGTCGTGAGTCATACAACCCAAAGCTTATCTATATTGGATGTGAACACTGCAAAGGTACTACGAGAAGTTCCTACAAATTCTAACAGGGCATCGCTGTATATATTTTTTTTTTAAACATATACAGAACGTCGCTATAGCAACGGCATGACGTGGAACTTTGCCTAGTCTTCCCGTCGCAAGTATAGCATCCCCGTCGCTATTCCTGGGGTTTGAATTTTTATTTTTTTTTAACTTATACAAAGCGTGGATACAGCGACGGCAAGGCGTGGATACAGCGACGGTAAGGCGTGGGTACAGCGACGGAAAGGCGTGGATACAGCGACGGCAAGGCGTGGATACAGCGACGAACAGGCGTGGCTACAGCGACGGCCAGGCGTGGATACAGAGACGGCCAGGCGTGGATATAGCGACGGCTTAGACATCTAACAAAATATAGAACATTGTCGCTCTTGCAACGCAAATTAGGGGTCGTCTCTATTGCGACGGAATTGTTTCCACGGAAAAAAAAACACTTAGACGTGGCAATATCCATGCTTTTCCGTGGATATTGCCACGTTTTGCCGTGGCAAAATTGATCACTTGTACTAGTGTTACAGCTTTGGGCCTCAATGGGCCATGAAGAATCAGTCTGTGTTCAATAGGAAGAAGCTAACAGTAGAAAAAATCCATTTTTTTTTCTTCAAAGTGTTGGAGAGAATTCTCCTTTGTCGGCTGAGATGATTGAAGCCGCAGCAACAGTGTCGGTTGCGGAAGCTAAAAAAGAGCCAACAATGGTGGCTAGATTGACGGATTCGAGCCAACGATGCTGCAGCGACCGTATCGACGTGAAGGGCAAAGCCGAGCCAATACGTCGGCTGCGTTGTCAGAAGGAAGCCAACGGGGGTGGCCACGACGGAGTTGAAAAAGAAAAATGAACAGAGCCGACAGGGATGGCAGCCGATGGCGTCGGCGGGAAAGGCGAAAATTTTGCCAACGGAAGAAGAAAAATTATTTTGGAAATTTTTTCTAAGTATGGAAAATCGGAGAAAAGTCTGAAAGTTTTTCGCAACGGCAGATGGAAGTTGGAAATTTTTCTGACGCAGCGGATGGAATTCGAAAAGTTTCCCAACGCGGTGGAAGGATCCGGTGGAAGAAAACTTGGGAAGTCTTCCACAACAGTGGATGAAAGTCAAAAAAAAAATCGACGCAGCGGATGGAAATCAGAAAGTTTTCCGCCGCGGCGAAAGGATCTGTCGGAAGAAACCTTGGAAATTTTTCGACGCAGCGGATGAAATTCAGAAAGTTTTTCGATGCAGCAGATGAAAGTCGGAAAGTTTTTCGACGCAACGGACGGTTTGATCCAAAGGGATCGGGCGAAGTTGTCAATATGTGTCGGGAAAATTTGGAGAATTTTGCCAATACGTCAGAGGAAAAAGGGTGAATTCACCGATCGGATGGAATAGCTAAATTGCTCCAAAACATAGAAATTCAGCAATTTCTTAGTGGGATTTGCAGGGGCCAGAAAGATGAAAAACGGTAGTGGATTTGTGTGCCAGATTGCGCGAAAATGAAATATTTACAAGGGGGAAATCCCCCTTAACCCCCGTCGTCCCCCCCTGAGACAGTTGTTCTTTGTGAAAATAAATTTATATGTCTTGACAAAGTTGTCAATATGAGATATTTCCAAATGAAGGTAAGTAATATATAAATTCATGTCAATATTATGCAGCTAGCAATTGTGTTTATTAACACATTTTGCAGAATCATAGTCACCTTCAAAGAAAACATTCCAGATAGTGCAGTTCGGTAAAGTTGATTTGGCGAGCCATGAGAACCTATGACATGTATGATTATGCACAGAACCCCAATGAGTATAAGGAAGATGTTATGGGAGAAAACATCTGTGTGGGAAATGCTGAGACAGAGTCTAATGGGAGAAGATTTCAAGATACTCCCCCAAATTTTGCAGCCACCATGAGAATCCCAAGGGTGGAGATGCAAAGTTACAGGGAAGATAATGAAATTTGGTTAAGGCTCAGGAGGAGCAGAATCAGTTGAATGCAACCATGCTGCAAATTTTGACAGACATCCAGAGGCGGATGAACTCTGGAGATCGGACAGTAAGACCAGGAAGGAAGTAAAAGCATTGCTAGAAGAAGAAAGAGATCTCCTA
Organism: Pseudotsuga menziesii; assembly: GCA_001517045.1. Taxonomy (NCBI): domain Eukaryota; kingdom Viridiplantae; phylum Streptophyta; class Pinopsida; order Pinales; family Pinaceae; genus Pseudotsuga; species Pseudotsuga menziesii. The sequence goes on from LPNX011118385.1 coordinate 8,471, forward strand.
GTGGGTCATCTGACTTTGAAGGATCCACTGGTGGTTCAAGTTCTTCTTCTCACAAGAATAAGAAAAAGAGGCACTATCAGAACCGCTCACGTGATGAATTTAAGAAGGCAAGGCCGCCTACCTTTAATGGTGAGATAAAGAATAGTCAAGAAGTTGAAGCTTGGCTTCCGGGAATGAGAAAATATTTCCAAGTCCAAGACTATTCAGGAAATATGAAGGCTAGGGTAGCCATATTCAGGAAATATGAAGGCTAGGGTAGCACTTTAGGCAAGTAAAGAAGATCAATGAAAGAAAGATTGTGTGGAAACAATTCCAGAAGTATTTCAAGCAAAAGTACCTCTCCAACAGGTACTATGATGACAAGATTAAAAAATTCAATGAGTTAATCTTGGGACAACATACCATGGAGGAATATGCAAACAAGTTCTTGGAACTTTTGAGGTATGCCAGTTACATCAAAGATGAGAAGGTAGATCTAGTGTTTTCTAAGTGGATTACCTCAATCTTACAAATACAGAATTGAGTTTTATGAACCTAGAACTCTGGAAGAAGCAATAAGGAAAGCTAAGTATTGCTATGAAAAAAGCAAAGGAAAACTTAATTATCATAAGACATGGAAGGACAAAATGAATGATAAGTCTGACCAAAGGAAGAAAGGTTTCAAATCTTCTAACTTCAGAAATCAGCAGAAGCAGCCATCGCAAGGTGAGAAGCAGCCAGCCAGAGTGGTGGGAGAAAAGCCTAGAGATCCACAACAGAATAGAGAACCATTCCAATGTTGGAAATTTGGAGGACCCCACATGCACAGGAATTGTCCACTTGAGAATGAGAATGCAAGGCCAGCTTACAACATTCAGGAAGCAAAAACAGTGGGTCAAGTAGCAAGGGTTGTCCCTATGATTTATGCATCACTAGAGGACCGCTAGGCAGATCACCAGTCAACTGTGGTTGAAGTTTCAGGTATGATTGTTGAGCAATCTGTTTCTATTTTGATTGGCCCTAGTTCTACTCATAGTTACATTACTCCTAGAGTAGTGGAGGTTTGTGCTTTTAAGAAAGTAAAGCATAGCAAATATTGGTCAGTTCAGCTAGCCACTGGAACTAAGAGAAAGGTTAGTGAAGTGGTAGAGAAATGTCCATTGGTTATGAATGGATTGGTCACTTGTGTAGATATCAATGTTCTACCACTTGGTTCCTATGATGTTCTCATTGGAATGGATTGGTTAGAAGCTCACGGGGTAAAGCTTGATTGTTATAATAAGACTTTTGAATGCATGGATGAAGAAGGGAACCCAAGAGTTGTAAGAGGAATTCCAAAGGTGATTTCTATTAGGCAGATTTCAGCAATGCAGTTGAAGAAGTGTTGTAGGAAAGGTTGCAGAGTGTATGCAACTCATATTTTGGAGGCAACAGAGAATGATACCCCTAGGTTGGAGGACTATCAGGTGTTGCAGGAATTCAAGGATGTTTTTCTTGATGAAATTACAGGGCTTCCTCCAAAGAGAGACATTGATTTCACAATTGAACTTGTGCCAGGAGCAGCACCAGTGTCCAAGACACCCTACAGGATGAGCACACCAGAAATGCTAGAGTTAAAGATGCAGCTGTGAGAGTTGTTGGAGAAGAAGTATATCAGGCCGAGTTTGTCTCCTTGGGGAGCGCCAGTTCTGTTTGTGAAGAAGAAAGATGGTACACTTCGTTTATGTATTGATTACAGACAGCTGAATAAAGTCAATGGGAAGAATAAATATCCTTTGCATAGGATTGATGACCTCTTTGATCAAATGAGAGGAGCAAAGATATTTTCCAAGATTGACTTGAGGTCTGGTTACCACCAGCTGAGAATCAAAGATGAAGATATTCATAAGACAGCCTTCATGACAAGGTATGGACATTATGAGTTTGTAGCGGTACCATTTGGTCTCACAAATGCACCAGCTACATTTATGTGCCTTATGAATAGTTTCTTCGGCAAGTATTTGGACAAGTTTGTTCTTGGTTTCCTTGATGGCATTCTTATTTATTCTAAGAATGAGGAAGAGCATGAAGAGCATGAAGAGCATCTGAGGTTGAAATTGAAATTGCTCAGGGAGCATAAGTTGTATGCAAAGCTAAGCAAGTGTGACTTCTATAAATATAGGATTCATTATTTGGGTTACATTATCTCAGATGGGGGCATATCTGTAGACCCTGAGAAGATTGAGGCCATTATGAATTGGCATACTCCAAGAAATGTAACATATGTAAGATCTTTTATGGGACTTGCAGGATACTACATGAGGTTCATTGAAGGATTCTCCAAGGTCACACATTCAACCACTTCTTTGCAAAAGAATTGGAATAAAGTTTGAATGGACACCAAGGTGTGAAGAAATCTTTCAGCATTTGAAGAATCTTCTCACAAGTGCACCATTCTTGAAGATTGCAGACCCAGAAAAAGATTTTGTGTTGTGTACTAATGCATGTGGTCAAGGGCTTGGAGGAGTCCTTATGCAAGACAACCACATAATGTGCTATGAATTAAGAAAGCTGAAGGAGCATGAGAAGAACTATGCCACTCATGATCTAGAACTTACAGTCATTGTACATGCTCTCAAGATCTTGAGGCATTGCTTGATGGGAAGAAGATTTGAGCTAAGGACAGACCATTGTGGCCTGAAGTATTTGTTTGATCAACCTACTCTAAATGCTAGGTAAGCGAGATGGCTAGAGTTTTTATGTGAGTTTGATTTTGAAATCAAACACATAAAAGGAAAAGAGAATAAGGTAGTCAATGCACTCAGCAAGAAGGTGTAGGAAATGCATGTGGCATCTATTAATATTTGCCAATCGGATTTGAGACAGCAGATTGTTAATCATATTGCTGAAGATCAATTGTATGTGCAAGTCAAGAATAACTTGCAGCAGCAAAGCCTTGAAAATAAGTATGAGGGATATAAATTGGAAGAATGTGGACTTCTTACCTATAAGAATAGAATTTATATTCCAAATGTAGCATATTTGAGGAGGGTTATGGATGAGATCCATCAAGCTCCATATTATGGTCACCCAAGATATCAGAAGACAATTGCTAAAACCAGAAAGCAGTATTTCTGGCCAGGAATGAAAAAAGACATGGCTGAATATATTTCAAGGTGCATGAAATGTCAGCAGGTGAAGGTGGAGCATCAACACCCAGCAGGTTTGTTGCAGCCTTTGTCAGTTCCAGAATGAAAATGGGAAGTTATTTTCATGGATTTTATTACAGGATTTCCAATGACTTGGAGACAACATGATTCCATCATGGTTGTGGTGGAAAAAGTTGACAAAGGTAACACATTTTATACCGGTTAAGTCCACACATAAGACTGATGACATTGCAAAAATATTCATGAAGGAGATTTTCAAATTGCATGGATTTCCTAAGGCAATAGTCTCTAACAGAGATGTCAAGTTCACTTCCAATTTCTGGAAGGGTTTGTTTGCAAATTTGGGTACAAAACTGAACTTCATCACTGCCTACCATCCTCAGACTAATGGGCAGATAGAGAGAGTAAATCAAGTGCTTGAAGACATGTTTCGCATGTATGTGATGGACAAACCAACCAAGTGGGAAGATTATTTACACTTGGTAGAATTTGCATATAACAATGGACAACAAGCATCTTTGGGGATGAATCCATACGAAGCTTTGTATGCCAGGAGGTGTAGGACACCAGTGATTTGGGATAATCGAGTGAACAGGGTTGTGCTTGGTCCAGAATTGCTTAAGGAGATGGAGCAGGAGGTTGTAAAGATCAGGAAGAATCTGAAAGCAGCCTAGGACAGACAGAAAAACTATGCAAATAAGCATAGGGTGAATAGAGAGTTCATTGTTGGGGATCATGTTTACCTTAGAGTGAGGGCAAGGAAGAGTTCCTTGAAGCTTGGAAGTTGTGCCAAGTTGTCACCGAGATATTGTGGGCCATTTGAAGTGCTTGAAAGAATAGGACCAGTTGCATATAGACTTGCATTGCCTGCTAGCACTAGAGCTCATAATGTTTTCATATTCCTTTGCTTAAGAAATATATACATGATCCTAACCATGTGATAAATTGGGATGTGATTCAGGTGGAACCCAAGGGAGAGTTCCAAATTGAGCCAATGCGCATCCTCGATAGGAAGGACACAATGCTCCAGAATCGAGCTATAGGACAGATAAAGGTGCAATGGGAGCACTACGGTCCTGAATAGGCTATGTGGAAGCTCGAGGATGCCGTGCGATTGGCACATCCGGTTTTGTTCAATTTTGTGGAGCACTGAGGGTGGTACCAATGTAGCATTTTTGTTCAATTTTGTAAAGCATTGAGGACAATGATATTGAAGGGGGAGGGGAATGTAACACCCCGGTTTTGACCCCGTTTGCATTAAAAATGTATATGATGTATATATTGTAATTAATAATGGTGTTGAGCTATAGGCAAAATCCCCACCATCGATTTATTGTTTTATGTTTCGACGATTAAAATCGTTGCCGATGGTATTTCGTGCTAGCCATGAACATTATAATTTTGGACATCATGTAAATATGCAATTAAATTAAAATAGGGCCACAACCAACTATGTCAATGCAACAAATAATGAGATGGGGGCATGATTTCCTGAGGATAAGGGGGGGAATGTTTAACATTGAGCCATTGGGGAAATTCCAAGTGTCAAGAGGAGAACCCATCATCTGTCAACTACTTTCTTGTCTTATTCAACCAACCACTTAATTCTCCAAGGAGTTAGTTGGGCAGTTATTGCCTTGGGGTTTGGGAGGTGTGGGAAGCCGTCAATTCTGGTAGGGTCGTCAATCTTTGACCACACGCATGCCCAAAGGAGGATATCGCATTCATTTTTCCTCACATGGAGGAAGACAGTCGCATTCCTCATTCACTCACATGCAGGCAACATCGATTTCCTCATGCACTCACGCACATGCATTTTCTCATTCACACAAGTGGTTGATTTCTTCACGCTAGAATTTCATTTTCCGCAGTCGTCCATCCTCTGTCTTCCCACTGCCATTTTTGCAATTTGATTCCATCGTTCCCACTGCTGGAAGTCGTTCTGTTGGCAATGACTAGCAGATTGGAGAAGAGACCTTGATTTCTAAGTGGTTGCTGAGCCGTTTACACCCACGTGAAGCTATTGATCATTTGGTGAAATCAATTTTGGTCCAGGGGTTGTTTTTCCTCAGTTGACACTTCTGATTTTGGATCCCATGATGTTTCCTTCAAGCCCAGAACCTTGCAATTGTTGTGTATGCCTCTGTTGTTTTGGTCTGAACTGGTTTGGGAGTGGAAATGGGGTATGAACTAGCTTGATTAATCTAGTGTGAAAATGAACCTCACAAACAGATCTAGGGGGCTGGTTTTCTTCTTTGCACACCCTGAATAGCATTGGAAGGGAAGGCATAGCCTGAGGGATTGTGTAGCAGGGAAGGGGATGCTTCCTTGTGTTGGGTGTGTAGATGTTTTAGAAGCCAGGATAGTTCCGGTGCAGGTGTCCATAGCTCTGTGGTTGAACTCACTAGCTTAGCAGTCAGCCTTTCCAGCTCCTTTGCAGCCTGATAAACCCAACTGTGTTGGATTGGCTGAGTTTTGTTGGATCCTTGGCTATGTGTGAGCCTGCTACTGTTCCTTATTCCTTGTGGGAATCATGCTCAACTCGAGGGTGGAAGTGTTGCTAAGAGATTGATGAGCACACTGGCCTATGGTTGGGTGGAACGTTGCAGCGACATAGCTAGTTGCGGGACGAGCTTCTTCCAAGATAAGTCTCTCTTGTGCTAATCTTTGCATTTATATTTGCTAATGAATTATGATGAACATGTTAAATGTTTGAATGTAATGTATTTTTCTTTCAATGTATGTTAATGATTTATGCATTTGTGCATGTTGTTAGTTCAATGCATTTCATTTTATGTCCATGGGGCTAGTTTGCCCGGTTATGATAGCAGTAAAGTCGTGTCCTCTCTTTGGTAGAAAGGTGGGGGCGTGACAGATGAAGTTGTTCTGCAACTAGCTGCAACGTTCCACCTAACCATAGGCCAGTGTGTTCTTTAATCTCTCAACACCACTGCCAACCCCGAGCTAGGCATGATTCTACAAGGAACTAGGGAACAACAGACTCACACACGGCCAGATAATTTCAACACACAGTCAAGCCAACACCTAGTTGGACTTATCAGATTGTCCAGCCAAACCAACACCTAGTTGGGTTAATAGGTTGTGGGCTTATCAAGCCAACACTTACATTAAGGGCCACCCAAGCCAACAGATGGGTTCACATGCCCCAATACCAAACCATCTCTCACGGTTGGGTTAACGGGTTGTTCGGCCAAGGATTACACACAAAGCTAGCGGCAAAACTAGACTCAGCCAAACCAAGATCCAATTGGGTTAACAGGCCCCAAGGCCAAGCCAATCTCCCTTGGGTTTACAGGCTGCCAAGGCAGTGGAAAGGTAAAATGACTAAGCTAGTGGCTCAATCAAGAGCTAAGGACGCCTCCACAAGATATATCTGGCCTATGGTTGGATGGAACGTTGCAGCGACATAGCTAGTTGCGGGACGAGCTTCTTCCAAGATAAGTCTCTCTTGTGCTAATCTTTGCATTTATATTTGCTAATGAATTATGATGAACATGTTAAATGTTTGAATGTAATGTATTTTGCTTTCAATGTATGTTAATGATTTATGCATTTGCGCATGTTGTTAGTTCAATGCATTTCATTTTATGTCCATGGGGCTAGTTTGCCCTGTTATGATAGCAGTAAAGTCGTGTCCTCTCTCTGGTAGAAAGGTGGGGGCGTGACAGATGAAGTTGTTCTGCAACTAGCTGCTATGTAGCTGCAACGTTCCACCCAACCATAGGCCAGTGTGTTTTTTAATCTCTCAACACCATTGCCAACCCTGAGCTAGGCATGATTCTACAAGGAACTCGGGAACAACAGACTCACACACGGCCAGATAATTTCAACACACAGTCAAGCCAACACCTAGTTGGACTTATCAGACTGTCTAGCCAAACCAACACCTAGTTGGGTTAATAGGTTGTGGGCTTATCAAGCCAACACTTACATTAAGGACCACCCAAGCCAACAGATGGGTTCACATGCCCCAAGACCAAACCATCTCTCACAGTTGGGTTAACAGGTTGTTCGGCCAAGGATTACACACAAAGCTAATGCAAAACTAGACTCAGCCAAACCAAGATCCAATTGGGTTAACAGGCCCCAAGGCCAAGCCAATCTCCCTTGGGTTTACAGGCTGCCAAGGCAGTGGAAAGGTAAAATGACTAAGCTAGTGGCTCAATCAAGAGCTAAGGACGCCTCCACAAGATATTTCTGGTCTGGCATCCACATTACTTACATCCCAACACAAGGTAGCATCCCTTTCTCTGCTCAACAGTCCTTCAAGCTATGCCTCCCTTCTAGTGCTTTGTAAGGAATGCAATAAGGATCCACCAACCACTCTTATCTTTTCCCGAGGTTCCTTTCTGCACTAGGTTAACAAGCTCATTCCTCTTCTCTTCCACTCCTCAGACTTGCATACAAAACAGTCCCAAAACCAAGGTGCACAACAAACAACCACATTGTAACTCAGTAAAACGAGCTCCTCACTGTCACATAGGGAAAACACTGTAACAAGGGATTACCATTGCAGAAACACCAACACTAGGGAAAACCATAGATGACCACTCTTTCTTACAAAATCGAGTGATCTCCACTGCTCATTCGCTCAGCAAGACAACTAGCTTCTTCTGCCAGGGAGAATGACCCAAAAATAGGTGAATGCTAAGCAACAGATGGATAATCACAACATCAAGAACGGTTTCTGTAACAAAGGAGACCACTGCGGAAACGTCTTCCACGACACAGGAGAGTGAAAACAAACTGTCTAAACCACGAACCCCTGCTCCCTTGTTCGACAAAGGAAAATACTTGCAGATAACTAATTCTGTAGCTCCTGTCAGTGAACCAACACAACGACGGGATTTGGGGATGGACAATCTAGGTCAAAAAACGGTTTCCAGGGTAAACACACAGCGCGCATGAGCAGTCTGAAGAGCTCGAACGATGGAGTCCATGAATGACGACGGAATGAATCGAATGAATGAGGGGGGAGTGAGTAAAACCCAAACGCAATCCCATCTGACAGACAGGGTACGCGTCACGTGCTTGCTTCCTGCAGATGCAAAAGTGCATCCCTCCCTAGGCTGCAGGCCTACGCAGACTGCAGTCTGCCATGCTCTGCACTGCCCCAGTGATTAACTGTCTCAACTACCTTCTGGAAAGAATAAATGATTGAGGACAGAGGAAAAAAGGTAGCTGAGGGTACATAGTTTCTCCTATTGACATCTGGCCTCACCCTAAGGCTCAAAGGGTTGCTGACTCCCCACCCTATCCTTGTGAAATCATGCCCCCATCTCTTTCACATTGTAGTTCCATCGCTAGCTGTGGTATTTTATTAGATTGTGCATTTACATGATATTCAAATGCTTTGTGCTTTGGCTAGCACAATAACCATAACCCTGGGCATCAACCTTGATCACCTATATACAAAATACCAGATCGATGGCAGGGCCTTGGCCTTGAGCTCCATGCCATGATCTGAATGCAATATATACATCGTGTACAATCAAAATATCATGAGGTCAAAACCAAGGTGTTACACTAGATGATTGACTTAAGATCCAGACTTAACAAAGAATGGTGCAACTCATGCATGATGAAGACAACCCAGACATCCAAATTGAATAACAAGTATTCATTAAGGTAGAGTAGGAAAGATTAAATCCTACTTGTGATATTTAATGGTGACATTATACTATGTAATAAGCAATATTATGCACACAATCAAGGATAGAGACAATGAGATAAGTTAAGGATGAGGATCTCATAGGATCGCTTGAGATATTTAAGTAGAGATATTGTAGAAGATAGTTGTGTATATGGCTGAACAAAAAAATTCTACTCTGACATGATTATTATGATCACTTATTATTATATAAAGGGACCTCAAAATTCTACTCTGACATGATTATTATGATCACTTATTATTATATAAAGGGACCTCATATGCTCTATTGAAGAGATAAATGTATTATTGTGAGATTAATACAATGTGAGGTTTGCAACATAATTTCTTTCTTATGATCCAATATTTGTGTGTGGATGTTAATGGATGGGATGCTCTAATTTGGCAACAACTTCAAGATTCTAATTCAGAGAATTCTTTACCAACATAATTTTTTTAATCATCTTTTTATTCTTTAGAAATTTTTCTAGGTTTATCAACATGTATTGGCTAGTAGCATCATCAAGCTCTCTTGTGACCAGAAAACCAAAATTTCAAAGCATCTATTTTTAAAGGTTTAAAACCCTTCTTCATATCAGTTTTTTCTTGAGTATTGTTAGCAAATCTTTTGAAGACTTTACAAAGGCTTCGTCTACAATGTTTTAGCCTCGTTGGGCTCTTTTATGGTGAACATTTGATCATAGAGATTGCATATTGGGCCTTACTAATTTTAAGATGTGATGATATCATCTTTGACTCCACATTTGGAGATTTGATGTTCCAAGATTTGGTGGTTTTATGGTGGATGCTTTTGTTTATTGTGATATAAATTGACATACTTCTTAACTATTGTGTCTATACATAGTGACATTTATAGGCCCATGATCACTTTCTTTTAAGAGGAAGATAAGTGTTTTATCACCTTCTTTGATGCATTTTTTATTCATAATTTTGCAAATGTGTCTCACTATTTTTTATATGTCATTTTTAGCATATTGCATTGTATCTCTTATTTCCATAATATGATGTTGGTTCCTTTTGGATGTACTATTTTCAATAGCTTCATTTTCAGGGACAACTTGTGTCGCCCTTTATACATTCAGTGAACCAACCTGCTTTAGCCGATCCTCCTTCAATACTTTTTCCAAAGGCCATGCTCACGATGTTGTGGCATTATGTTGATGTGGAAGATATGGCATTATGTGGTGGGTTATACCTTTATTACATGGACATTAAGGGGGAAGTTATGATGTAATGGTTTTATTTGAGGCCTCCTATTCAAATTAAAGATGGTCATTGTGAATAGCACAAACTCTATTTTGAGTTATCCATAGACCCACCCACATTCGTATCTCAACCACAACTGACCTTATATTTTACTTGGGTATCTACACCCACTATCAATTATATTTAAGCCACTCTCACTCCTAGTTGTATTCGAGTTGAATATACATAAGCCTATTCTTAGATTGGATTTGATCTCTCTCAATGGTATTCAAGATCTCTTGGGTGTATTTGAGTTCGGTATCCATAAACCCACTCTTCAATTGTATTCAAGCACTCTCAAATGTATTTGAGTTGAGTATCCATAAACACACTCTAAGATATATTCAAGCTCTCTCATGAGTAATTGAGTTGGGTATTCATAAACCCACTCTAAGATTGTATCCAAGCTTTCTTAATTATATTCAAGCTCTCTTGAGTGCATTCCAGTTGGACATCCATTAAATCACTCTTAAATTGTATTAAGCTTTCTTAGATGTATTCAACCTCTCTCAAGTGTATCTAAGTTGAGTATCCATAAACCTTTTCTGTATTTCATCCAAGGTTGACCCTAGATTAAGTTGGGTCTATATATACCCACCCTCCCATTTGTAATTCATCATTCTCCCTCACTTTGTATTTCATCCAAGGTTGATCCTCCATTAAGTTGGGTCTCTATAAACCCACCCTCCCATTTGTATTTCATCATTCTCCATCACTTTGTAATGATTGTTATGGTGTATTAGGGCATTTCTAGAGTTTTGCTTAAAAACTAAAGCAATGCCCATTTATTATATTCTTAGGTGGTTAAGACCGACCTATTCATTATGTGGACCCATAACCCCTCTTAGAGAGGACATCCTACCTCTTGAGTTGTGTATAAATACACACTTAAGACTCTTTTCTAAAATCATCTTACACGGTTAGTCTGTTATACAAGTGACTCAGTGACTCATTCAACTTAAGAGCACAATATATAGCTTTGCACTCTCTTTCATGGTGTGATTTAGTGTTGCACTCTATTATTTTTGGATGATTTCTCTCTAAAGGTGCACTTTCTGGTTTTTCAATTAACCACATGTATACTCCATGAAGATAGTGACACAAATTGGTTGTAGCTTTTACCCTACCACAATAATGTAGTTTTCACTGGTCACATAACAACAATGGCATATCAAAAGCATTGAATTATTTTGCTTATTTTTCCCTATCAGGGCAGTCTAATTTACCTATGTTGAAGACTCTGTACTTTGAATTGTACTCTCTGCATATAAGCTGACCTATGTCTACTTAATTCCCTGAAAATACACAGTATCATTCATAATTACCAGTTTCGAGTTTGACAACTGAAGAAGCCCTTTAAAATTTCACTAGTATTCATTGCCAACTGCAATCGTTTCAACAACCTAAAAATATAGAATCTTATGTAGCTAAACGTACATAAATCCCATCATAACTGGCACGACAACTATAGTGTGTATGAGAGTAAGTTGCAAGAGCAATTTCTTGTTCATCTGGTGCAATATCAGTTCCAGCGGCAGCTTCGAGCTTTGCCAAAAGTTCCCCAACCTAGGCTAGTCAATCCATGACGCACCGACCGCTTTGGCCATGAAAGCATATCTGTCTGCTGCCCCGTCAATCTGCAGCAGAAAAAAATGTTATTTTTATTATGACACGGCCATTTGTGCAAATGTAGAACACACAAGCACAGAGTAAATGGGGCTCCAGAAAAAAATGTGATTCACAAGTGTGGATGTGTAAATATGATTTGCAAGTTAGAATTTTACAAATATTTAGACACCCTCAACTAGCTGGCTACAAATTTATTCTCTTTATAATAAAATCACTGGAGTATTGCATAAAAACCATAGAGAGGAAAAATAATAACTAACCACTTTTTGCATTGGCTTTCCTGCACCATGCCCCGATTTGGTATCCATTCGGCCAATAATGGGATTGGTCTGTGGGCTATTCTCCACGCTTTTACATAGAACATATTGCATCGTCTGTATACATTCGATAAGTTCAAGATTAATATCAACATATTAAACATATTAATTGTATAAGTTCAAAATTAATACAACATTTTAGTTATGGATGAAAAATAATGAAACATTTATGTTATAGTTGCTAATGCTTAGGATAGGTTTATTCTAATTTTAGTATGGAAAAGGGATTAAATTTCTTGAAGTGCAAACCTCTTTTTAAATTTTACATTTTAAAAATTGTTTACATCTTAATAAAGCAAATTGCTTAAAGTGCAAGTCTTTCTTCAAAATTTATATTAGGATAGATCCATTTTAACTTTTAATGTGGAAAAGGATCAAATTTCTTGAAGTGAAAACCATTTTTCAAATCAAATTTCTTGAAATGCAAACCTTTCTTCAAATTTTACATTTTTTTAAATGTTTGCACCTCAATCAATCAAATTTCTTAAAGTGCAAAGCTTTCTTCAAACTTTATATTTTAAAAATAATTTACACTTCAAGAGATTTGACCTCTTTCATTATTTAATATCTATACTGATTTATTTTATGATAGTGATCCCTTTCACTTTTTCATATTTAATTTATTAACAGTATATATATATATACATTTAATTAACATATAAATTCATTAATTACTAATAAATAGAAATTAAAAAATATAATTTTAATTTTTTTAATATAGAATTATTTTATAATTATATTTATGTTTTTTAATTTAAAATTTATTTATTTTTATTTTTAATTATATTTAATTAGGATATAAATTCATTCATTACTGATAAATAATAAACATAAATTTAAAAAAAAACATTTTTTTAATATTAGGTTGTAAAAATTAATATAAAATTATTTCATAATTATATTTATGTTTTTTTAATTTAAAATTGATTGATTTTTATTTTTAATTATAAATTTACCTTAAAAAAATAACCAGCAATAAACCTACATTATGGATTGATACATCTCACCCATGAGGTATTTACAAAGTGCCTCCAAAACAAAAGAGCTACCATATATAGAAAGTGCCTCCAAAACAAAAGAGCTACCAAAATTTAACTTGTACAAGAAGTCAATTTAAGTCCTTCAATATTTGCCTAAAATCTTCAATATTCAAATATCAAATGTTGGGTTGCATTTAATGCAGGGATATGGCCATATCAAGTACTTACTGCTAGGAGTTTCAAAGAATGGAGTGGCACAACACGGTCATCATGATCTGCTGTCAACAGCATTGTAGCAGGATACTGTAAATACTGTCCGGGTATCTCCCATGGTGTCTTTACATTATGCAATGGTGAGTATCTGCAGCAATGGAGAATGTATGTCACAAACAGTTGAACGTCTCTTTTTCAATAAGAGTTCTTAAAATCTAACGAAGTAATTTTTGATAGAGTGAACAGAAAAGGAACTATCAATTCATCTTCATTTGATATTACGACAGTTTAAATATCCTATAGACAATTGGTTAAAGTTTGAGATACAGGCTCCATTACTTAATCAGCCAACGAAATTCTTCCTCCTTATCTGAACAGCCATAATCAGTGGTCCATGCATGGCCTGCAGATTTCAGAACAAGTTCCATCATCACTTGTCCTCAGTTTGCGTGCAGATGCCTCTGTCTAGAGATCACAGATGTCCCTAACTAGACGGGGTGAAAAATTGGTTGAATATTTAAACATTAAAACTTACCAATAGTAAATTTATGAAAACGCAACATGTCCATAACACCCACATGAGCCAGTGCACAACCAAATAGGTCAGGTCTCTGTTTTCACACAAAAATTGATGATCAAAGTTTTTTTATTTACCCCAAAAATGATCTGCTGATTCCTCTGTACACTTCTCTTTTAACAGACAAGCCAGTACAGACACTGAAAAGAATTTTCCTCGGAATTTTCCTTTGAGATAAGAGAAACAACTTTTGCGATTGAAATCTACATTGACACGAAAGAAGAGGGAGGAGAGAAGCAAAGAACGGGTTATTAGAGACCAATATTTAACGACGCATTTTATGATCAATACATTGACATACCTGATTTATACAAGCTGCAACAAGAAGTCCACCATTGCTGCGTCCTTCAATACATAACTTATTAGGTCTTGTGTATCCCTCTGATACAAGGAACTCCGCAGCGCATATGAAATCATCAAAGCAATTTTGTTTTTTGGCGAGAGATCCTGCTTTATGCCATTCCTCTCCATAATCACCATCACCACGAATATTTGCAATAGCAAAGACTGCCCCTAAATGTCTTGAAATGGCAATGCGATCAACACTGAATTTTGGGGTGATGCTATTGTTAAATCCCCCATAACTATATAATAGTGCTGGATGAGAACCGTCAAGAGCAATGTCTTTCTTAGATACAATGAACATTGGTATCTGAGTTCCGTCCTTGCCGGTTATGAAAACCTGACATCAATCGAAGGTGGATTAGGAACAATTTCATATAAGAAATCCGTCATGTCAATAGAAAATCCAGATAAACCGCATATATTGCTCACTAGTAATATTCCTATTGAATAATGTCATCATTATCGTTTCAACAGTGAAAATAATAGAAACATCTATCTTGTTGCAGGGATGCATAACTTTAATGTTTTTCTCATTATAATGCACTTTTAGTTAAATAAGTGAAACCCCATTGCTTTTACAATCAGATTTAGTGTATATAACATTCATCAAAGAACATTTTCCCAAAAAGTAGTCAAGCAAAAATATGTAGAAGCAAAAAATAGTAGGAAACCCTCACCTGTTTAGCCTCAAACTCTGTCCGATCAAAGCCTGGAACAACAGTCTCTCTATATACTACAAACTCTGGTTTTTGCACATCTAAGTTGCATCGATAGATAATGCCAGGGGTAAGAAAGCTTGTAAAATCAATAAATATCTCCTTGTCTTCACGCCTTCCTGATATTCCAGAAACTGACCCAATATCTATAGGCAAATTATGAAGCAAATATCCAGATTGCAAGTCTCGTATTTGCAGAACATGCTTGACATCACTTAAATAGCATAATAAAAGTTTATTTCCATCTACACAGCACGCTGATTCAAGCACTTCCTTAGATTCTCTAACAACATCACTCCAAGCTTCTGGCTGCATAAAGTTTACACGAACCAATTTATACCTAGGAGCATTTTTATTGGTTCGGAAAGTGAACAAAGCACCATCATTTGCTACAAGATCATACTTCGCTTCAAAGTTATCAATAAATTTTTGGAAAGGAAGCATCTCCGCCTTGCCTATGAAACTTTCAAGACCTTCAGGAAGACCAGCAAGATCACAATAAAAGAGCCTGTTCTTGCAGCCTTCTGTAATAGATAAAAGAACATACTAGCACAAAGAAATAAGTAACGTATTAGGTCAGATGAGCAACCTGCCTTGAAATTATAGATGTTTCATACAAGATAATTATCATTTTGCTAATCTACAACATACAATTATAGACATTTAATACAAGAAAAATGCCATTTTGTTTCAGTGTTCTAAAACATTGCATAAAACAAAATCCTACACAAATGTTTGGCATGCTGCATTTTTCAAATAAGATAAATAACTCCCATCAAAGTAAAATAGATAAAAAAATGAAATGTTTCACAATGCCTTTGGATGTATTTGCTGCCTCCCTTCTTTAAGAGCAGGATAAGCTCTCATAGATGGACCTACAAAGGACCTCAAATGTTCATGCACTTGCAGCAAATGAGGAAAGTAAGCAAAGGACTCCTTACAAAGGAAAAAGGGAGCAAAAGTCCAAGCTTTCTTATGACAAGACCACCTCCAAAGAATTAAAGACCGAGGAGCTGCTTTTGTGTCCCTACTACAGAAAGGGACTTCACAAAGAATAAAATTGCAGGTATAAAAAGTTTTTTGCAGAAAATGATATGCAAGCAAAGACTTCCTCCCGAAAAGGACATGAACTTGTGACTATTTCAGCTTCAAAATCAGCCACTTGGATCTTAGATTCCGGAGCATCAAATCACATGGCATCATCTGAGGACATGTTCACCTCCATGCAGCCATCCTTTGTTCAAGAAGTAACCATGTGAGACAACAGTCCAATTGAGGTATGTGGAAAAGGGGACATTCTATGCACCATCTTTGTCCAAAAATATGCTTTCCATCTACCAAATCACACACTCGGGCCATCAAGCAAGTTATTTTCACGAAAGACTCTGTAATCATCTCCAATGTTGTTGATGGATCAAAGATTGCACTTAGGAAAGCTGATCACAAAAACAAGTTGTATGTTTTTTTAATTTTTCCACCAAAATCTCCTGCTTCAGTTTTGTCAATGCATTCTAATGATGTTAGTAGATCATGGCATGAGAGAGTAGGGAACCTTAACTGTCCTTACTTGCAGCAATTAAGCAAAGAAAACATGGTAGTAGGGTTGCCACCCATCTCTTTTTCAAATGAAGTATGTCCAAGATGTGCTCTTGGTAAGCACCCTAAAGAAAGATTTGAGAAAGGGAAGGTAAGGAGAGCCCCATCCCTTCTTGAATTAGTCCATAGTGACATTACGGGTCCATTTCCTCATCTCTCTGTGAATAAATCTAGATATGTACTGACTTTCATTGATGATTTTCAAGATACACATGGGTGTACTTCCTAAAGCACAAAGATGATGTATTTGTATGTTTTCAAGATTTTAAAGCACTTGCAAAGAAACAATCTAGTAAGGGGATCAAGATCATTTCTCCACACGGACAATAGGGGGGAGTATGTCAATAAATATGTACATTAGCTATGCTATATAGCTGATAAAGAACTACAACATACCATTCCTTATACTCCACTGTAGAATAGAGTTGCAGAGTGGAAAAATACAATATTGAAGGAAATGGCAATTTGAGCGCCAAAGCCATAAATTGTTCAAATTACATTCAAAAAGAGTACCCCACAAACATTTGAAAGGGGTTACTCCTTTTGAAGCATGGATTTGTCCAAAACCAGCTGTAAAACACTTCATGATGTTTGGATCCCGTGCTTGGGCTTGTATTCCTTCCAAGAAAAGAATGGTCTTAGATCCACAGAGTGAGTGCCTTTTTGTGGGCTATCCTGAAGGGGTAAAAAGTTATAGGCCTCTGAATCTTAAGACTGAAAAACTCTTTATTGAAAGAAGTGTTAAATTTGAAGAAAATCCAACATATGAAACTAGTTCTGCCACTAATGCACAACTAGTTATTCAAGATGAATTTTCTAATTCTTCTTCTAATGTTTCAAAAGAAATTTCAAATTTAGATACACATTCATATTCACATGCAGATGATGATGAGGATACTGAAAATGAGAATGTTGCAGACCCAACAATCCAGCCTCGTTGGGCAAAGCAAACACAAGCAACTAGGGAACAAGTTGGTGATCCTGCTGATACTTGAAGAACCTGCTCTAAGTTTCATACTGGCACACACACTCTTGCAGCCATAGAGCCATCGCTTCCCAGTCACTGCTATAGGATGTCCACATTTGATCCTCAAACTCATGTGGAAGCCTCCAGCAATCATTGTAACACCCCGGTTTTTGACCCCGTTTGCATTAAATGTATATGATGTATATATTGTAATGGATCATGGTGTGGAGCTATAGAAAAATGCCCCACCATTGATTGCCGTATTATGTTTCGGTAATGCCGATGGTATCTTGTGCTAACCAGGCACGTTATAATGTTGGACACCATGTACATACGCAAAATTAATTAACAGACCCACAACCAGCGATATCAATGCAACAAGAATGAAAAGGGCATGATTTCCTAAGGTTAAGGTGGGGGGGAATGTCTAACCCTTGGGAGCCATTGAGGAACAACCAAGTGTCAATTGATAAACCCATCTAGATGTCAAACATCTTGTTTGTCTTACTCACCCTTTTTCCTTTGTCTCATCTGTTGTCCGCCGATTGCACACCAGCAGCAGAAATCTTTCGAAAGCTGTCTCCTCACTTAGGAAAGTGGGAGAGTTGTGACCTTGGGGGCAAGCACAGAGCTAGGTACTGTCACCTACTCCTAGCTCCTCCGTTTAGGCTAACTCCTAACGAAGCCAAGGGGGGTAGTCCCTACAAAAGAGTTTCTATGGCTCTTAAGTTGTTAAAGTGTTTTGATTAGTTGCGGATGCGGATGGGTGTTGTTTAGGAGTTATTATGATTTGAAGTGTTTGTTTATTATGAATATGACACTAAATCAAAAGCAATCCACGTTGCTAACAAGAGATTACAAAGATAAGCAAAAATTCCAGACTTTAATAGTGCATTCAGAGAAAGAAATTATGATAAACCATAGACCACTGATCAAATAATATAATTATGCAAATTAAAAAGGACCAATGCCTTATGGAGTCAATGAAGCTGAAATGCGCCAGAGAATTAAACGCAAGTCTAGAAATCAAGCTAGTGAATGTTAGGTGATGCAAGTGCTCTTGGTAGGTTTTAAGGTTTTATGTGTTCTTGATTAAGGTGTCAACGAAGGTTTATCAAAGCCGGGAGACTCTTCTAAGTTCCCTCCGTTGAAGACATGTCGGGCCCGCCCAGTATCCCAGGTTGGTATCGCAAAGATTGACCAGCTAGCCGAGAATCTAAGACAGCGGGAGGTTCCGGCGCATCTACTAGGAAGTACTTTGGAAGAATCCCTACAACGTCGGTGCGTTGGTTACAGGGTGTTAAGTATTATTAGGTTACTCTTGCAGGGTTTAAAGATCCAGTGCCCTTTTTGGGTACTCCGATCTGAGATCGGTCAGAGCATACTCCGGCAAGGAGGGAAGGAATTAATTAATTAAAGGGGTGTGTGTGTTGAAGGTTTTATTAAGTTAATTAATTAGACTCTCGGACAGAGAGCGCTCTTGACCTTGTCTTCTGACAAAGGTTCAAGAGACTTAATTAATCTAAACGCCTAATGCAAGGATGTGCAAAACTAATGATGCTCTCTGATAGAGAGTGCTTTTGACTTGTGTTACTGCAAGTTCAAGAGTCTTACTTAGTTTGTTAAGCTAGAATGAAAGAAATAAAACAATAACAATCTAACTACCCAAGAGTCTTTTTCAGGCTTTTTAGGGCCCTAATCGAGAAAGCAAGGGGGTAAATATACAACAACAACAAAAAACGAAAATTGTACAACGCTTAAATAAATAATCAAATCAAATATTTTTCTTCATTTTTCATGTATGATAAACTAATTAGCAAATAAACTATCAAGTTAAAAAGGAAAACTTCTAAAGATTATAAACTACTATATCCTACTTTCAGCAAAAGATGAATCAAAGCATGAAAATGGGAGACGATACAAGCTTCCCCCAAATGGGGGAAGAGAGGTGTGGGAGCTGTAATCCCACTTGCTTTTTATTAATTTGGTTACAATGCTTTCCTTTTTGCTGCTCTTTTTGCTTCCTTTTCTTTGATCCTGAAAGGTCTTTGGAGCAATCTGTAGAAGGGGAAAAGAAGAAGAGGGAATTTATAGTTTTTTAGGGCTTGCTTCTTCAAAATTTTGCCAGCATTTCCGCTGTACCTGTCACAAAAGTAAAAAATCAGCAAGCATGTATTGTTAGAATATGGTAGGAAAGACAATGCACAAAAAGAAAAATTATACTTAGAAATTTTTTCTTTTTTTCTTTTTTTTTTGGATTTTATGTGCAAAGCATAAAACTTTTTCCTAGATCTAAAAATGTAAACTAGATCTAGCAAAGGCCCTAAAAACAGATCTGAAATAATAAAGATTTGAAGCTTAGATCTATTTTATGAGCAAGTACAAAATTTAAAGAAGAAAGGTAAAGAAGTAGATTTTCTTGTGGATGGAACACAAGAGATGGAGGAAGACTCCAACTTTCTTTCGAATGGGAAGATATCGATCTTGTAGGCCCTGCAATTACAATATGTTAAATGGTAGGTTGCTTGAAGCTTGGGCTGGATGTAGCTGAACTCGCACCCTTCTTTAACCTGTGACCTGCTAATACCAAAACTCAGATACAAGTGAGATCATATATATGAAAAGTAAGCAAAGGAAACTCAATCGAGATCAATACTACGTATAACTAACTACTCATATTCATCACGATTAGAACCTACTTTGCATAAATAACTAAATTGAAACTACAAACAGCTAATCTACCGTGCCAATAGTGGCCCTCTTGAGCTTAACATATAACTAGATCTCAAAAAAGAAAGAGTAAAGAATGTAGGAATGGTATCACCTCAACCATAGAACATTCACCATATGCAAAAAGAGATGGACCTCCAAAGTCGAAAATCTTATAAATCAAATGTAAGCAAAGCTTATTACAATTTTTGCAGAGTAACTCCAGCACAAAAGTTCCATGCAAATAGAGCTGAAAGAGCCTCTTTTTAACAAATGAGATAGTGCTAAAACCCTAAAACCAAAAAACCAACCCTAACCAGCTTAGCCACCTAACAAAGAGCCCAAACCTAAACCGGAGAACCGGGAGTGAGGGGAGGCCTCCACCCAGGCAAGGCACCCCCACTCCAAATCTGTGCACTGAAAACAAGCCAAGGATGAGGCCACATGTGTGAGTCTGGATGTAGGTAAGCTCATCCTTTAGGTCTGGCAGGAGCCTGAGCTAG
>LPNX011118385.1:40618-80628 GCA_001517045.1 Pseudotsuga menziesii
TAATAGAGCAAATCCAAAATCATAGATCAATGGATTCTCAGCCGATTTGATTGAAATCAGTCAGATTTGAAGCAGATTGACTGGATCTGACAAATCCTTAACTGAAGGAGGTGATTAAATCAGATCCAGAGTTGATCTTCAGCATCCTTTATGGGGATTTTCGCCCTCCCTCTCTCCTCCACACGTTTTTGGCTCATCTGGATGAGTTTTGGTGGATGCTTCAGTCAACAAGTTGAGGTGTCAGTCAGATCAGCTCTCCGATTGACAATTGCACTCAGTGAGACTCAGATCTGGCTCAGTTAGACACAGATCAGGCATTGATGGACTCTCCATCAGCATATTTGGTCTATCTCCTTGGGATTTGCGCCCCCCCTGGGCTGGATCTCCTTGTTTTTGTATATATCCAAGCATAAGCCTCCTCTTCCAGGAGTGGAGAATTGGGATTGAGGTGTTGCTGCTATTGTACTGTTGTTATTCTTCATTTGAAATAAAGAAAAGCTTTGGAGGCAATACGGTGTGGTGCCATTACATGTGTGGATGATTATTGCCATTGTTTTACTGAGGTAACCTGTATCTGTGGTCATTTTTTTGCTAATTTCTTGTAGATCCGTTGTTAAGATTGATAATAAGCTTATTATGATTTTGATAGGAAAGCTGCTTTTCAATAAGTTTATTGACTATCTCTTTCCTTTGATGCATGTTTAGAGATCTTGATTTAGCATGTCCTATAAGTTTATATGCATGTTATCTTGAATCTTTGTGTATGTACTAATCGGATCTCACAAGTTTCTTGGCAAGTTCTTTGATTTCAGCTGAGTTGCAGGTTCCCACTTTGGAGAGGATGCTGATCTAGTTTGTTTCTTCATTCTCTTCAAAACCTTCCAAAAGCCATAGTCCCTCAACATTCCACCTGAAAGCTCCACTGTGGATCTTCAAGGAAACCAACATTTCTTTCCTCCTCTTCCTCCCTCAAAATCAACACTTCACCCGGTTACTTTGTTCAGTTCATAGCTTTGATTTCATTTGGATCTGTTTCATCAAAGTAAAATATACATAGATCTGATTTTTCATAGCCTATAGTCTAGATCTTGCACTCAAAAAAGTTTCATAAGCATTCTAGATCTAGCTTTAGGGAAATCGTCTTTTTGCATGAATTTTAAAGAAAACTTGTAGATCACATGCATTAGATTTCCTTTCGCTGTTATAAAATTTAATATTCTGCAATATCAGTGCACTTTCATTGGCTGCACAAACAGCAAGCCAAGATCCCAAGGAAAGCTTGCTTTCATTGGTTCCCTTTCGTTTGTTTTAGCTAGTCTTAACTTCAGTTTTTCTGAGATAAGGTAGGCTGATCCAAAGGTACTCTTAAAGTGCTTTTGGGTGTTTGTTATTCTAACATGCTTGCTGTATTTTAGCAGGTCTGACAGAAAAGAAAGGAAGTTGCTGTCCGAAGTGGCCTCAGGAGCGTTCAAATCCCCCCAAGGGTCTCCCTTTTCACCAAAAACTCAAAATTTTTCCAAAGTTGTAAAATCTTGGTTTCAGCCTATATAAGGACCAAGAAGTTTCTGATAATTTCAGTTCGCTGGTTCTGTAACCAATAATAAATAAAATCATTTTTGGAATAGGCTCTTTCAAGCCCATTCCCCATCCCCCCTGGGAGGATTTGCGTTGGTGTCCTTTTCGTCGCTTTCTGCTTATTTATTTATTTTAACTAGTATTGATCTAATTTGCAAGGTAGTATACTTGATTCTATTATTAATTTCATATTCCACTTTTTGTATTTCAAAGTAATCATAATACTTACCCCACGATTTCCCGATTGACCCGAAAGGGGAAAGAGATTCGTGGTAGGATTAATTAAGAAACTAGAACTGTGTATCTGTTTGCTTTTTTCTATCATTTGTTTATCAGCAACTTTAAAATTAACCCCTCCTCGATTCCCCGATTGAGATCCACTTAGATCGAAAGAGGTTCTTGGAGGCTTTTCTTTTAAACAAGAACATCCGGTTTAAAACTTACTAAAATTGACAGGACTCCAGTGTGTATGCTTTGCACTTGGCTGCGGTTCGTCCGATCAGTCAAGCTGTATCAAAATCACTTGGGTGACTAGTATAATTAGGACTCACTCTCCCCAACTGACAAACCATCAGGTGAAAATCCAACACCTAGATCAAACCTCTACGGTGGCAAAATACCCAAAGGAAGCGGGAACTTCTGAAAAGTGACCTCGAGGCACCGATCTCTGTCACACCCTAACGGGTGCGTTACGAACAATAGCCCCAGAGACTCCATTTCAGCCCACATATTCCTTGCGGGTAGCGGTGAAGGTTTAGTTTTGGACATACTCCAAGTACTCTCGGGTATATCTGGAGTCCCCCCTTTGCCTAATTTAATCAACTCATACTTCAAATTTAACTTAAAACGTACGAAGAGGCAATCGCAAAACATTCACTCCAAGCACATGCAAGTGCATTGATCTTATTTTTGACTCCATTCTAAGGCACTGGTTATTTTCTTGCTTTACATATATATTGTGTCTCAGCATTGTGCTTTCGTGTGTTCATCTTTTATATCTTGCCATCTTTGATTATCTATAATTAAATTCCAAACTCCTAAGCAACTCAGTCAGTTTAACATCACAACACTAAGTAATCATCCTTAGTAACTTAATAGGGTCTACCCCCCTTGGCTTCATTAGGAGTTGAGCCTAAACGGAAGAGTCAAGAACAAGGTGACAGGCTTGACTCGAGACATGCCCCCAAGGACACACCGAGTGGCTTGAAGATTTCTGCCACGTGACCCAGGTGTGTGAAAGGCAACAATATGGACTCCGATTAGTGTAGTGGACGAGAAAGAGCACACCAGGGATGTTGCTCCAGGTAGAGCATATTGCAGCTAGTATTAAAAGATAAAAAGCAGTAAGGCTTCAAAAGGTTCCAAATCAGTTATATCTGAGACATGGTGCAAAAAGGAGCAATGCAACTCTAGTACATATCCATAGATGAGAAGATTGTTGATATACTTACTAAGCCTCTGTCCAAAGTAAAGTTGAGTACTTCCGAGACAAGCTTGGTGTAGTACAGAATGACTCCTCTAGTTGAGAGGGAGTATTGATGTTTCTACATAGGTAGCAATAGATAGATAAATCCCCACCAGTTAGTCATGTGGGACATGACTCCAGAGTTCTCCCCAATGATAATCCATGCAATGGTAAATGGCTCAGACACCGGTTAGCCATACAGTAGTATATGGCTCAGGATAGCCATTCAATGGTATATGGCTCAAATCAGCGATGCAGTGGTACATGGCTCAAAAAAGCCATGTAGCAAATAACCACTCAGTTGTACATAGGTCAAACTAGTCATGCAGGAACACTGGACTCAGATGTCGGTTAGTCAAGGAACATGACTCAAACAACCAAGGGATATAGTATAGACAGCCAAGGGTTGTAGTTCATGCAGAGTGCACACATACATGAGCAAAGTTATAGTCAAAGTTGTTGGGGAGCAATCAAAGGCTATCAATAGGCCTTAGATACTAGTTAAAGGTCTCCGAGACTATCAAATACTCGAGTGAGTTATAGTCAGGACTGTCGAGGAACAGTCAACCTCTTGGAGAGGTCAGATAGCCATATAGTTGGCTAGTGGGGTACAGTGGGATAGAAAAGAAGAATGAAACCACTTAGAAAGTGGACAAGGCTTGGAGAACATCACAGAGACTGGCAAGCTCACAGAGAACTTCTCTAGACCATAGAAGATTCCAGAAGTCAACAAGCAAAAAGTCAGTACCGAAGATCGTGACCAGAAAAATACCTTCCTTGCTAAGAGGGAGTGTTGATGTTTAAGTAGCATCAGAAGATATTCCACAAGAAAGAATAATAACATGCCCAAGACAAGTTGGCCTAGTCAAATGGTTAAGTTGGCCCAGTTAAAGGTGAAAATGTCCTAGTCCAGAAGACAAGTCGACCCAGTTAGAAAAGTGACCTTTTCTAGTATAAATATTAGTGAAGTGGCCTCATTTGCAACATAACAACTTCGCTCAAGCAAGGGGAAAGTGCGCAGATCCAAGGAAGACTAGGAAGACAATTTTGGGTTTTTTAATCTTTCTCTCTCTTCTTTGGGCTCAAAGGTTATTTTGTTTCTTTCTTGTATTATTATTATGTAACTAGTGTCAAGCACTATTCTTGTTGAATAATCTTATCTAGAAAAGTTTGTTGGGTTTTTCCAATTAGAGGGTTTTCAGAGGGTAAAATTGTGTCTACTGTTAATGTGTTTCTTCCAGTGATCCTTTATATGCATGCAATTCTTGTTTATGAGATAAATAAGTTAATAACATCTAATTGCTAAGAAAAATCAACAAAACCCTGTCTAAGTTAGTGTGCATGGCTAACTGAGGGTATATGCATCTAGTTAAGCCTAACTAGCCTCCCTAGCACTGTATGAGCAATTCAAATTGCCTTCTGACCTAATTCGAATTGCCTTGCTATATATTGTGATCACCTCCATTATGGTACATGAAATATAGCATTCTTCTCTTCTTTTCTATTCAAACTTTTGTTTAATGATCTATGATATCTCATTTGTTACATGATTAGTATTGTTGATTTGATTTTCACTGTATATCTCTTTAGTTTATGTACCTAGATCTATATGTTCAAATCTCATATATAATAAGAGTTTATTTAATCATGGAAAGTTCCAGACTCAAATACATCCGTCCCCTTGGTCCACTAGATGGGCACGCAGGACTCAAAAATTGTTTATCATTCTAAAGAAAGATAGCTCGTCGAACTCTCTTTAGCTTCTCAACAAGATTTGTTGGCCCATAGAGGGGAGTCATTGTTGCAGGTTTACAACTGGAGACTTAGATGCTAAAAGCGAAGAGTTGGTTTGAGAGGATAACTAAGTGCGCTTGGAGGGGCACTAGATTGCATGAAGTTGCATTATTGTTACTCGTGTTGGCTATGGAAAGCCATATTGTGAGTAACGTGTATTGAAGATTTTGTGGATTGAAGATATCTTGTTTGGATAAGAAAAGGTTGAAGATCAAGTAGGGTCTCAAGAAGTCCATTCTACCAACCGGTCATATTCTACCAATTCAAAGGCCAAAGGAGACAAGATATTGATGAAGATGGTATCCTAGGCTTTGGAGATACTGAATGTTCAATAGATTCCTAAGAGTTGATGTAGGATGGGAGAATAAAATGCATTAGTTGCATGTTATGATATTCAGTTCAAAGAAAGTGATAAAAGTGCAAGAAGTAGGATCCAAAACCAACCACCAAAAGAAGAAAAAGAGAGGGAAGAGATGAAGCATGTAATCCAGAAACATATGTACCATAGAAAATAATTTGCAAGGAAGAAAAAAAGCGGAAAAAGTGAAAGAAATTAACATGAAAGAGCAGAAAAATCACAAGAAAGAGAATGGTATACAATGGCAACAATCTATTCTTAATAAAAAGAGGTGGGGTAGCAAAGGTAACAAAAAAGAGAAAGATACAGGAAAAAATATTGGACTCAAAATGAAGGAAGGAATAGGATGAGTCATGACATAAAGAGAATGCAAGAGTGCAGGAGAACAAAAGAAAATCACAGAGATTGTGTAAAAAATTCAAGAAGCAAATAGAATGCTAAAAAATTTGCTAGCCAAAGGAAAGATATCAAATATGGAAGGGCACAAAAGTAGATGGACCAACAGCAACAAAAGGACAATATGGATTGAGGGATTGTCGAAAGTTTGCAGAGGTGAAATTTCAAAAAAAAACAAATCATTGATGGCATAAGAATGTTCGTTTTGGGGTAAAAACAATCTGACAAGCTACACTCTTTTTTTTCTTTGAAACACATTGAAACCAAAAAAAGTGTTACCAAAAAACATGACTCAGAAAAATTACAAATTACAAAACCTCATCTATGAACAAGCCTAGATTCATTCATAGTTAAATTGAAGGCATTAATATAAGTTGTGACAAGTCCACACAAGCAAGCAAGAATACAACTTACAGATGCAGTGCAAGCAAAAATAAACAACACTCTATAACCAAAAAGTTAAAATCGCCATCTAAAAAAGTATCTAAGATGCCATATTTTATCTGAAACATGGTACATAATATTCTTCCAACCTTTCCATCTTCAGTTATTCGAGAGCGAAATATCCACTTGGGATGTTCTGAATCTTTCCAGCAGAGAATATCTTCAGATTGATTGGTACCTAAGAAATGATAAAATAGTTGATGATCAAGATTGATATTTGTTTCTGTTCCTGCATCCAGCCCTTCTCTTTCTCTGTTAGGGCAAAACATGTGAATGTTAGGAAAATAAATAAGCAATTGTCATGAAGTACGTAAGTTAATAGAAGAAAGTAAATAAGAAACTGTGATAAAGTAAATAATTAATGCGACCATCTAAAATATCATACATACTTGGGATCTGGATAGCGGCAGTAGAAAAAACCCTTATTGTCATGAGTCCAAGTAATTGATGAAAATTTCACCTATTAACAATGGTAAAAAGCTAACATTAGAAATACAATTTAAAAACAACTATATATATTCAATAAAGAAAATTTTAGGAAACTTATAAGTACATGATATATAGAAGTTGGGCCAATGAAACATCAAGTGTTAAAAAAATAGTCTTTGTATCCCATTTTCTGTCTCCTAGAAGTTAACTGACAAATTGTTGATTCCAATATTGAAGTGGTGAAATTTGTGCCACCGATAATAGAAACTTGGCTTTGAAAGAAATTCCCATGTGGCATGCAACCCTAAGATTACATGAGACACATATTATAACTTATCAGATGTTCCGTCTTCTATAACTTTCGTTGGCATCAGCATGGACATGTTATTTAAATTTTTTTTTGCTGGTTAAGTCCTTTCAAGTTTCAAATGCCTACTCATGGAATGATTGACAAATGTTTAATAAGTAGTCAGAAAACTTACCCATGAAAGAGAATCAGGATCTGTACTCTTATCTGCCACCCGGATAACATTGATATTTACCCAGTCACTACCATTGTTGCTGGAGCCAACCGCCAAGAATTCTGCATTTTTACTCACAGCACAAATGTTTAATGCAACTGATCCATCTTCACTTAGCCTGTTAGGGTCAAGCAAGACCTCTGCTTCTGCTTCCAGATTTTCCTGAATATAATAATTTTAGAAAACAGAAATCAAATCATATTTTACATCCCCACCCAACACGCAAAAGGAAGAAGAAGAAATAAAGAAACAAAGGAAGAACAGTCAAACCAAATTATTAACAAATAAATAAAATGTGTTCAGGCAACAAATCAAATTTTCACAAAGAATTTGATCATAATCCTTTAAACAATGCCTTCACAAAATACGTCCATCAATCTCTTCTCAGAATTTTGAAGTATACCTGGACATACAGGACACTCTGCGCTTGGAGCCCAGAGTTAAAGAAATAGAAGTACTTATCACCATGTTTGGATGGACGGCCATATCTAGGATGGTTAAAAACAGTTGTGATGCGCTCTCTCAGTTTCTCTCTTGTCTCACAAGTTTGTAGTACGGATTCAGTTAAGGCTGCTTGTTTCTCAACAAAATCCTTCGCTTCCTTCGCATCAGGGTCTTCAAGCCTGGCAGAAAAATAATTGATATTTATCAGAACCTCAAATAAGACAAGGTTTCTCATCATCTTCCATTCTTCAAAAGGAAAATATCTAATCTGTAGCAATCTCTAATCTTCCATTTGTAAAAAAGTTGTATTGGTTTACCAACAGAGCATCGGTTCAGAGTCTGCCAGGCTATGGTTCTATGTTATCAGAAACAAAGAAACAAGAAACGGATTGAGAAACAGAAATTAAGAAATGCAGTCTAGAGGTTTCATATACAAGAAATGAGGAGACAGAAAAAACAACAACACTAGATACGAGGTAACATACCTTTAATATTAGTACATAAATATGCACATTAAAAACATTAGATGAACAAGAAAAACAGTATTTGAAATCCATTCAACATCTAGTAGTTGAGGTAAACATTTCAAATCTAAAAGATCTAGTAAATTTCAGTGCTGTAGAGTCTAGACATCAGGGCCAAGTCTCAGCGCAAGCATGAGAGAAATCTATATTTGCAATTAGGGTAATGAGTGATGTGCAAAATTTTAGAAGCGCTTCATCAATCGAAGCATCCAAAGCACACTAAAAAGATTTTCAAAGCTTATAGTTATGGTAGTAGGGTGAACAGTTATATCAACCCAATAAACCAGCAGTAAAGCCTTAGTTTCAAACTGTAGCATGACTAGAAGAAATTCAGGCTCATAGAAATCACAGTCCAAGGTACATTCCTGTAGCCACAGATTGAGTAGAAGAGGATACGCTACAGGTCATGAGGTCGTTTCCTGTTGGAATTTCCTGTGTTCTGGAATAAGGATGTGATCAGCCAGATATGAAATATAGGCCCTTTTTTTGAGGAAGCTCTTCCCAAATTGAGTCATCCGACTGATGAAAGGGCAAAACATCTGGGGTATAATGTATCAAAGTTGATAAAGAACCCTTTTGAGTCTCCACACATACAGTAATAACTACTATGGATTGATCATTGCATAGTAAAACAAGCATCTAAAGATAAAAGGATAGTAGAACCTCAAAGCAAATGTCTTAGAGAAAGTAGATGATTCTCATCAAGATGAGCAATTGTTTAATTGCAGGAGCAGAAATCAGTGTACGACAACGGAACTACTGTAAACTCTATAACTGGCCATATGGGAGAATTGCCCTAAAATTACTTCTGTAACTGTCAGTCACCACTAATCCCATTCATTGTAGCGTAACCACCTAAAACATCCAGAGTAATGCTTAAGCATGAGTTTGAACTGTAACTTGTTTGGCAGAATGTTATCAATTGAACATACTAAATACTAACCTTCTTGGCTTGATTTTATCATCTTAACCACTAATGCAGAGCAAAATACCAACGACGCCATAAATAACAACAAAAAGGCCTTTTAGAACACAAAGATGAGTTTAGCAGGGCTTCATAAGAAAACCTAATTCACAAAATTCTGGATCGATCAGGAACCGTTTTAAACCATCTCTTAAGCAAAATGCAAGCCCGGGATATAATAGAGGCACAAACAAAGGAATTGAAGGACTTCACGAAAAAAAAACTTACGCCTTCAAAGCCTGATCTGTAAACTCTAAACCTGACTTCATAAATTTAATAAGATCGATTCGAAATCCTTTGGATCCGACTCTTTCTAGTACAAGAGGACGGATCTTACTGTATTACACATGGCCGATCTGCGTATCGAACAGGCGAGAGGAAACTACGAAGAGTAGGATTTATCGGTCGACAGAGACCTGGACTCTCGAAACCCAAACTTAAAGTTCAATGCTTGGACTAAAGATCGAGCCCAGGTTAGAAGGCTCTGTAATGTTCTTTACAATATAATTACCTTTGGCACTACTTGTGTATTGGTCTGTTAATGTTTATACTTACAGACTGTCCCATATTCTGGCTCTAAAGTTCTCTGTTCAATAAAATTCAAGTTACTCCCTTAGTATCTTCTGCAAATATCCCTTGCATGTTGCAAACACATAAAAATAGATAACAAATCATTTCCAGTTAATGCTCATTGTTGCCTGTCCCTCCTCTGATTCACAATAATGAGCACTAATTTCATATTTGTGACGACATAAGAATCGCAACAGGTAACTCTGTCCAGGTACTTGAACAAGAAGTACGAAGCTATTCATAATGAAAGTTCAGTGATGCATGTTGTTGACTGTAGATGTACTATTAAATGGGAAAGGTTTGAAGTCATCACTCCTTGCACACAACCTACAGATTTTCAGGCAGTTACTCTTCGTTAACCAGTTGTGAGAAGTACTTTAAGTCTCTCACCGGTTAGTGTTACCAGATTAATGGCACGGGACTAAGTCAAAATACTGTTATTACAAGTGCCGCCAGTTTAAGTTCCAAAAACATTGCAGCCACTTTGAATTCAGTTCTAAAATACAGGGTACAGGAAAAAAAAGCAGAGTGCAACCATGATTCTTTCAAATAACCTCTTCTCCAAATACGGTACATTCCATATACAACCCTGTCGTGCATATTAGATTACAAGTTTGGTCCATTACAGATGACAGTCTTAACATCTTTCTACAGCAGCCGAAGTGGAAAAGATAGAGGCAAGCATATCAGATTTTATAATAAATAAATGGATAAAGAACTTATCTTTGTTTTATTCAAATGTGTTCCATAACAGCTGGCTGCCGGGACTGATTTCCTCCCTGCCATAGGCTGTTCTGCCTTAGAACACCATCCCCTTGCTGGATATGGGGTCACCAATGAGAAAAATGAATGTCAAAACTATCAAACCACTAAAGCCTTTGCCAGAAATCAAACAGGATGCACAAGATGTCACTGCTGGAAATTTTACTTATTCTTTCAACTAGGCGAGCTCCTGGTACACTCCACCTTGCTCCACTCAACACAAGAAGCCATTGGTTCTTTGTTACACGATCCCTCAATCATACCCTTCCCTCTGTGTTCTTCAGTATGGTCAAGGTGTGCCCAAGCAGCTGCCTGCTACAGCTTTCTTTCCAGCAATATGTCACCTCTGGAATGATATTTTATAACTTTATAAACAACGAAGTAGGTAAGCAATTCTCTGAGACCTTACTCTTTCACCCCTCCACGGTTCAGCTATCAGGTGGGGTAAGTTTTTCCTTCTTTAAACCCTCTCTTTCATTTATAAACCTCATTTTTTTCTTTAAACCCTTTATTTCATTTATAAACCTCTTTTTTTTCCTACCCTCCTTTTCCATTAAATTTTATTTGAATTGATGTGAATAAAAGATGCCAAGGAAGTTTCTTCGACTTTTTTTAGCTTGATAAACACTTTTACCGTACGACTTCTAAATTTCAAGTCACTTTTCTTTCTCTCTGTCATGTAACTTTGTATTAATCTTTATTTTATAAGGTTTTCATAGGCCATTGATATCCTCTCCATTGATCTTTATTTTATAAAGTTTTCATAGCCCATTAGTATCCTCCCTCATTGAGTTTTGAAACTTTCTATTGTTATTAATCACAACTAGTCATGTTATAAGTTTTTGTTTTTCAAACAAAATCACCTTGGTATGTCTATCTCATAGTCCAAGAAAAAAAGTATTGAAACTTCTTTACAATATATACAAAATTCAAAATAAAGTTTTTCTGCAAGATCAAAATTTGGGTATTACAAAATATGGAGGTAGAGTTATTCCATGGAGCGAGGTAGAGTCATGCGAATCTAGAACTTTTAAACTCCTAGGGGCTTATTACTCATTGCATGTATAGTGATGTTGATCCTTCATTTTATGTTCTAGTTACACTATCTTAATAGAAAAAATGTAGGCATTTAAAATGAAACTTACCAAGTATACTTGGTTGTAAAGGTAAAAGATGAAAATTTGGATCAATTATAGTTACACCATGGGAATTCTAATATTAAAGTATTTTTCCTAAATTGTACATTATATAGTCTAACACTTGGATTAGATTATGTTGATGTTGTATAGTATACATGTGATGAGTGTCCTCCTTGTACACACCTTTGGAGGCACACATGGTGCCTTTTGACATTTTGAAGGGACACTTTTTGTGGAGGGGCATCTTTGCTTTGGGAGCAATTATCTTTTGACAAAGTGCCCACAATTTTGCCATCTCAAGGGCATTAAAAGCAAAGTGGGTGTAGGATTTCCTAAAAGTGGTTACAATAGAGAATCTGATCAATATTGGGGAATCTAGAAGATTCAAAATTGTTGTCGTGAAGCATTCGGTGTTTTCCTTTGACCACTTGATTTATGGAGTGCCTCAACTATTTGGTCCACACGTGCCACCTTATCTTGAAGCATTCATCACTTTGATTCGACTTAGCGAGGCCCTCCTCTCTTTTGTTAATGATGTTGTTACATCATTCAGTGGTCAACATCTAGGGTTGTTAGTTTTATGTTATTGGAGGATTTAACAACTCTCTCATCTACATAAAAGATACTCTCTCATTGTACTCTTTGCTAGAACTTGGAGAATAAAGTTGCACTTGCCACTCTTGTGTCTATTTCTTATATGTTAGTATATTTGAGAAATATTGTAGAAGTAGATTGAAGATATAAGTGTTTAATGTCCAAGTGTGGAAGATTTCTTCAAATGATGAATTATGCATAACAATTTTGAGGTAATCGAAGTTAGTTTTTTTGTTGTTACTAGGTCATGATATATTGGTTTTTGTGTGAAATTTATAGACTTATCATACTTTTGAGTTCTCCATTAAAAGTTCTAAGAAAAATCTCATTTAGTTATCAAAGACTATGACAAGGGGTAGTGGCTAACACTTAATTCATCATATACTACAACAACAATGTTAACTTGATCTACATTGTTTAAAATAATACATTTCACTTGTTACTTAAACTCTTTACATTTCTTAATCTATTTTTTTTTCAAACAAGTTGAAGTGAAGAAAAGTATTAGCTAAGATGACAATAACATTACTTTTATAATTACACCGTTTTAATAAAACTTTACACCTTAAAATAATAATTTTTGTATAATAAAGCTAACTCAAAAACTTCAAATAAATCAATGTGATGAATAAGGATGCTAAGGTAACTTCTTTGACAACCACCACTATTCAAAATATGTATAAAGTATCGTATACACGAGCACCATGGAATATCAATCGATTGTTTCATCGAAATTTTAGGAATGGGGATGTTTATATGCCTTTAAATAAGTCAATTGCACACATTACAGATCCCCTGTACCCCATATGATTGTGGTGATCAATGTAGGGTTTGAATTTCAAGAGTTGTGGCCATTTGTCAATGTTAGGACTCTTATTGTCCCTAGAAGGAAAGAGGTTCTATCTTAAAAAATGTATGCCCAGAGGAGCAGATAGATTTATACTCCTGATTATTAATGTCTCAATGTTAATGGAGTGTTTGAAGACCAGGCAAAGTGTTATTAACTTTTTTGGTGTCTTTGATGAATCGATAACATTCCATTGTGGTTTTTTAATTAAATAAATAAATAAAATAAAATAGATATCTTCTAACTTAATATTGGTTATGAAAATGGCACAGAGGCTAATAGCAGATGACTTAGTGGTTATTGTCATCAGAAACAATTTCAAGCAGCTATGGGTTTTCCAAAATTAAGCTCAAAAGAAGCTCACCATCTGTATGGATCATGTACAAGCACCCCATGATAGTTATCTACGACAGACTCGTCTCTTCTCACTTCTGGATACTCCAAGCCTTCTTCAACTGGTAACAAACCCATATTAAATTCAGCAGCCCGGCACAACCTAACCGAACGGTTAATAAATGTGGCCAAACTGATCTTTGTACCGAGATTGGTGCCCTTCCAAACGAACCTGCATTGGCACAGATATATGCAATTAGTAATTGGGGATATGTTAATAAAACCCAATTCATTTCTCAGAACAATTAGTAAAAACTCAACATACGTGAGGTATCAAGTACTACTGAAAATGAAAATCCCTGAACAACAGAGTACGAGTAATGGCTCTTCGCTTCATACAATGCCTGCTCAATGTAGAAAAAGCAAGCCGAACCAAAAGGTTGACTGAGAATAATTTGTGATTCATGATGCTTTGAAAGATTTGTCTGTTGTGTGTATAATATATACATTCCAGGAATTGAGGTGACCCACTAGAAAGAAAAAATTGCAATGCATGGTTCATGAAAGAGTGCATGCCGCACCAAGAAACCAACTAGAAGATACCATTTTAGCTGCATTTTATTAGGAAATTGTACTTGCCTACGTCTATGGAGGAAAAAACGCGGAAGATTCACCAAATTTGAGTGTATGTGCCTATTGAGATAAAAACGCAGAAGTTTCGTCAAATTGAGTGTATGTGCCTATTGAGATAAAAACGCAAAAGTTTCATCAAATTTGAGTGCATGTCTCTATTGAAATAAAATAAGGGAAGCATGGATCAACCACCTTTTTAAAACAAAGTTAAAGTCAATGACATGGGATCTAGTACGGTGGGGAAGGTGGTTTTCACTCAGCTCAGCAGGGATCAAATCCCACCGAGACATGGTCAGCTGTGATAAGGCTCGAAGGGTAGACGCCCCCTGGATAGACTACCGCCCCTGGACGGGATTGGAGTGGGACGCCTCGGCCCTTGCTGAGTCACGATTGGAGTGGGACGCCTTGGAGTGGGACGCCTCGGCCCTTGCTGAGTCACGATTGGAGTGGGACGCCTCGGCCCTTGCTGTCACAAGTTTCTGGTATATCTGGCGGATGGCCGGCCACTTTGAACCTGGAACAAAGTTAAATAAATTCCTATTTATTTGATCCATCCATGCCAGAAATACCAAGAAATACAATGAAAACATTAGTCATTTATCAATACCTACTATTCAATTTTAATGATGTTTGAATTCCTTCTGATGCATTTTCCAATACTACTAAAATAGCATAATGGACGGATAAACTAGCACAGTGAGTTATTTAACTAGTCACAAGTTAAATGTCATTATTTTTCTTTATACTTGTAATCACCAGTTATTTATGCATAAACTAAGAGTTATTTATGTATTAATTACTATTTAGCCTTACAAATTATTTTTAGAACTATTCACCATTTTTTTACAAAAAAATATATAAATTTGTTGAATCATCTGTTTTCATTGTTCAAATTGCATTTTTGTATTATAAAAATGGATCTGCCGACGAAGCTATGAACACCCATATTATACAATTTCAATAACTTATATATATATATATATATATATATATATANAACAAACGCCGATACATGCCTGCTACAATTTTGTGCAGACTAACAACAAAAATTTAACGCAGCAAATTGAATTATACAGTACAAGCTTCATAGAATATGATTACTTTGAATAAGTGAACGCTCTGGCCTTTATGGACAAAGAACGGAGAATTCCACCAATTTATTGGCCAATTAGTGTGGCCATGGATTTGGGTGCCATTGGAATCTATGTTGTGATATCTGCAATCCGATGTGTACATATTGAGCGCTCATTATGGCACCCACGTACTCCTTCAGGTCCTGTTCTCTGTTCTGTTTGTTCCAACAGATTTGCTTGTTTTACGTAGAAAATGCTCATTTTGTGCCTTTCTCACGTAACGGAACCGATAAACTTAACAGACTGGACAGGGATTGTGTCACGCTGGACGGAGAGCAGCATAGTGTTTACTGTGGAGAACAGTATCGGCTCGACAAGTTGCTAACTATGAATAGCCCAAAAATGCACGGAACCATGAGGGGTTACAGTGCCAACTTGGTGCTCACGGTCCTATGCAATTTTTATCATTTCGATAAGGTTACAATTCCAATTTGTGTAATTTTGGGCTGCCCATCATGATGAGGGGGCCATAGTCCCAAACTGCCGCTCACAGTTTATGAAGAGTTACAGTGCCAACCTGGTGCTCACGGTTCTGCGCAATTTTTTATCATTTTGATAAGGGTCGCAGTTCCAATTTGTGTAATTATGGGCTGCCCATCATGAGGGGTCATAGTTCCAAACTGCCCCTCACAGTTTCGTGCTTTTTTTTTGTTAGCAATGGTTTGCAGTGTAGAGACTACCCCTCACAGAGTCACAACGCCTTGCATTTTTTGGGCAGCCAATTATACGCAACTTATCAAGTGGGCATTGTGGGTATTTTTATGGTTTTATGGATTTTTGCATTCTGTATGATTAGTAGTTTATGGTAGGGATTCATGATATTTATGAATTTTTAGTTACATATCATGTTATAGAGTAAGATTTGAATTTTATTTTTTTTATAAAAATATATAATTGAGTTTTTTTTATATAAATACATAAAATTTAACAAAAAAGATAATAAGACATATGGATATAAAATTTAGCAAAAAGATATTAAGACATATGAATATATATACAAGATAAATAAAATATAAAAGTTAAAATATAACTTTTTAAACAATCAAAATATTCAACTATATCAAATACTGATATAATACTTAGTAATAGAACACAAAAGATTCAATATTTTCATATACTAAGTTACTGAGTTAGAAGCTTTGTGTCTTTTCCGTTTAGTTATCAAAATGTATTATATAAATTAAATCTTAAAAAAGATAAAATTATGACATTAAAACCTATTAAGCTATACTAATAGATTGTCATGATATATAGATGGAATGTCAAAATAAATTGTCAGATGTAATGCCAAAATAACAAGAGTATAATCTTCTAAGAGGAATCTAGTGAGTGATTGTTAGTATGAAACCTCTGTGATTGTTCTCTCCTCTTTCCTCATGTTACCCAAATCAATAAAAATTAGAATCTTAACCTTTAAAGATTTTAATTTGTAGTCATATTTGCATATCATGAATGCTATAGAGAAGTGTGCACTCAATTTTCATCTGTTGTTTTTCTTGCTTTCTGTTAGCAATGCAAAATGGAGTAGAAAAAATGTTTGGATAATTGTAGATTTCTATATCATTTTGTTTCAAATGATCACAATTTTACATAAGTTTTTGGGGCCTACAATATTATCAAATTGATTCAAGTAAATTCTAGGATAACATTTTTTTAAGCAGATTTCCCTCTTTTTATTACATTTATAGATGTTCATATTTTAGAATTTGGAGCCCACTAGCTCTTATGTTTTTTCTAGATTGTACAAATAAAAAAAGAATATAAAAAATAACTTGTAGCTATGCATAAATAACTTGTGACCTGTGATTGTTCACTAACCTCAAATTGAATGGTTGTGCTAGTAATACTTTTTATTTTTATCATACTAAACCAAGTAATTTATCCCCAAATATAAGAGGTGCAAACTTATAGCTCTTCACAAATTAGCATATAAGATTTTGATCATATAGCTGTTTAAGAAAATCTTGTTTATAATGTTTGAAAATTAAAAAATGGTTTAAGATTTATTTTCATTTGGAAGAAAAAAATTATCATATTTACTTGTTAAAGTAGTAGTGAGGATAGTCATCATTAATTGTTATTTGGTAAATCATAGTTAATGTTATCTTTATTCCAAAAAAATTAGATTAAGTGTAATCACCAACTAAAAGTTTTAAGTGATAAATTTCCATTCCTCCTAAATATCCCAAGAAGACAAACTCTACTATCAAACACAATTTTAAGTCTAATGTAAAGACCATCATAAAACCTATTAAACAAAAATTAACCAACCAAAAAATACAACTACAAAGGTAAAATGATTGTCAAATCTCAATCCTTTTTTATAGCTCTTCAAACCAGGGCTAGAAAAGCAGTTTGAGCTCGCTCTCTTTTAACACAGATCTGCTCTACTGCCAACTCCATCTTATAATCTAATTCACTGTGGCAAGCGCATGACTACAGGATCCTGCATTCGGATGTGCAGGCATAATACAGCAACTTCAACTCTCCACATATCAGATCTAGAATCACAAATAAATGCGACACAACCAATGATTCAGAAAATACGTTCCCATGAGGCCAGATTGGCCCCCTCGTTCACAACTGCCGACAATTGGCCTCTAACTGGTTATGGTTATCAATTTTTCTGGAGTCTTATGTTTTTCCATAGTGTTGGACTCATTATGAAAACGACGAACACAACAGATAACAACAATAAAATTCACAGGAATGGAAATGCGAGATAGCATGAATGGTGCAGAAATTAGGGTGGTCATGTCCAAATGTTAGGTGGGTATCAGAAAGATGAGGGCGTGGGCTAGCTATGGAGCAAACCTCCCTCCATCGGATGGAGGAGGAGCAAAGTCAATGTTGACTTTGCTCCTCCTCCGTCCGATGGAGGGAGGATTGCTCCATAGCTAGCTTATTCCGAAAGACGAGGGCATGAGCTATTATTATTTTAAATTATTAGGTGTAGAACAGAGAGCAAGAAGGATATCAGGTACTGGCAAAGAAAAATAATAGTGTGATATGGAGAGAAAAAACACAAAACACAAATTTACAGTCTCCATGTCTGCACTACCTTCAAGTGTTGATTGAAATATTCCTGATATCATTATCAATTTAATGTGAGACACGCCTAATGACATCTTTAAAACATTGATAAACAAGTAGTTCTACATAGGGACTCTGCAAATTCGGCAATTATTCTATTTCAAACCTTTTATCTGCATGCACGATCACAGGAAAATGGTACAACATCGGTTGACTATTTTTATGGAAAGATCCATGGGAAATTCAAAAATACTTCCCCAACGGACTCAACTGCGGATCATCCTCGCAAAAGGCCTAACCCCAAAGGACTCAAGGCTCGAACCCGTGACCTCTCCCCAAACCGAGAGAGTGTGCGCACGTCTTACCAATTGAGCTAACCCCGAACATCGATCGACTTTCTGCTATTATATTTACTCTTCCTTTTGCCTCCTTCTTTTTTGTAAATCAAGCTTTACAACTTTTTAAACTTAATGTTTAAATATAAAATTTTATGACTTATTTATTTAAATAATAAAATGGAATCCCTAAATATATATAAACAAGATAAACTTTAAAAACATACCTGTAAATCTCTGTTAAAATAACTAGCAAGAATACGTAGCCTTTGAATACATAGCCTTTGTCCCTTATCGCTTTTGCTTGAAAATAAGTCATATTCAAAAGTGTTCAACCCGCTTCAAAATAGGTGAATATGATTCCTTATGCCTGAAATGGTTTGGTTATTTATACCCAAAAATAGTATTATGGTTTTAAGATAAAGCAAAATATAATATATTTAATTATTATAATATATTTAATTATTATAAAATATTTCTTTACCTTAAAATATTATTCTAAAATTTTTATTATAATTTGCTTTAAAAAAAATACTTTCTTGAATACTCCTTTTAAATTTTGTTTTTAAGACCAAATTAGATGTTAAATTAATGTATGAGACCCATTTGTTAAGCTTAAGAGGAGCATTCTTCAACTCAATAGGGGGGAATTCTACTTTGGGGGAGATGTGTAAGTCCTTCCGTGCTCATCCTAAAGTTGACAAGTGTCCTTTATAAAAAAATAATAAAATGTTATAAAAAAAACATGTCAGCTCAATTTAGATTTAAAATATTTTTTAGATGCACATATATAAGACTAAAAATTAAAACCATAAACATTCTCTTCAAATTTCCTCAACATTTCCACTCTAAAAAAGAGGTTTGCGGTTAGAGAGATTTGATCTCTTTCCACACTTGGTAGATCCCTTTTAAGATGGATATATGATGGTTTGTATTAAATGGCTTGCTTGACTAACCTAGTTGGACACCAAATTAATGTATGAGAAAGACCCTCTTGTTTATGGGACAAGGGACCCCTCAACATAGTAATTTGACTAATCAAGAGATCCAAAGGATAGACGAAGGGGCACATTTTTTCCAACTTACAATGTGGGGTTTTGAATTTCCTTGGTTCCAACGATGGTACCCAAGATAATCCCTAGATTTTTCGAAGCACAAGGCAAGGTGAACAACAAGGATCAAAGCCATTGCAACAATGTACTCATTATAAACTCAACATGCCACTTATGAGAATAAAACTTGGATTTGGAGGATAAAACTCCACCCCCCAACCACATGGGCTTGAACTAATTGGTAATTGAAGAGGTAACTACCTTTTACTTTAAGTTCCTAGTCATGCACACAATTGAAGGGGGTACCACATACATGTTAATGCATTTCAAGTTACCCAATGCTTGACAATTTACATCTAATGCAAAGAGATTAAGCAAGATGCCATTGCAAGTAGGAACTAAAATGCAACAAAATTAAAGCAACAATCTTTAAGCAATTTTCAACATCACGATTTTGTTAAAAACTCCTAGCTTAGGGTAAAATTGTCATCTCTCAACTAGTTAGCGTGGAGGTAGGTTCCTTTTTTTGTTAAAATAAATGGAAAAAATGTTTCTAACCGAGAGGCAAATAGCCTCTCATGCAATGCAAGTTCTACCAATTGACTTCAAGCATCATTGTTGATAACTTAAGTTCATTATTTATGAAGTTATCTATTTTCACGAATAAAAAAACATATTATGAAATTATTGCCTTCAATTTTTTAATATCTATTTTCATAAATAAAACACCATAATTACAAAATTATAAACTTACTCATTTACATAAACCATGTCTTATCTAGTTTTGTCGAGTCGGTAACTTGATGTCAGATGACAATGTCATAAGATGATTGGACACCAGGATCGATGGATTTACTCAAAGAAGCGGTTGTGGTATTTTGTAGTACCAATGGTTGGGTTGCAACCATTCATTGTTTTGGTAATGGGTTCTGCACACCATAGGTGGAGGGCCTTGCGGTGCTGGGTTTGGATGTGATGGAGTGGCATCATTAGTTTCACGTTGATTTTCTGCTTGTAAAAGGTGATGGACTCAATTCGTATGGGGGAACTGGTGTGTATAGTGGACATAAACATCACAGATGGTACACGGATGGTTAGTCTGTAATTGAGGGTTCTTCCCAAGTCTAAGTGGACGTTGAGGGTTTTGTGTAGGGGCATTGGCTC
The DNA here is from genome assembly GCA_001517045.1 of Pseudotsuga menziesii. Lineage (NCBI taxonomy): Eukaryota > Viridiplantae > Streptophyta > Pinopsida > Pinales > Pinaceae > Pseudotsuga > Pseudotsuga menziesii. The sequence continues at coordinate 61,128 of LPNX011118385.1, forward strand.
CATTGTTAGTAGGAGGGTTGGGTTGTTGACTGCCTCCTTGAATTTGGTTGTTTCCCTAGGTCCTACCTATTTGTCTTCTTCTCTTCCCTTATTGGTTATTAGGGTCGAGTTGGTTGGGGAGGTTCTATTGAGTGTAGACTTGTCCTTAAGAAAAAGGAGGAGGCGAGGTTGGAGCAAGTATAGGTTGCATAGGTGGTGGGTAGTAGGCGGGAGTGACTCGAGGGGCTGCAAAGCCTACCTTTTGGCCATTACAAGCAGGTACTAGGAAATTTGGTCCATGAACATGAGGAACGTGTGTGAGGGATGCATGTGAAGGGGTGGTTCTGGACTAAGCCACTGCACATGAAAATTCATGGGCGTAGCTTGGTTGGGAAACACTAGGGGCGTTACCAGAGTGAGGAAACATCGAAGGAGAGGCTGTGTATAGGTGGGGGTGCTGGGAAATCTATCCAATGACACCATCAACAACATGGGATGCCCCTAACGTATCTCACTGTCAGGAGCCAGCACGAGGAGCATCATGTATGATGGCGTAAAGGTAACCCGATTGGGCATATATAAGGTGGAATTGTTGTTCTTTGAGTATCGCTTCTTCCTTGGTTTATGGGTGCTCATATGCAACATCCTTGGTGATAGGGGGGAGTAAGGTTTTAATAAACCAATCAAAGAAGATCCTCTCATCTAACTGGATTTTGCATAAACTACAGCGACGATGCCACTCATGGATGTGATCAGTGATATGGATAGCAACATTTTATCTATAGGATAACAAGATTTCCACGCCCTCATTGTAATAGATGAGTAGCTGGAAATAATAGAGGAACATCCAGGATAAACAATAAAAATCTGGATAAGTGGCATGGGCTAGCTCAATGTACCATTTGGATGCAACACTACTAAGTGTGCGTTGGAATAGTCACAATCGGATAGAACCATCCATTATGTTGTTAGAGGAACACCATAAGTTGAATGACATGATATGGTTATGAGAGTCTTCTCCTTCCTTTCCCTCAAACTTAGGGATGTTCGAAGGGAGCTTGGTAGGCATGGGAGGCCACAACGGGTCATGACTGATGGGCTCATTTGTCAACCGAGCCAAATCAGGTAGGTTGATACTAGCCATGAATGGCAGACTAGGACCTGGACTAGATTTGGGAGGGCCATCAATGGTGTTAGGGCCAGCAAACATGTAGTTACCACGAGAAAATGGGGGTTGGTAGGGCTGACTCTCGATAGTAGAAGTAGTCATTGGAATGGTGTGAATAGTTTGAATAGTGGTAGAAGGGCCAGTGCCCCCATGCATGAATGTAGGAACAATATGATCCATGGTGGCTGGAGTGGTGCCACTACCAGTGGGTAGCGAACCAGAAATAGTGTGTGCAGTGATGAGAGGCCAACTAGAACAAGGACCTGTAGGTACAACAAAAGGGATGTCCGGTATGATGGGTGAAGCACTCATAGGTCCACTACCAACAATCCCCCCTGGAAAGGGTTGGCAGGTGCACCAGCCATGGGGCTAGATGAGGCAGTGAACAAGGGAGGTTTAGATTGATAGGAATCTAAATCTGACTCAGATGTAGTGTATGGATCTGAAGTTCGTGAGTGGCATCGTATACGGATCCGACGATGGAGGTTCAAGGAACCAAACTAAGGGGTATGCCCCCTAAGTCTATGGGAGCAGTGTGGGGGAGTAATGATGACATGATGGTGTGTTATATGTTGAATGAAGGCTCAAGGGTGGCAAACACTATCCCAAAATTCCAACTACAACCGAGTGTTTAGAAGGAGAGTCAATAAATGGTGGCACCATGGATGATTTTAGGGGCTATATTAAGCGGGTTACAAAAAATTAGTGGGTTATTTTCTTATATGGAAAGGGTTTTTCCAGCTCAAATATATTTTCCCAATATTTGTTAGAAAAAAAATTAATCCAAAATGAATAGCCTCTCATATATTAATGACGAAATTGAAAAAAAACTATTTTTTCCCTAGCAAAATCTCCCTCCAATCTATCTTTTACCCCCAATTTCCAGGAAAATTCTAGTGAAATCATTCCTTCGCCCTTATTTTTCAATAATGGGAGATCCCAAGGGTTATTTCGCCCTCCATTTTCTTTGAAATTTAGGCATATGGTTGCATTCGCCTGTATTTTTAGTTAATTTCATGTGATACCTTCTTCGAGTCGTTGATTTCCAGTATTAGAGGGAAAGCCAGGGGCTATTTTGTTCTACACCAGTATAAATCCATCTTAACTATGGATCTACCAAGTGCCAAGAGGGATGAAGTTCTCTTGAGGTGCAAACCCCTTTTAATTTACAAAAATGTCTAATAAGTATTCCTACTTGGGAGGGAAATGGCTAACTTGCTTAAGTAATTTCAAAATAGGGTTAATATCAGTAGAAGAATGAGGTGAGTAACATTAATAATCATATAGTCAAATAGTTTTCCAAAAATTGTTTTACTTGTCTTTCTTTAAAACTAATAATGAATATTAAGAGTAGTTAATGAGTAAAATAATCCATATAAAATTTTAAAATCTAGATTTCTAGATTTCCCTATAACTAAAAATAAACATTTACATGTTAGGGTTAAGAGTTGAGAATGAGGAAGGATGTAAGTGGTTTAAGGCACATGGTTTTAGTGGCCCTTGGTTTCTTGCTAGTTGTACTTGCATTTAAAGAACCTTATAAATATGGTTGTAATATTCCATTGTAATGTGCCAAAGCCGACCAATAATAAATCTATTATTGAAGGTTGGTTTTTTCCTGCTGTGTTTTCTGAGGTAAATCTAGTGTTGCTATTGTAATCGTTATTATTTTGTTTTTGTATCACATATTTATTCAATTTTTCTTTTTAGTACTCAAGTAGTAAAAATATTTTGCTACTCATTTTGTAAGATTGTGAGTATTTCCCTAATATGGTTGTATATTTATATGAGTATGATATATATATATATAATCAAACATGTTATAAGTTTTTTTTTAATTTTTAATTTTTATTATTATTGTTTTTATTGAGTCAACATGTGTCACGTGAGCGTTACAGACGGGACTCATCTCACCCATTTGAGTTGTAGAAAGCGCCTCTCGACGCAATAAATGCTACAGTGATTCATGGTTCACCCACATCACATTGCACTTGCAGGGTGAAGGTTCTGGTTGATGCAATTCCACTTTTCATTCTTAGTTTTCTCGACATTTTAATCTTCACATAACATCTCCATTGCCGAAATCTCAAGTCTTGAAGGGGCATGTCGCACACACAATTTATCAAAGAATACAAACTTGCATCACTTTTTTTATCCAATAATTAACGTGGAATGATTTTTATCATGATTTTTTGGGTTGTAGTTACAATAGATTATTATAGTGTAAATTTACCTTTTATCATGGATGTTTTTTTAGGCTTGTTGAATTCTAGGGAACTTTTGATTATTAGGGATCATTCGATGTTATTAGGGTTTTATTCTATCCTAGAAATATTGGTTCCGTGAAAGTTTTATAGAGCTCAAAATATATGATTTATTTTATGCCTTCTCATGTTTAAACTATTGACTGGAATTTATATGTTGTTAGTGGATGCTACTATTGATGGTGTAAGGTTTGTCGTTACACCAAAACCTGCAAATGTTGGTGAACATTTGAAACCTAGCACAAGGCCCTATGACCAGGAGTGGCGGTTAGTCCACTTGTTTTATATTCCCAGAGGTGTGGCGGTTATACCATGTGGAGGTACCCGATACTCCAACACCCCGCCTCCAGCGCAGCTCGGGGGAATTGAACCTGAGACCTCTGCTCTGATACCATATTATTCTTACACATTGATCTAGGAACAAAGCATCAATCTCATCAAAGAATAATCAACAAATAACTCATGAAATGGTGTTAATTAGAACCAGAATTGGTTTCCTCTCTGTATATTTAATAAACAATGAATGGTTACAATAACAATGTCAAGCAATAGCTTGAATCCATGAGGAATTCGAATACCTAAGGAGGCAATTCTAAATCAATGAGTGATTCTGGCTTAACTGACTCTAAACCATTGGTTCACACTTAGTTAACCTCTTGACCAAAACCCTAATTGACTCACCAAACCCTAACTGAAGTCGGAGTGCAATAAATGATTGAATCTCAACTGAAGGAGATCAAACACATATCATAGCAAGCCAACCATCAAGTGCTAGTGCTCCATGACTTCAATGAACCCTGATGAGGTTAACTGAAGCTGAACTGATCATCAGAAGTTGGTGGAGGTGCCCTGTTGACTCCAAATCATTAAATAATAATAAATAATCATTAAATAATATATTTAATGAGAGGAGGCACCTTAACTGACTGGTTGAACTGATTGTAACCACTAGTTAGCAATTAGGTGCATTAATATCACTCGGATCACCCCCGGAGTGCTCCAATTGGCTTCCTTGATTGTAGGAGAAGGCTAAGTTAGCCTCCTTGACTGTAGGTAGGCATGGGTGTGACTGGATGATGGCAATTAATGCTCCACTGATGTCAATTAATGTCAATTATACTTAGGATAGTGGTTTAACTAGGCCAATTTGACCAAAAAGAGTGTGTATGATGGTAAATGTCTCCAACAGATGGAGAGATGCAACATGGTTTTTATATATTCAAACTGAATTTGAGCTAGTTGTTTAAAATGTGCTTTTATTAGGATCTTGATATGTAATTATTATTGGATCTAAGGCATTAATGAGAGTGTATATGTTCATATTTCATGTCTTTTATTGTTGATGTTTGGGATGTTTGTAATATAAATGAATGCACACTGATTATAATGGTGGCGCTAAAGTGGAATTGTCATTATTTTCGTTGTCTTCTTATAGATTTTTCCAAAGAATTTTGGTAGACTCTTTTAGTTGTATTGAGAAGTTCGTGACTGGTGGATTTTTTTATTCGTATTGCCAAGTTTGTCAATTTTATTTGTGACCTAAATTTGTTGGGTTCAATACTTGTTTTATGATATATGTTTTCTTGTGAGAGTCATTCAAAAGTAAAATGTATATTGGTGATTTTTGTTTGTGTAATTGTTATCATTGTCCAAAAATGGATCTAGTTATGTATGATAAATATATGATTTAGTTGGAACACAATACTTCATTTCCATCATGATTGTATCTAATATGTATAGGGAATGTTTGATTTGAGATGTAGACATTATGCCATTTGATATCTAGCCTTTTGCATTCAATGAGGGTGCTAAAACAATTTTACCACATTTTGGATGCTTATAAAAATTTCATGGACATGGATACAAACACCTACTTAGTTTATCTGAGAAAAACAGTCTTTAATAGAGTAGTTTTAATGACATGCATGATCAAGCATTGATGTGCTTTCTATTCTTGTTAGTGTATGTTCTTGTTTCTAATAGCCATTTCAATTTTCTAACTAACTCTAAAAATTCTAAATCAAATGACATAATTCGTATTTTCATTGTCAACTAAAGAAGGGAAAAGTGGCATTTGTATCTATAAACATATAAGCAGGTTACTTTTTTCCTGGAGGGTAGCATAAAAATGAGAGATTTGGAAAATAAGCTAATTGGGAATTCATACACAATACTAATGATGTGGGTCTTGATAGTACTCCACATTGTAATAATGGTTGGTGGGTGCCATAATCACTCCACAGTGTAAAGTGTTCAATTCTATCAGTTTGTCGGTATGTCAAGATTTGGATTCTATTGGACCATTAAGGGATGAGATAAAAAGTGGAGCCCCCACTTTCCCTTAATCTAGTTAGTGTATTTGTGTTTCACTAACACCTTTAGTTGTGAGTGATACAATACTGCTTGAGAAATGTATAAATAAATCCATCATCCCCTCATTCATATATTTTCTCATTTGAGGGTCTAGGAGTTAAGAGAGTCAAGCTATGGTATATGCTCTTCTATTGCACAACCTTAGTAATCTACAGAACCAAAAGTTGATTTTTCATAGAAAAAGATTCACCAAGACGTTACAAGGTTTTATAATTTGATGAAAGATTCACCAAGTTTTTATAATATTTAATTATTCAGTGAAATATTCACCAAGATTTTACAATATCTTATAATTTAGTGAAAGATTCACCAGGATTTTACAAGATTCTATAATAGAATGAAAGATTAGCCAAAAAATTATATATACATATTATATTATTGATAAAATAGCCTTTGAATTTTCCCGGTATATTAGCGAGATTCGCTCATTTATTATACATATAAATTTTGGGGGTGTTCTTAAAATTACCCATGTGTGACATGGATCTGTTCAATGTGACTTTGTCAAGTTAGTACGAGCTTGGCTAAGTTGTCCAGCTTAGTACTGTTGGGGTGCGCACCTTAACGGTCCCTAATTTTGGTAACCCCGCAGTTTTTGTGGAAGTTGTAAGTGGAGTTACGACTCAAAACAGTCTTAGGGGTGTCGGGGTTGAGTCCAAGTCCTCTTTTTGTAATAAACCCATGGTTTAAATCCAGGGTTTAGGGTTCGGGGTGCCCATGGTTTAAGTCCATGGTTTTGTAATAAGTGCAGTTAAATAAGCACTCTTGTAACGAAATCAGGTTAGGCTTTTTGATGTAAGATGAATTGATGCGAAGCTAAGGCTATTTTGTAAGAGAAGGTTAAGTCCCAGCTGTGTGCGTGGACAACCTATACAGCTGTGTGCGCAGAGGGTTTTTGGGTGATTAAGGAAATCTGCAGCTGTATGCGCAGAGGCCTGTAGCTGTGTGCGCAGCTTTAAGGACTTGAAAGGATCTACAGCTGAGTGCGCAGATCAGAACTGTGATTTTAGTAAAGAGTTGAATAAAACACAGTTATGTGGACGTAACCCCTACACTGGGGGTGAACCACGTTATATCTGGTGTTGTGGTTCTTTGTGTTGTTTCTGTTATGTTCTTTCATGCATTAATAAATATATATCTGATAAATAAGATCACTGCTAACTAAATAACTTCGCTGTGAATTCCCAGTAAAGGGTTATGCAAGTCACGGTCTATTTATTTAGCTGCGAAGTTATATATGTGAATGTTGAATCTCTGTGTATATGAATATAAGTTGTTAAAGGCTAAGGTACATTAATATCCCTCTTCTGCTTGCAGAAACCTAATTCTACGGCATCCCATAGTTGTTTCGGGTGAGACTGCAATCTGCTTGCAGATTGTTGCCGAAAAGGGCCAACACTGTGGGTCTTTTGTTGGTGCGAAGTTAATGGTATAAATCCCGGGTCTGCCCTATAGCCCAACAAATTGGTTCCGTTGCCGGTTGAACTCAGTATCTGCTCAAGAGGGGTTTACGTCGTACCTCGAGGGCTATGTTCTGGAGACCCTCTGTGAAAGAAATCGGTGATTGGCTTGATGAGACTTATCTGAAATTCGTTGAGCAAGAGAACAAAGATCTGCGTCACAGTGCAAACGACTTTTTACAAATGTATGTTTTTTGTGATGTTTATGAAATTTTCTTTGGTAGTATCCACATAGAGTTGCACCAGTGGTTATCCAGGTTAACAGAGAGAAGGACGAACTTCCAAGAACATCAGTTTCCTGATTGGACCCCCGCAAGAATTAATATACTGAAAAGGGTGAACAACGAGATATCCCGCACTGTTGATTTCTGGACAACACGGACCCTCGAAGCATTTGTGACAGAGTTCGCCATCGACACGAGTACTTCCTTTAGTGAAGCCGAGCGGCAGTTTTTCAAAGGACCAAGGGGTAAGTTTTTGAATTCATTTAGTTTGAGAATTAAAATGCTATTAGCTGAAAAAGGTATATTGCTAATTGAATCAGACTGTTAGATTTAGTATTACTAACCTATGTTTGCAAGTGAAAATACCTTCGACGAGCAAAGCGTTTTGCTGCGAAGTGGAAAAAGGTACAAGAGGGATTTTAGATCCTATTCCCAGGGTCAGCATACTTAGTATTCCCCTATAAATCCCGCAGAGTCAGAACCCGAAGAAACCCCTTCTGTTGGAAACCCTCCTATAACCCCGCAGCGAAGAACTATTATCCCTGAGAACCCGTCGCAGTCTGAGAGTCACCCTAGCCCAAGTATTCCTGTCGTAGGTCAGTCTACCCCAGTAAGTTCCCCCCTGCCTACTTCCAGTCCCCCTCCAACCCCCCCTAGATCCACTATGGCCCACATGCATGATGACATTAAGCTACCTGTCTTCAAAGGAACTGGATCAGAGGATCCAGAACAGTTCTGGTTTTTATGTGAAGCAGTGTGGACTGCTAAGACCATTACGGATCAAGATACAAAAAGAGCGTAGCTGGTTACTTCATTCAGAGACCGTGCTCTGACCTGGTTCATGAATTTTTCCAGCACTCAGAACCATGCATTGGCTGATATAAAAGCAGCAATGATAAAGGAATTTAAGAAGCTAAAATCAGAGTCGCAGTGTATCACTGAGTTAAAAGAGATTCAACAGAGGCGCGGTGAATCAGTGTGGGACTTTGATCAAAGATTCAAAGTTCTGCTAGACCAAGTCAGTTTCACCATTGGACCTGCACAGCACAAGGAATGGTTCATTGCAGCATTGTTACCGCATATCAAAACTCCACTCATGCAACAGAAGGTTGCTGACCAGTAGGAGGCCCTGGAAATCGTGATGAAACTTGAAACCGCTCCTGTCGAAGATAATTCTAGTATTGCTCAAATCCAGGCGCAGTTGGAAGCGATGGCTCTGGAGCTTCGCGATATGAAGAAAGGAAAAAATGGTCGCGAAGAGGTCTGGTGCACACAATGTCGGACAGAAGGTCATGCCAAGGAACAGTGTCCTGTGGTAAGAAATTACCTGAATACTGGTGCGCCAAACCCGTTTCAACCGCAAGTCCTATATTGTGAGCTCTGCAGAACAACAGGTCAGCATCGACCTAAAGACTGCTATCTACTACAGAGGTATGGACAAATACCTAAGAACCCCTATTGTAAATTCCGTAAGTCCGTGGGACGCAACGAAGATGAGTGTCATAGCTTTGACCTCATGAGAGAACGAACTTACGACGCTTATCGGGTACAAAATGAGGGACAGAGCAATGATGGCTATGGCTACCATGGTGGTGCATCAGGTAGAGGTGCTTTTGGAGGTCGTGGTCGAGGTGGTATGGCCAGAAGAGATCGAGGTCAGGTTGTGTGTTACAACTGTAACCAGGCCGGGTATCTAGCAAGAGATTGTCGAAACCCAACTACGACATGTCGGTATTATCGGGCAGTAGATCATGTGATCGAGCAGTGCCCGCAGTTGATAGCTAAGATTCAGGAACGAAACAGTGCCCCTACTCAGAATATTCAGATGATTTCCGTCGAGCAAATACCTACCCCAGCTATTAATGTTGTTACCCGGAGTGGAGCTACGACGGAAGCACAGAATAAGGAGAAACAGCCTGACAAGGCTTGGGTTCGTAAGGCCCCCACGAAATTCCCAACATCTGATGTCAAAAGAGAAAAAGAGACATTCATGGAAGCCAAGAGAGGTTTTGCTTCTCCTAGCACATCAGTAGCACCTGCGCAACAACATCAGTAGTGGCTGCAGACACAAGAAGCTTCGACAGACAAAGTAAGTACACTGTCCTCCTTTTTACAGAGTTGGTTGAAGCTCCTCCGAAATCAGAATGCTTTAAGATTGTTGCAAAAAGTTATTGCTTCCTGCGAACCTCAGCAAAGTTCTGGTCAGGTAAAAGCTGTTAATAGAGTCAGGAGAACTGGCAGGGAAATGAGATTGAATGCTCAAATAGGAGAGTATGATATGACTGTTGTTATTTTGGACCTAGGATCATAGGTCAATGTCTTAACTAAGCAAACATGGGAACAAATAGGAAAACCTACCCTTGATTGGTCCCCTATACAGTTGAGATTAGCCAATCAATAGAATATTGTGCCCCTAGGAAGACTCCCTAGTGTACCAATAGATATTGATGGAGTCAGTACCTTAGCAGACTTTGAGGTAATTGAAATAATTGATGACAACAACCCCTATCCTGCACTACTAGGCATTGAATGGGCAATAGATAATGATGCAGTCATCAACCTGAAGAAGAGACAGATGACTTTCGAAGGGAAAGGAATGAGAGTCATAGTCCCATTGGACCCTTCTCAAGGAGAGAGATACACAGAGCCAGTAAGAGATGAAGACCGGGATGCTTTGGACCACATTTACAATATCACAGCTAAGGAAGAGGATTATGTTGATCCTACTGCTGAAGGTATCATGGATTGGCAGTGTGACAGCTCCTGCATGATGGATTCAGATGATGGGTTAGAAAACTGGCAGAACAGACTTTATGAGCTACATGGACATAGATGTGCCAGAATTACTAAATCTATCAGATGGCTTGGTGCACAGGTAAGAATCCTACCTAATTTTGATGACTTGTCAAATCCAGAACACTTTATTGAACAATTCTCAGACCAGATACCAAACTCACAGAAAAGGGAGACTCTGGATTCAGTATTCAGAGCCACTGCAGCCAGATGGTGGAATGACCATCAGAAGAATAGTCCTAGTTGGGAAGCTCGTCAGAAGTTCCTTCGCCTCAAAATTATGGATCAGCCCCAGGAGGTACAAAGCAGGTTTGATGGGAAGACTAGCCCTCAAGAACCTTGGGCATAGTACTATGAAGCATGGCAGCATGTACCTCAGGCAGCATGGGTACCTAGGTTTGTGCATACTCTGGAACCAATAGCAAAGAACTGGCACGCGCAGGCTGAGCTTCGCCAGGATACTGTAAGTTGGGATTATCTTATGGATCGTTTTGTGCTTACCTTTTCTATTAATAAATTTTTTCCAGCTTTAAATGTAGCTATCAGGTTGGTCCATACTAAGGTATTTAAGGATCAAGAAGTAGTAAAATACCGGCCTAATGGGAAAGCCCAAGAAACTCATTATAACCTCGCAATTGACGAGGATAATGCTCCGCGCAATACTGGTATTCCTGAGTCAGAAGGACATTGCGACATACACAGATCAGCAGTCGAAGCCCATGAAGTGACGCAGCCCCTGAAGACGCAGACAGTCAACATTGGACCAGAAGGCCAGCCTAAGTATGCTACCAGTGGATATTATTGGGATGAAGATATGGTAAGCAAAGCAACCCAACTTCTCCATGAGTGTCGGGACTTATGTCTGATGAAGTTCCTGGAAATAAGAGGAATCAGTGCAGCTGTGGATGACATTTTGTCGAGGATTGAAGCTCGACTCCATGCCGCAGATGGTATCCAGAGGTGTCGAATGCCCTCATTCAGGTGCAGCCATAGCTACTGCTTGTGCCGAAGAAGGAAAGGTCTGTTGGAACTAAAACAAAAATGACCGTTAGAAGAAGTCAAATATGGCGGCGCCGGTACGTTCTTTGTATTAACTGCCTGTATTAATGCGATCTTAGGAAATCTACCACCATCTGGACAAGATCTCTGTCAGAATTGGCACCATCAATGCACAGTTATGACAGATTTTGAGGATAGATTCTATAAGAAGACACCCACACCCGCAAGGTTCACATTTTTCAGTTTCTTGAGTTTTACAATTGCATCCATGTCCGCTGATCGTGAGTTCCAGGAACTATTGAGAGAGTTTGAGCAAACGGGTTTGCCAAACCTTTTCAACCAACCGCCTGCATCTATTCCCCGTGAAGAAACTCCCCCAGCGCCGACCCAGCCAATGCAGACACGCTCTGCTCGAAAGAAGTTTAAGCCTAAAGTACATTCTAAACGCAACGAGATCGACACAAGCAATTAGGGAAAACACTAGAAGACCCCGAGATGCAGCCGTCTTGTTCAGCAGAGGCCCCACCTGCAAAAGATGAGAATATTGCACCGAAGTGTCCACCGTATCTTCCACCAGTTCGACCAGGATTCCAGCCACCTCGGCGACTAAAGAAGTTCACATTACGCACCCCTTTCTTTCCCCCGGGTGTGCAGTTGGTCGGGACCATGACAGGGAAAATAGACCGGCTTAAGTATGCTGACCATGACATGAATGATCGTGGAAAGTTTCCACAGTTCGCCCCAACACAATACTTGCATTTTGTCAAATATCCAGAGACTAACGCAACATTGCTGGAAGTAAAATAGTGGGCTGCTGGCTTGGATCAAGCGGGTCTGCTGAAGATGCTCGATGTTCCCCATTTTGGTCGCAGCACACAGGTGACCATAGTGGTCAAGCAGCTGCTGGCATTAATACATGACGGCCACCTATGGATAGGAGATAAGAAAATTCCTATTAATGGAGAGCTCATTCACAGGATCACATCCTTACCAATAGCAGGACCTGATCCGGGGACTGAATTTCCTTCAAAGCATGAGGATATGAAGCTCGCACAAAGCATGAAGGAACACTTCAGCTTGACAAAGGGAAAACGAGGGTATCACACTTCCGCCATTCAAAAACACAATATTCGCTTCGCAGTTGAGCTTCTTGCATGTAAGCTCATGCGAAAGTGCAGACCATATGAAGTGCCTGCCCCGGTTATCAGAATTGTCGTGAACTGTGTCGAAGGCTACAGTTACAACTGAGCAGCATATATCGCGAAGGAATTCCTTGAAGATGTCTGCGACGTGCAGGATAAAGGTAGGCCCTTTCACTATTCCTAGTTGATAGTCCTCATCGCCCTGGTAGGATGGCAAGAACCTACCGAGGCGCAGTTTGCTGCTATACCTCTGGAATTACCTGGCGCAGTGCGATACGCCTCTCTGTGGGTTTCCCAGGATAAAACCCTACAACAGATGACAAACTGTGTATTTGCCTTTTATATGATGAGTATCTCGTATGAGATCACGAAAACCCCTCGGCTCACTAATGAGTTATTCTCTCAATAGGACGGTGCAGCCCATTTCAGCGTCGACATGCATCATCTTTTCATTCAGGCTCGCGTGGATCCAAAGCATCAATGGTTTAAGTTACCATATGTCGTGACCAAAGAAGACATCCTCGCGGTCGTTCAACAGTGGCCGGCGGAATGGTTGAAGAATGCAGGGAAAAAACCCACTATTCCAGTTCCCCTAGTTACAAATCTGGGCGCAGGCCCTAGTCATACGTAGCAGCAAGACCCCCTTGAAGACAGTGAAGAACAAACTGAGTCGCAGCAGAGTGAAAGTGACCAGGGTGGAGATGATGGCAATGAAGAAGAAGAAGAAGAATCGGTTCAAACTGCTTCAGACCCTAATCGGCAGGATAAGCGCAAGACGCCAGAACTAGAAGAAGTAAACAAACCCCAGTCCCGAAAGAAAATGAAGGCGTCGAAGAACAAGAATATCGACGCAGAGCCCAGCCTGACAAGTGAGGAGTTTGTTCAGGGTCTATCGAAGTCCACAGAAGTTCTCACCAAGAAATGGTCACAATTTGCCGATCTACATCTGCATGCCATCACCGAGGTAGCAAAACACATTTTGGAGTTGAAGGACTTAGCAAAAAATTCACTGACTGGCGCCTCAGCAAGCAGTGCCTCAGTAAGCGCGCAGCCAGACCTAAGGCAATGGCTGGCCAAAGATAACAAAGGGCAAGTGTCGAGCGCAGCTCTCATATTAACAGATGCAGCCTCTCGTTCGGATATGAGTATGAAGGTTGGCATAGATTACACTAATCTATCCATGACGGAGCTACATCTCTGTCAGTCAACAATTATGAAAGAAATTCAGGCACGAGACCAATATTCGCAAAAACAGTTAGAAAATGCCATAAGTCAGCAACAAGGCTTCGCAGCGCAGCTGGAGGCAGTGGAGCAGAGAAAGAGGGATGCAGAACGTAAGCGCATTACCCTAGTACGAGTCTTAGATGAGGCCTATCAAAGTCTTCCTGACTTCAAGGTACAGCTGGTAGAAGGACCATAACAAAGATTAGTCAGGCTGAAAGACTACGCACAATAGTCTCACAGCGAAATCGAGAAGCTCAAAACAGAACATGAGGCCCAGATTGCGGAGCTCCAACTCCGCATCACTCCGGAGAGCCCACCGGAGGTCAAAGAGCAACGCCGAGCAGACATTCAGGCCTCCACAGCAAAAATCTCGGATACTGCGAGCAGCGCAGCAAAGCTGTTAGAAGACAGTGTTGAGGCTTGGACCACCCTGCAGGAACATCCAAAAATTGGACAGCTGCAAGAAATCATCAGGCAGCGACAGATAGAGTTGGATACAGTAAAAGCAGAAATTAAGACTCTGCCACCTATGGAGAAAATGCTTAAGGTAAAGCGAAGCAATGAACTCCAGCAGGAAATTGAATCGCGCAGAGAAAAAGCAACAGAAGTGGAAAGTTCTATGCAGCCACTTATCAGTGAAGCTTTCAAGTTGAGTACTTCTGTGGACACCCAACTCAAAGTCCTGAAGGAATATGTTGCATTTGCGCAGACAAAGGCCAGTGAAGCATTAGCCGTAGTATTACAGGAATTGGTCGAAAAGGAGCAAGCCGTCGACAATATCATGCGTGGCCTCAACAAGCAGTTTGCTATTTTTGCTGATAAAGTTTGCCTACCAGAAGAGCAGCAGAGTGTCCCGGGACGGGCCACTGGTGAGTCTTAGGGGCCTGTTGGGGCGCGCACCTTAACGGTCCCTAATTTTGGTAACCCCATGGTTTTTGTGGAAGTTGTAAGTGGAGTTACGACTCAAAACAGTTTTAGGGGTTTCGGGGTTGAGTCCAAGTCCTCTTTTTGTAATAAACCCATGGTTTAAATCCAGGGTTTAGGGTTTGGGGTGCCCATGGTTTAAGTCCATGGTTTTGTAATAAGTGCACTATAAATAAGCACTCTTGTAACGAAATCAGGTTAGGCTTTTTGATGTAAGATGAATTGATGCGAAGCTAAGGCTATTTTGTAAGAGAAGGTTAAGTCCCAGCCGTGTGCGTGGACAACCTCTGCAGCTGTGTGTGCAGAGGGTTTTTGGGTGATTAAGGAAATCTGCAGCTGTGTGCGCAGAGGCCTGCAGCTGTGTGCGCAACTTTAAGGACTTGAAAGGATCTGCAGCTGAGTGCGCAGATCAGAACTGTGATTTTAGTAAAGAGTTGAATAAAACACAGTTCTGTGGACATAACCCCTACATTGGGGGTGAACCACGTTATATCTGGTGTTGTGGTTCTTTGTGTTGTTTATGTTATGTTATTTCATGCATTAATAAATATATATCTGATAAATAAGATTGCTGCTAACTAAATAACTTCGCTGTGAATTCCCAGTAAAGGGTTATGCAAGTCACGATCTGTTTATTTAGCTGCGAAGTTATATATGTGAATGTTGAATCTCTGTGTATATGAATATAAGTTGTTAAAGGCTAAGGTACGGTAATATCCCTCTTTTGCTTGCAGAAACCTGATTCTGCGGCATCCCATAGTTGTTTCGGGTGAGACTGCAATCTGCTTGCAGATTGTTGCCGAAAAGGGGCAACACTGTGGGTCTTTTGTTGGTGTGAAGTTAATGGTATAAAGCCTGGGTCTGCCCTATAGCCCAACAAGTACCTAACAAACCATTTCAACCGATCTTGAGGTTGAATTGATTTGGTCAGAGATCAACTCAATCAAATCGAATGGTACCAAACCAGTTGATTCATACATTGACTCCACCAATTCAATTGACTTAGTTTTAAGACAATAACGTCAAGTGGTTATCTTTATCACTCCATTCACTACATCAACTATAGCTTCCAAAGCTACCTGTGGCAAATATGCACAAAGGTTGTATAAGTTACCATGCCTTCCTTTGAAAACATTCTTTCCATTTGCACTCATGTGAACTCAATTGCATAAACAAACCCACCTTAGTAATCTTGATTATGGCCAACATACATTTGGTTGCGATAGGCACATGCACGACATTCACGATTTCCTTGTTTGTGCCATCTAACATCCACAAGAAGACTATTTCATGCTCTTCGTTATCACCATTAACATTTTTTCCTTTTCACATTGACTACATAAACCAAATATCTTAGGCTTTAGCTGCCATATGCTCAGTGACCCTCAAGTCCCAAGGACACCAACATTCCTAAGATGATGTGGCTATGTTTGGTGTCACTCAAATAAGTTCAACAACACTAAGTTTGCAATAGCATTAGTCTTAGATTGCTTCTTCTTGGAAATCAACTTCCAACATCCCATGTTGATGTGTCCTTTGGGTTAATGCCACGTTAAAAGAAAGCATATGAAATGCACAAAGAAACTTGAAGAACAAGTAAAAACAAAGTCCACATAGAGTAAACCTAGACACGAGCATTTTGGAGGAAGCAAAGCCCTCCATTTTTATTTTTTATTAATAGGAAAAATATTGTATAGTTAGAGAACAAACCACATACATCACTATCACGAGATACAATTCCTAATATATAATATATTTTCAAGGACATAGTTTAACCTATTGGGTATATGCTATATTCTTTGTATGTGCATGTGGAGGGGAGGTGCGCATGTCAGCGCTGCGTCTGACAATCCCTATCGGCATCTTCAAAGAAACGACCATTAGGCCATTTTCGATGTCATAAATGGCCGTTAAGCCCTTTCCAACGCAAGCACAAGCAAGCCAAAAATTTTGGTTGCTTTTGGGAATTTTCTAAAAATATGTAACTTAATCCCAGAGGGATTTGAGTCTATTTTCTAATCCGGGTGAATAGATTAGATTATTGGATGCTGCTAAATACCTATCTTATGTATTGTGAGGATTCATAATGATAATGAGAAAATAGGAGGTGAGGCTCCAAGGTTTGCTAGTTTTCCTGGTTAAGGGTTTCCAGGGTAAATCTCTATGTTTATGTGTGAATGCTATGGTGTAATCTCTATTTTGCTTAAAAGAATCTATATTCTTTGCTTCTCTGCACATGTTTAAAACTTACATGTGGTATCAGAGCTCGATTATTAGCATCAGGGGGACGTCTTTGTTGCTGAGGGTTCGACGCGGTTGATAAATCTTGGGTCTGTAATAAACCTGGGTTCAATGGGAGCTTTGTAGTGTTGATTTGTGCATTGAAAGAGAATGGTGAGCAGATTGAGAAATTTAATGGCCATAATTTTGAGCCATGGAATCTCAAAATGAAGGATCTTATTGTAGATCGAGAACAGTGGATTGTTGTGGATCTAGGTATTAAACCTATAGCAACGTCACAAGATGATTGGGATAAATTAAAAAGAAGGGAGAGGAGTACAATACGATTGTGCTTATCAGACTCTATGCTGTTGAACGTGTCTGGTGAAGATAGTGCGGTAAATATTTGGGGAAAACTAGGGAGTTTGTATCAATCAAAATCCCTTGTGAACAAGGTATTTTTGCAAAAGAAATAGTTTCACCTCATAATGGATGAAAATGCCACAGTAATAGAGCATCTAAATGTCTACAATACTCTGGTAAGTTAGATAACCTCTGTTGGTATTAAAATGGTTGAAGAAGATAAATGTATTACATTATTGTTTTCTTTTCCAGATTCCTGGGACAACCTAATTGTTGCAATAGGTAGTGCTAGCCAAGCGACCTTAAAATTTGATGAAATAGTATCATCCCTACTATCATAAGAGATGAGGCGGAAAACCATGGATAATCATAGCATGGATGCCTTGTCAATGAGAGTTAGGCCCCATGAGAGAAACAAAAATAAAGGATTTGGGGGGGATCTAAATCTAAGGGTATATCTAAATCCTCGGGAAAAGGAATAAGGAAGTGTTGGAAATGCAATGAACTTGGGAACTATAAAAAGGATTGCAGATCTAAGAATGTTGAGAAATCAAAGGGATCTTAAGATACCCCTTCCATAGAGGCGAATACCTCCTCAGAAGAAGGAGGGGACATGTAGCTAGCTCCCATGGGTAATCATTCAAAACGTGATATATGATTGATTGACTCAGGTGCATCATGTCCTATGACCCCTCATAGGGGTGGTTCTGTGAATATGAAAAGTACAATGGAAGAGATGTGTACTTGGGAGATGATTCACCAGCCAATATCATTGGACGTGGTAGAGTCAAGCTAAAACTGAAGGATGGAAGGATCAGAACTCTACCTGGAGTGCTACACATTCTGAATCTAGCAAGAAACTTGATAGCTATCATAAAGATGGATGTTGTAGGTGTAAAGACAGTGTGTGGAGATGTTGGTTGCAAAATGGTTCGAGGATCAATGGTATTGATGAGGGGAGTTCGGTATTTAACTCTATACCACCTCTGTACAAACTATTGGGAAGAACCATCATTGATGAACGTAACAATTATGTTGTGCTTGAGGAAGGAGGTAAAGATGGAAAAACCCTGACTGCATCAGGAGGAAAGACAATGCTACATGGCATCAAAGATTGGGGCATATCAGAGAAAAGGGACTGCAATCATTACAAGGTAAAGGTATGGTTGAAGGTATGACTGATTGCACTCTAGAGTTTGATTTCTGTGAACATTGCATAAATGGAAAACAAAATCGAGTAAGATTTGCATCTGGCGCTACAAGAGCAAAGGGAATTCTAGAATGAATGCATAGTGATGTGTTTGGACCTGTTATCTCCTAAAATAACCAGTCTGTTTTCTTTTATTTTAGGTGATAGGTTTGAGTCAAAAAATCTTTTATTTTCTCATTACTAAGTCAAAAAATCAAATTTATTGAGTCTTAATTTCAAATTTTGAAAAAACAGCTTGTGATAGTTAACTCTGTTTTGTAGAGACTAGGTTCACTACCAAAAGACCTCAGTTATGGCAGCCGGGAGAATCGAACTAAGGATCAAGTTCACACTAGCTGCCAAAAGAGCCCAGTCTTGGCGACTAGAAGGATTAAGCTAAGTTATGATTAGCTGTCAAAAGGGCGTCTCATTATTAAAAATTAAAAAAGGAGAGCACGTGTCCGTACTCAGTCTCACATCAAACAAGCCTGTGGGTTTTTGCCGCCAAGGAGGAGATCAGAGCGCATCTCACACGACCATCATGAAGTTTAATGGCGATTTACTGCTGAAAGCAAGTCGTGAAACATCGTATCATTAACTACACAGGATTACGCAGGGGTTTCAAGATATGATACATAGCTCCAGACCATTCGAAGCCGATGGATCCATCATTCGCCAGGGGAGCTCATAATGTGAAGCATCTGAAGATCATGTGGAGCTGATCGAATCATCATTGCACACGAAGTTGGGCGATTCCATAGGCGATTACCTGCTAAGCTCATTCAATGGGTATCTTAAAGCATCGCAAGCAGGCCCGAGGCTCTTTGTTATATTATCGCGCAGTTGGAGTTCTGGTTCAAATCCAAGAGTTCCTTTTCATCAAAAAAACAAATCACGGGACCTCTTTGCAAAGGCTCGGCTCATGGCCAAAACGGGCTTACCACTCAGAACAGAGCTCGATGGAGTGTGGTACCTTGAGTCTCACCCACAAGTAGCAGAGTACTTCAAAACTGCGCAAGTGTTCGATTATTGTGAAAAGCTCACCAGTTTCAACCAACCACTCGCCGAAGCTTTCGCTTTGAGTTACAATGGAAAGACAGTGAAGTTTGGCCGAGAAGAGTTTCATGTGGACGAGGCAGCCATAGCTGAGTGTACAGGCCTCCCCAGGACAGGGCAAAG